>JAFEMH010001274.1:0-501908 GCA_022495995.1 Adenophora triphylla var. japonica
TTATGTCGGTGATTAGGCCCATACCGGACAGGCGTTCGATCGCTCCTTACTGGCGCGCGATCGCAGCAAATTTCAAGAAAATCCGTGCGATCGCGCCCTCTTTATGGCGCGGTCGCTACCTTCGGTCTGTCACAGGAATTACTGATTTGTCATTTGTTCAATCCCCTAATTTGTTCCCAAGTTAAATGGCATCAAACCCAACAAATCTCCACCTTGACATCTAACCTCCTTATCACAAAACCAGAACTCCCCTCTGCCTTAGATGTGTTATTCCAAACACCAAACTTGTCCTCCGGACAACCAAAACTGTATCTTTCTTTCTAGGCACCCAAATCCGTGTTACGCCGAACACCAAAACACTTGTTGCAACAGTTAATCAGACCCGTTCAGCAAGTAAACAAACGTGTCTACCTTACACCCAAATGTATCCCCCTGGAGACCCAAACTGTGCTGCGCCGAGCACACCAATGTGTCTCCAAGACACCCAAATGTGCCACTGCAGTAGGCACTCAAAATTGCCCCAACCGGCAATTGGGCAAATCATGTCGACATTGGATCTTGCCAACCCAAACAAATGAATCGGCCATATCCGTGGAATCCCTAACAGTACGTACATTTTCCTTGATTCCTTCCTCGCTTCCCAAGTGTGTGCGTTGACCTAATAACCGTGTCTTGCCCAGTTCAACTCCACCTTTAGTAACTTGCTGGTCCACCTATTTGTCAACCACCCCACGCGAAGTCATGCAACATGATTCCTTCAGAAGTGTCTCTACTATACCCTCTGTTTTGTACGATGCCCGACACCCAAACCCAAAAACGTAGAACCTTGAAAGACGTACAAGGAACCTTGTTTTACCCCTTACATAATTACATTCGAACCCCTGCAGACACTTACTGCTCCACCTTCACCTTTGAAACTGTATCCCATCTTGTCTAGCCGACTACGCGATATTAGATTCTTTGTTATTTCAGGAACATGTCTAACCTTGTTCAATGTACAGAACTTACCACCCAAAGTTCCCACCCTGATGGAAACCATGCCAACTACCTAGCAGACATAACCATAAGCAATATAGATATCACCCCCTTCCGTCTCTTCGTACGTTGCAAACCATTCCCTGCGCGAACACATGTGATAAGAAGCCCTAGAGTCAAGAATCTATGTATCTATCATACCTTTGTCTTCTTCGATTACTAGGGCATAGTCATTCTCATTGTCTTCTGTCATAGCTGCAGTAGACCCAAATTGCTCGCTTTTATTCAAACTGGGACATTCACGTTTCCAATGCCCCTTTTCCTTGTAGTAACTGCAGACATCTACAGGTCTTGAACCCCTTTTAGAAGAACCCTTTTTTCTCCTACCTTGGCCCTTATTGTCTTCTGCAACCAACCTTGCTGACTGAGATTATGTAGATAAACCGCTCGCTTACGGCGCAGATCTCTGGTATTGAGATTATTCTTAACCTCTTCCAAAGTAATCGTATCCTTATCATTGATGCAGGAATCAAAAAATCCCTCATATGACAGTGGTAAAGAAACACACAACATAAGAGCAGCATCCTCATCTTCAACCTTAACATCAATATTACGCAACTCAAGTAATAAAGATGTAAACCGATCTATATGATCCCTAATGTGCGTACCTTCCATCATTCGAAGAGAATACAGCTTTTGCTTCGGATACAACTTGTTGATCAATGATCGTGTCAGATACATATCTTCCAACGCAAGCCACAGAGCACCTCTGAAATCAGTATCTGAATATCCGCCATAACATCATCATCTAAGCACCTGATGATTTTAGATTGGGCCCTTTCATCTATCGCGATCAGATCTGCTGCTTCCTTCTCAGCTACCTTCCCCGAACCCTCTGTTATTGCAGCCGCTACAGCACCTATGAAACCTTCTACCGCTTTGCCCTTTGAATTCTGACGATTCCCGATTGCAGCAGCCATCGGAGCCCACAAACCATTGTCTCTCAACAAGTCCTTCATCTTGATCTTCTAAAGAGAAAAACTATTCTTCTCATTAAACTTGTCAATTGGTGATTCGATTCCTGATCTCATCTTTTTCTTCTGCAGCGAAAATCCCCTAGACTTTATCAGCCTAACCGGCTCTGATACCAGTTTGTTATAACAGATCTACGTAGAAGACAGAAAATAAATCAATCACACAACACAACGATATACATGGTTCACCAACTTGGTTACGTCCACGGGCAGAGGACAAGAATATTATTATCAACTGGCAATCACCAAATACAATCTCTAATCTAATGCACGAATTCTTGATAACAAGAATTTACGACTGTGCAAACCCTAATTCTAGAGAAAACAGAGAGACAAGAAAACCTTTGAAACACCTAGACTTATTGATTTATATCACACCATCAATTACAACCATTAAAACTGCTAGGGAATAGGGCTTATTTATAATGCATATTCATAACCCTGCAGGGTTTTAGAGCCCTGCACCAATTCTGCTGCTGATCAAGCCCATACCGGATAGTCACGCGATCGCTCCCAACTGGCGCGATCGCACCAAATTTCCAAAAACTTTGCGCGTTCTCACCATCTTCATGGCGCGGTCGCTCCATTCGGCCTGTCACTGGAATTACCGATTTTTCCTTTGTTCAATCCCCTAATTTGTTCCCAAGTTAGATGGCATCAACCCCGACAATCACCATCATATATTGATTAAAATGTATATCATGACTTGGAAACGTCCCCGGATGTAGTCATGTGTTGAAAAATTATCAAATCGTGTTGAAAAATTATCAAATCTTCGTGTTATTTCTTTCATATAGTATGTGTGTTGATCATTCTCCTCGTATTATTACTATGGGCTAGGTGGATACGTGACCCCAAACAAATCTCTAACACTAGATTAAGGTGAGTTGGTTACTTTAACAGTTCTTATAAAGATTTTTTTTTTTTAAATCCTAATATTCATGAAAAGAGGGAGATTGGAGGGAGTGATTATCTAAAACAAGTAGAGTAGTAAAAATAAAAAAGAAAGAAAGCATTAAAGGGGGGGGGGGACTTACTGGAGGGAGGAGCTTCTTCTTGCAGAAGGGGAAGGGGTTGGATGGTGGTTGATGATGGAGAGGAAGTTGAAGCTGCAGATATACTACAATAAGTATTAAAAGTCATTGTATGAGAATAAGTAGAAGTAGGAGGTGGAGGTGGGAATCGTTTGAATGGAAGGAGAAGGGATGGGGTTTTCTTGAATTTGGAAGTGGGGGTGGAAGAGGGGTTGAAGCTAATTAGGGCTCTGTTTTGACAAAACGCCGCCATAACCACCGCCTACCACCGGAATAGTATATCTCAAGATAGCAAAGGAAAAGGAAAGGAAGGGATTACGCGCCTCACAATAACAATAAGGATAAATACCGTTACTCCATCCCAATTGCAGCAACCGATGAGATATTAGCCATTTGAATATTTTTTTAGGGGATTGTAACCAATACTCCGTCCTTCCCGCCCGAAAGGTCACAAATTTCCTTTTTGGACATTCCATTTGAAAGGGCACAACCCAAAAATAGAAAGTTTTTTATTACTTCTTTATTTGTGGGACTCATTTGTCATACTCTCACAATAAATATTCACTAACTATTTCCTATTTCATTTTCTCTTTCCTACATCACCTTTCACTCACAACATTTATTCCACTATACACTTTTTCTCTTTCATATATCACTTTTCTTAATTTTCGTACAAGAACACAAAAATGCCCTTTTGAACGGGACGGAGGGAGTATTAAAGTTGGATGAGGAGATCTATGGTTTATACATTTTTGTTACATTACTAAAATTTCATGTTAGAGCATCCACAATGGGAGATTTTTTGGAGCTCTTTTTTTTTATGAAAGAGCTTTTTGCTATTGTGGAGCAAGCTGGAAAGCTTTTACTAAGGAGCAACTTCTTCTATAAAGAGCTCTTTCAAGGAGCTCTTTCCATTAATTTTGACCACTTTTTCGTATTGATCATTAAATATTATAGAAAAATGCTAGAAAAAAAGTTTAATGTTGTTGGATTTGGGGGAATAAAAAAGTTGATAAAAAGGTCCTACCATTGTGAAAAAAGCTTGGAGATTTTTATTATTGAGTTGTAAATGACGTGACATATTGAAATTACAAAAAAACTATGAAAAAAACTCTTACCATTGTGGATGCTCTTAGTTCTAACTTACTTTTTTTTTCAACCTAGTAGATGTTACAGATTTTATTTTTTATTGAATTCATTAAATGACGTAGCAGAACAATCAACAAGATAGGAGAAATCCAACGAAGGAAATTTTCAAGGAAGAAATTCTATCGAATAAGACATTCAACAAGCCAACAATGGCTTATATCGAAAGATTTGATAGCTAGAATTAGGGATGACCAAATTCGGTCCGGTTCCGGTTCCGGCCTCAACCGCCTGGGTTCCCGGCCGGCTGAGGAGGCTGAACTATGCTTAACCGGCCCGCTTTTCTCACGGTTCCGGTTATCCGGTTCCGGTTTTCTCACGGTTTTGGTCCGGTTCCGGGCTTTTCCGGTCCGGTTCCGGGCCGGTTCTATTGAAAAACAACAAATTTTCGTTCGATTCCGGGCTTTTTCCGGTCCGGTTCACCAATTTGGTGAACCTTAACCGGCCCGCCTCCAAACCGGTTCCGGTTACCCCGGTTTCGGTTTTCTCCCCGGTTCATGGCGGTTCCGGGCTTTTCCGGGCCGGTTCCGGTCCGGTTTTCCGGTTCCGGTCCGGTTCCGGTCCGGTTTGGCCATCCCTAGCTAGAATGGTTAGAAAAAAGAATAGAGTAACAATGTCAATCCTGATGTGATTACATCAACGAGTGCACAAAACATAATTGCAACGGAATAAAAAATAAATACGATTTAATCAACACAATACGTTTACAACAATATGTTATATACAACAAAAACTTATATTTATTAAATTAATGAATTCAAAATCGAAACAATTAAAGAGAAAAATCAAAGATAAAAACACTAAGCACTCAAAAACAAGTTTAAAGGCTAACTTGTGTTATAAAAGAATTCTCTCACAAAATCACTCAACAATAAAATAAAAAGTTCACTCCATTGAAATCTCATCACAATGAAGGAGCCATCCTTCTCTTTTTATAAGGGTTGGATATAAATCTCATAGTTAGAAGGAGAAAAGTTAAATATGAATCTCCTAGTAGGAGAAGTAGATCTTCTTTCCAAAAACTATGTGATATTGATTAACTTGAAAGAGATCACTTCATTTAGCTCCTATCCATGTGAAAGAATATCTACAAAACTAATAAAAGATATACACAAAACTAAGAAATATATAAAAATATGTTAGTAAATAACGAAACATGTATAAAATACAGTAGCATAAAGTCCACAACTCCTCTACAATCATATTGAAATACTGAAACTACAAACTACAACAACGGAACATGTATAAAATACTAGAGGTAGCCAAAAGTAGAGTTTATATAACTCCACAACAACGTCCTCACAACACACAGTATATAAAAGAGAACTACCTAAAAGCATGTCCGCATTGTCCCGTCGAACTCATGGCATGTTAGAATGAAACAAATATAGCATGTCAACTGAATAACAGAATCATATAACTGAATAACAATTATCAAATATCATTGTATAACCGGATAAACACATATATAATGATACATGATCGAAAACTTCTCCGATCAACCGCACCCCAAACACCCCTTTGGATATCACATAAGCTCATAACTAGATGACTGTATACTATATAGGTGCACGCAACGATATCTGAAAAAGTAATCCCTACAACCTACTGCTACAAAGTCAAGACTCATCTCGGATAGTAAGAGATAAGTCACCCCTGATACGGCCACTAGCAAGACACATATAACGGATTACAAAACAACAACAATAACACACTAGCATTCCGCCCCCCACGATAATTGTTTTATAAATTGACCAATTACTTGAAGGGAATTTCTATTTGCACAAACAAAATTCTATTTGCACAATATTTTGTTTTGTTTTGTGTGTTCTCATTATTGTTACAAGAAGTCAAACTTAATGAGCTTTTTAGTTTTTTGAGGGTTAGTTATTATCCCATTTACCCAAGTGAATATCACCTTTCCCAATATCATCCAACACTTTTTCCCCATGACATTAACACTTGCCAACATTTACTATCTAGTAAATTTGACAATATCTTGGATTTATTATTTGACTTTAAAAAATATGATAAAAACAATTTTTAAATATTATCTTGAAAAATGAAAAACTATTTGGAGTATTATTTGACTTAAAAATCTGCAAAAAATAATTTTCAAAGTTAAATTAATTATAATAAATTAAAGGTGATTAAGTGTGTGTGTATATATATTACACTTCATAATTTTTCTTCAGATTTTTCAAGTTGTTTTTCAATTGAGGTTGTATTCTATCACAAAAGATTGAAAAAAAAAACAGTAGAAGTAAATTTCAAAAGGGATGGTTGAAAAGAAGATCCATTAGAATCAAGTGATAAGGTTGGTTTTTAATTTAATTTACTATACAACTCTTTTGAAATTTTCTTGTACTGATTTCAAATTTGTTCTGATATTGTATATATTTATTTGTGTTTATTAAGGAGGATGACATATATGTTAGATATTGGGTTCGGTTTTGATGATAATCCTGGATATATGATTGAATCGTGTATAATTCACTTTTCGAATAAAGTATTTCGACCCTTATTGCCTGGGTTACACGAAATCTCTATTGGGATAAGACAATCACACAATCTGTTTCTAGGCAAAGAAGGCAGATCTAAACTTGAGAATTGTTTGGTGTTTTTTTTCGTTTATTGCAAAAGAGATCAAACTCTGTTTTTAAACAGATGAGAAGGCATCGGTTTAGTTTCCAACAGTCATGATTTTAGCCAACTATTGTGTCCTTTCAGTTTGAAATAAAACATGTTCAGAAATTGCTCAGCCGAGTCATGTGCCTTGCTCGGCCGAGCAAGAATGTCCAGAGACTTTTGCCCAACTGCTCGACCGAGTCATGGTCTTGCTCGGGCGAGTCAATCATTCTGCTCGGCCGAGCAAGGCATATGCTTCGGCCGAGCATGACTTTCCAGAAACTTTGACAATCTGCTATGCTATGCTCGGGCGAGTCATTCACTCTGCTTGGCCGAGCATATCAACAAAGTCAAAGGCGCTGGCCCTTAACCCTTCCAACATGCCACTTTAGGCTTCTTGTTGGGACCAGAACCATTGTCCTTGAAACCACGTTTCTTTCCTTGAAATGGGTGTCCTTATTGCTTCAAAGTACAATGTGATATTACATGTTCTAAGCAATACAGGCAGCATGACGTACTTACCGCTTCGATCTAGGGATGGCCAAATCCGGTCCGGTTCCGGTTCCGGGCCTTGAACCGCCGGTTCCGGTTCGGCGAGGAGGTGAACCTTAACCGGCCCGCTTTTCTCACGGTTCCGGTTATCCGGTTCCGGTTTTCTCACGGGTTTCGTCGGGTTTCGGGCTTTTCCGGTCCGGTTCCGGGCCGGTTCTATTGAAAAACAACAAATTTTCGTCCGGTTCCGGGCTTTTTCGATCCCGGTTCACCATTTTGGTGAACCTTAACCCCCGCCTCCAAACCGGTTCCGGTTACCCCGGTTCGGTTTTCTCCACGGTTCATGGCGGTTCCGGGCTTTTCCGGGCCGGTTCCGGTCCGATTTTCCGGTTCCGGTCCGGTTCCGATCCGGTTTGGCCATCCCTACTTCGATCTAGTCTGCCCCCTTGGTATCAACAAGTTGCTATTGCAATCAGACACGTTAATGATAATCATTACGTCCAAGTAACAATGACAGGAGGGTATCAAATGCCTACTCTCATGCCACAGTGGGTTTATTTCAGATATGATGTGCAGGTGCATGGGCTACTCCATATTTGACTCGGTTTAACAATTATCGTCAATATTTACACTCTAATCGTACTACTAAATTTGTTGTAATTGATTGACTTAAGGAATGAAATGAGACCTTTTTTTTATTTGAATGCTATTGTTAAAGGATTTTTTTTAATTTATTTAATTGTTTAGTATTAACATAATATATTTATTTAGATAAATATATAATATAAACTGTATAGTATATTCCAAAAATAAAATGATATAATATATTTAAGTAAATATGTAAGTGAACTATCTTCATTTTAAAATTAGATACACTTGTTATAATATTTAACATTCTCACTTAATTTTTACATACTAACTCCGTCCCACCCAATTTAGGACAATTTACGATTTTGAGCGTCAAACTCAATTTATGACATTTCAAAATCAAAATGACAATTTTATATTATTTTTATATTTTATTCGATACACTTGTCATAATCACAACAAAATTCTCTTACGATTCATCCCGCTCATTATCTCTGCTATTTTACTTTTCATACTCACAATACCTTTTTCACTCATTCTCTTTTCTTTTATTATATCAATATTTTTTAATACTCGTGGCAGAAAAAAAAATACTAAGCCAAATGGGTCGGAGAGAGTATTAATTAGACAGGTCATTAAAACATAATATATTCAACATTACCACCCAATTATAACTAAGAATATACAAATGGCTTCAAAAATGGATTTATATTTAAAAAAAAAATCTCATTAGTTGCTCTCGAAATATAATTTATAACCCCCATAAGTGAATTTTTTCTCAAATAATCCCGTTTTACTTTTTTATTTCCCAAAATGACTCACTGTTCAAAGTATTGCCCGGAATGGCCTCTTTTTTGAAACTCGCTACACCGTGTAGCGAGTTTGACTAGGGTTGGTCAAAACTCGCTACACCGTGTAGCGAGTCTTGGATAATTAATTGAGGCAGTTGGAAAATTAATTATGCTGTTTAATTACTCTAAATTCGCTACACCGTGTAGCGAGTTTTGACCGAAGTCAAACTCGCTACACCGTGTAGCGAGTCTAATTATAATCCCTTGCAGTTCCCAGTTCACGCATTCAACATTTCAAAATCAAAAAAACTCTTTCTTTCTTCTCAGACTCCATAGCTGCCCCAACCAAGAATTCTACCAAGGAAGAAGAAGAAGAACTTCGAGCCAAGCCAAGAAATTTGCCAAAAATTCATCCTTCTTCTTAATTGTAAGTTTAAACCTTCTTTTCTTTTCTATATTTTACTTATAATTTATGATTTTTTTTTTTTAATTCCGAATTTATATTGCCAAGAAGAATAACATTGCAATTTAGGATTTTTTTTTGGTTGATTTGTTGTTGAAATATTGTTATTCCCATTTATGTGACTAATTTTTATTTAATTCCGAATTTTTATTTAGTTTTTTTGGTTGATTTGTTGTTGAAATATTATTATTTCGAATTTATGTGACAAATTTCTATATGCCAATAATTTTTTTTTAGTATTTGTATGATTTTTTTTGGTTGATTTGTTGTTGAAATATTATTATTCCGATTTTTTTTTTTTTAGCTTCTACATGCAAGAATGGGTATTCAAAATAAATAGCAAATTTGAAAAAAATTTTGAATATTTTTTTGGGACGGAGGGAGTACAAAGTTTAACTTGTGTGAGATTATAGCAAATTTGATTACCGAGATAGGAACGTGAGCTTGTCCGAACAAGGTCCAAGTGGATTGTGCCCTAATGACTCTTATAAGTTATAGGTAATTAGAACGGAATCCTTAATTCGTGAAAGGTGTACATAAGGTGAAGCAGAACGGAATTAATCAGCTTCAAATTATTGCTCAAAATAGGCTCGTAGTAACATCAAAAAAAAATTTTCGTTCGCGAAGCTGTTTTGAGCAATAATTATAGGTTAATGTAGATATCATAATAAATATCTAAAAATTGTCACTTGAAGTACATATAATGGTGTAATATTAACAACTTTTAAATTTGAATTTGGACAATTAAATCAGCTTCAAATTATTGCTCAAAATAGGCTCGTAGTAACATCAAAAAAATTTTCGTTCGCGAACTGTTTTGAGCAATAATTATAGGTTAATGTAGATATCATAATAAATATCTAAAAATTGTTACTTGAAGTACATATAATGGTGTAACATTAACAACTTTTAAATTTTAATTTGGACAATTAAATCAGCTTCAAATTGTTGCTCAAAAAAGCTTCGTACTTACAAAAAAAAAAAAATTAAATGTGTTAAAAAAATAATGACATGTGGCTGAATTTTTTTTTTAAATAATTTTTTTTCATGTTTTAAAACAAATGATGACATGTTGAATAAAGTTTTTGTTTCAATTTTTTTTTTTGCAACAAAACAAAACACAAACTGTACCTAATAATTTAAAAAAATCTAAAATAACATCACAAAAAACAAAAATATTTTTAAGTTAGTGGCCACATCCCGGCCACATAGGAAATCTTACATAAAATCACAAAAAATAAATATTTTTAAGTTAGTGGCCACATCCAGGCCACATAGGAAATCTTACATAAAATCACAAAAAATAAATATTGTCAAGTTAGTGGCCACATCCCTAGGCCACATAGAAAATCTTACATAAAATCACAAAAAATAAATATTGTCAAGTTAGTGGCCACATCCCGGCCACATAGAAAAATATTACATAAATTCATAACATATTAAATCCGACATAAATTCAAATAATACATGTCCAAAGATGAAATTAACAATCCTTAGGAAAGACCTTACAAACATTAGAAGGAACAATGTTAAGTAGTGTTTTTGAGCGTGAGGTGGCCCAAACAACAGCCTAATAGATCAACAAAACAAAACATTTAGAACAAAATGATAAGGATATATTTAGGGAGTGTAATGTTAAGGAAAATATTTCATACCTTAGTAAGTATCAGAACAGCACCTTCACCTATGTCACTTCCAAATTCAGTGTGCTTCAACACTTTGTCACCTAAGTAAGCTTCAATGTGTATGCATCGGATCCTTCAAAATCACGTGAACATTGCCATTCTCAGTTCGTGTGAACTTCTTGACCACAACCACAACCTAAGACAACAAAAATATAATGATCAATTATTTATAAATTTCAACCTTAACTATAATTAAAATAAAATAATATACTGTTCCACCCGCTCATATTTTTTAAGGTTCTCCTTGATCATTTTCAAGGGATAATAAGTACCCTCTGAGTTAGATACTCCATAGCGCAAGCCAAGCTTTGCCACGAAAATAATCATCTTCTTCCCAGCCAAGCAAGTTTTTTACGTATGGCCTCTTGGGTCGACCGAGCGGGAGGTCCCCGAGATACATGAGCTTTTCCGGTCCGATGCCGACGCGTAGCTATCTGCTTCACCGGCGGGACCGGGCATGATATGACGGGGTGGAGATTCTCTCTCTCGTTCGATTTGAGGCGGAGTCGGATCAAGGCGATTTAAAAGTTGGGAGAGACTAGCGGGGTTACCGGGAAGTGGTTCTCGTCCGAGATACCGGCGGGGTTGATTTGGATCCATTTTGATATGTATAAATTTTGGATTGAGAAAGATAAGGGATGGACTAAGAAAGACAGAAAAGGGAGAAATGGACTGAGGACGAAGGAAGAGAATGGTTTGTAGGGAGAAGGGAGAAGGGTTTGTTTGGTTGGGACTGACGGGGGGTTTGTAGGAGTTTGAAACTTTAATTAGACTCGCTACACGGTGTAGCGAGTTTGACTTCGGTCAAAACTCGCTACACAGTGTAGCGAATTTAGAGTAATTAACCACCGTAATTAATTTTCCAACCGCCCTCAATTAATTATCCAAGACTCGCTACACGGTGTAGCGAGTTTTGACCAACCCTAGTCAAACTCGCTACACTGTGAGTGTAGCGAGTTTCAAAAAGAGGACATTCCGGGCAATACTTTGAACAGTGAGTCATTTTGGGAAATAAAAAAGTAAAACGGGATTATTTGAGAAAAAATTCCCCCATAAGTAGTATAAATATTTATTTTAAATTATAAATTGTTGGTTGCAATTTTATATTTTGAATAATACCCATTAAATACAAACTTAAATTTATAATATATAAATTCTCATTAAAAATATGAAAAATGAAAATTGCAATTTCAAATTCAAATTCGGACTCTAGTTTGATTTCTTTTTCAGTTGCATTTTTTCCATCTTCACTAAACAAAATTTTATTTATACTATTCGATTTTAAATTTTATGGGCTTAGGTGCATTATCTGAAAGTTTATTTCTTTTTCGTTTTCACAATTTACCTTGGCAGACCCGTCTCAATAATTTATGGTGCCCTGTGCAAAATGAGGTTATTAGGCCCTTAATAAGGTTGAAAAATGAAATGAAGAGGAGGGAAGTCAAAATAAACAAACATATTGATACAAAGGATCGAACCCAGACTTTCCAACACCTTTTACACACCACTTAACCATTGGAACACTTTTCAACTTGTGTATTGATTTAGAGTTCTCTATATATATAACATATATTAAAAAAATTACTATAGTTTTGGGGCTGTGCCTCGCGAAAGCACTCTCGAAGACGGGCCTGTACCTTGGATTGGAGTAAAGTCGAGTCACGAGTCAGCTAGTAAATGACCTCAGCTTTACTTGAATTCTTTCTGGGTTTTTTATTTTTTATATTAAAAATGCTAAAACAACATTTATTTTAAATTAGAGAAAAAAGTGAACATTAATTAAGGGAAATGAGACACTATAATTATTATTCTTATCACTCTATTCGAGAAGTAGGAGAACTAGAGTAGAAGAGTAGGATTGAGGTTTGGAGTACAAATTTTTCATGATTAAAAAAATGATGTTTATTATTTTAAGATTGTTTGCACATTATTTTAATAAAAAAAATTGTGTAAATAGTAGGACCGTACTTGAAAGTAAACAAGTTATTTGGTCAATTTATAAAACACGTTTTCTCACTCCTCGATCAAGACAGAAACATGGCATTTCTTGTTTTTGGCCTACAAGGCTAGTACTTCCAGCAATTACTCCTAGTCAAATGTCCAAGTGGGTCCATTTAAATAATGAGGTGGCAAACATTCATTAGCTAGTCAAACACTAGTCAAACCATACATTTATGTAATTGGCTGAAATTTCTGTTAGCTTTGACTTTTGACTGATCACCAGAAATTATACTCCCTCCGTCCCAATAAGTGTTTCACCATTTTGGGTGGGCACGCAAATTATGAAAATGAGAAGAAAAAAAAAATATTGTGAGTGTAATTTGAAAATAGGAGAGAGAATTAGTGGAGGAAATAGTAAATTATAATGGTGTTGTGAGTATTAAAATAATATAGGAGAGAGAATGAGTGGAGAAAATAGTAAAGATTCTTTATCAAAAAAAGAAAGGTGAAACTTCTAACGGAACGCCCTTTTGAGTAATTAGTGAAGCTTTTATTGAAACGGAGGGAGTACACTTTATCAAATTACACAAATAATGTGTCATTAGAAAGCCTTATGTGTCTAGTTTCTAGCACATTTTTTGATTCGTCATTCTGAACTTTCTAGACAAAGTTATGCATATTTAAGCACAGACTAGTCAAGATGTCATTCAATCCAAATTGAATTACTTTTCTATATTTTTCTTTTCTACTTCGCATATTTTAAATATCTATAAAACATACCAATGGTCTCTGGCTGAGTGGTATGTTATCGGTCTTCTTTCGGGGAGGGGAGGTCTAGGGTTCGATCCCCCCGAGATTTTTGTGGGTTTAATTCTGTCATGCGTTTCAGGAGCCTTTGGAGTCTCCCGAGGCACATCCGTGCAGTTAAGGAAGCAGCATTGCTGGGCTTGCAACCTCAGTGTGGGGAGTTCAACTATCGCGTTGTATGAGGGCCTCAGTATGGGGAGTTCAACTACCGCGTTGTAGGAGGGCTCCCTTTGTGGGGAGTTCAACTAGCGCGTTGTAGGAGGGCTCCCTTGGGGCCAGGAGTATAAGGGGTGCTGTCACCCTGGCTGCCTCAGGCATATCCCGCGATTTATCTCCCCTAACACTCTGAGGGGCTAGAGCCTAGGGGTCCAGGAATAGTCTGGCGTAAGTTGGGAACCTGTGTATCGAAAAAAAAAATCTATAAAACACTTGGAATAAATATAATATGTCAAATAGAAACTAGTATGAGTGCTATCTATATTACATATTAGAATATGCAAAGTTGCAAATAAAGTAAACGTTAACTAACTAAGCTAAACAAGACGGTTACAAATTATACGAGAGGAATCCTACTTAAAATTATAATGTAAACCGACAAGCAAATATCATACTAACGAGGAGAGTGGTGGTGGTGATCACAGTCCCAACAAATGGTATTAGAGTCAGGTTCGGATGGGTCCAACAAGGTGGACCGTGCGTGTGATTATAGGGTGGAATTCCCCTTATATGACATTACGAATGGAGTATTGCAATTTAAATACATTCTGATGGTATTTATCAGGCAAAGCGACCTTCAGACCATAGCGACGGTTGATACAAGTTTTCGCTGGATATGGTCAGAGGAGATATGCGGGTTGGCGGTGTGATCCTTGTTATGAGGGGAGAATTATTGGGATACAACCCAAAGTCTCATATCAACAATTGAAGAAATAATTGTTAAATATATAAGAGCATCCACCCACTTCATTAGTATAAGACATTTTGGGGGTTTCCCAAAAACAAAGTCGTGTCACTTTGCACGGTCTTGCCAATAGGCAATAGCAACGCACTACCGTGCATCTCGAATTTGGCTTAGTTCATGCTTGTGTTGTGCTTTCTCATGTCGTGCTACATCATCATGCTCCCTCACTTGAAAATAACTTGTCCCTAAATTTGCATTCACACAAAGAGGATCATTCGAAAAGAACTCAACCAAATCCACAACATTGAAAATAGGTGAGATATTCCACCCATCAGATAAATCCACAATATGCGAATTGTCATTAATCTTCCACAACTAGAGACTGTGATTACTTTAACAATGAACATCAACCTACCACAACTAAGACTTTCTTTTGTTTATGATTATGAGAGTGTTAATTTCATATAGCTACAAGCACAAAATAAGTTATAAAAAGATTGATATCAAATGAGATAATAATATTTTATTAGTTGTATCGATTGTAAATTCGCCACATCTATATCTATATATATATATATAAAGGTTGAAGTGTATCGAGCATCTCGACAATTCCATTTTTCCTCTAAACCATGAATGGTTCTAGAATATTGATTTTGTTTCAAATCAACTAATTAAAAAAATAATTAATTGTCTATAAAT
The DNA here is from genome assembly GCA_022495995.1 of Adenophora triphylla var. japonica. Classification (NCBI taxonomy): domain Eukaryota; kingdom Viridiplantae; phylum Streptophyta; class Magnoliopsida; order Asterales; family Campanulaceae; genus Adenophora; species Adenophora triphylla. The sequence continues at coordinate 15,185 of JAFEMH010001274.1, forward strand.
TAACCTAATTACCCTTTTCTCACCCCTATTAAATAAATGCAAATGAAAGTATTACTTCTTTGTCTTAATCACTATGCATAAACCTTTTTATTCACAAAATAATAAATATCATTGCTTTGCAAACTTTTAATTTTGCAAGTAAAAATGGAATATGAAAAAATAATGGTAAAAATACATTTAAAAACATATTTTGGGACAAAAATAATAATTTATCTTGGGATAAAGAGGTAATTTATTTTGAAATGTGGGTAATAGTAATAATTGTCTTTTTTATTTTTTAAAAGACTTATGAAAACTCAAAACCAACAATTATTTTGGATATGGAATCCTTTCATTTAATAAAATGATATTTTTGAATTAATATAATTTTTTTAATTTCATCTTGGAAACAAATTGTACAATATTAGTATTTTTAGGTTTTAAAAATTAAATAATATTTTATTCTCAAAATAATATAAAAATAATTATTTTTTTTATAATTTTTGATTAAAATTCAATAAAATAGTATTTTTAGGTTATTAAAAAATAAAACTTAATTAGTTACACATATATTTTTTTTTGGTGTGCTTAAACAAACAAACATATATGTGTCACAGATTTTTTTTTTTAATATTGATTATGTATAACAATGATATTTATATATTTTTATTCATTTTTTTTCTTGAATGTAGATTGTCTTTTAAATGAAAATAGTTATTGATTATGTTTAGAAATCTATAAATATTAAATTAATGTGGTGATATATTTTTGTTTTCAAAATTATTTTCTTAAGTTATTCTTTGTTATTTAAATCCTTTTTTTTTCTTTTTCTTCATTATTTTTTTCAAATCAAGTGTTTTTTAGCTAATATATATATATATATATATATATAGATGTTGAAGCCTTGAAGAGCATAAAGAACTTCAACAAGCCTATTTTTCCTTCAAAACATGAATGAATGATTTTATAATATTGATTTTTCTTTAAATCAACTAATAAAAAAATAATTAATTATCTTTAAATTAACATAATTATCATTCTCTCTCCCCTATAAATAAAATGTAAATGAAGTATTACTTCTTTCATTTAGTCACTATGCCTAAACCCCTTTATTTACAAAATCATAAATACCATTGCTTTGAATATTCTTAGTTTTGCAAGTAAAAATGGAATAACAAAAAAAAATAATGGTAAAAATACATTTATAAACGTATTTTGGAACAAAAAGATAATCTATATTGGAATAAAAAGGTAATTTATTTTGAAATGTGGGTAATAGTAATAATTGTTGAACATACCAAAAGTAGCGAGTTGGGCCAAGCGAGTAAAGCCCAATCACAGGCAGCAGTGGCTTTCACATTCTTAATGAGTCTGGCCCAACCATCATAAGGCCCAAGGCCCAGCAACAGGATCAGTCGACCTAAGCTTATTGTCCGACCTCAAGGTCCCGACCTAGCTTGGTCCGACTCTACGATCCAAGCTCTAATTCGGGTACGATCCAGCTCTACCCGCCAGTCAGGTCGACCTAACTTCAAATGGCGACCTCGACCTAATAAGCAAGCGTCGACCTAACAGCTACAGATGCGCGTGCTTCAAATCTTTCCATAACCGGTTCCCTACGATTCAGGAGCCAATCCAGGACACGTTCCCATGACATGTAACTGTCCCATGAATCACGGAGCTCATGTAGCCACACCAAAAATAACCGCACTCATCAACTATAAATACATCATCACTACCACTGTTATAAGGTAACTGGAATTTTGTCATTTGAATATACTTTATTCAATACATTTTTGCTCTCCAATCATCAAATACTTACTCTCACGCCCGAGGGTCTAAGCCGGAGACACATCCGGCTAGTCGTGGGTTCTGTTTTCAGGTCAAGAAGCCAGGTGATCAGTCCTGCCACGTGGAGGGAGATTGATAAGCACTTTTCTTGCAGTATCAGTTTGGTTCCATTGCCGGGAACTCGTGCATAGCTTGACCTCGAAGTTTTTCTTCAATCCACAACCATGGTAACCCCAGACGGGCATGTTACAGACGCTTCTGACGAATTCAATGAAGTGAATGCCAACACCAACGCTAATACCAATGCAAACGCTGATTTACCTCCTCCCCCTCCTTTACGTCAGCACGCCAGGGCAACGCGATCCAACAGTGTGGCTGATGGCAGGGGATTGTCAGATAGAAGGAGGGATAAGCGACCTATGGAAGGGCAAGGAGCCCCTCCTCCTAAGCGTCCAACAGGACAGGTGAATGCGGGAATGGGCGGGTCCCTCATCCCGGCCAGCCCCTGAGCAAGAGAGAAAGGAAATGCGATGGAGCGAGCTCGGGTCTCGCCGAGTTATTGGCAATGGAGGAGGCTGAACAGGTAGATAGAAGGTCAGAGAGAGTGGCTCCCTCTCAAGTTTCCAACAGGGAACGTGCTAGGAGCACTAGGCCGAATGAAACTGTGGGACAAAATGTTGATAACAGGATAGTGCAGCGACCTCAGTCTCTTATTCATGTGCCAAGCAATGACTTAAGAGCCAGCCTCACCAGGAATAGGGAGCAGGAGGCTCAGTCGGATTTGAGAACGCAGTTAGAAGCCAACCGAAGTCGACGTGGCTCGCCTACCCGGATGCAGAGGTCACAGTCCCATAGGGAAAGGAATGGGCGCAGGTCGCCTATAAGAGAGGAAAGGCGCAGGTCGCCACCCAGAGATGATAGGCGCAGGTCGCCTCCCAGAGATGAAAGGCGCAGGTCACCAGTTCGCTCAGTGAGGTCACCTTCTCACAGAGATAGGAGAAGCAAGCAGATAACTCCCCCTAGAAGTGAGGGTCAAAGGTCGAATGATGTCCCCCCTGCGGGAGAAGGCAGACCTGATGCTAGGGAGTGGCTGCTATGGAAAAGGAAATTTGAGCAATGGGAGGCGGAAAAGAAAAATGATACTGGAAAGGTCAAACGAATTGATTTTGCTCGTCGACCCCTATCCAAGGATTTGATTGACAGCCTACCTCCTCCTGGCTTCAGATTGCCCCTCCTAGAGAAGTACTCGGGGGCAACCAATGCAAAAAGCCATGTGCAGCACTTGGAGGCCACAATGTGCTTTGTCTCCAATGAGGACGACACTATATGCAAAGCCCTCATAAGCACACTCACAGGGGCAGCTCTGACATGGTTCAATGGCTTGGCATCCGGTAGCATCTCGACCTGGATGTGTATGAGAACAAAATTCCTAGATCGCTTCTCAACTGCTGGAGCTCGGAAAATGACTGTCACCGATCTAAACAACTTGGTACAAGGGAAAAATGAAAGCTCAATGAGCTACTACACCATGTTTAAAGAGATGGTCGATAAGATCGAGGAGGATCTCACTGACAGAGAGGTGATCAATTGCTTTAGAAATGGCATTTCCTCGGCAGACATGGATTACGAGCTGACAGTCTGTACAGTCACTACTCGACAGGAGTTGTTCGAGAAGGTTTACAATGTGGCATTAGCCGAGGAGAGAAAAGAAAAGAAGAATGGGAAAGGCCCCAAGGTTGAGGTCGCTGATGATAAGAAAGACTCAGCCAAAAATGGTGGAAACAATAAGAATGGTAAGAACAGGACCAGGGCGACAGAGAAAGTGCCCGAAGCTTTCACTCCCCTAACGGTGAGTCGAACAGAGATAATGAATGCGGTCGAGCTGGCCCCACCTGCCCCAATGAACCCAGGCAATAAGTTCAGAAGGGACAATAGCAAGTACTGTGATTACCACAAGGATACGGGCCATACTACTGAGGATTGTATGAGTTTGAAGCGTATCATTCAGAGGATGGTCGACCAGGGAAGGCTCGACACATATGTTAAAAGGCCTCAAGCAGGTGGTGGTGAGCGACCTGCAGGTGGACATCATGAACCACGGCAGCCTAGGATGAACTTGGGCGTTATCACTGAACAAGCCAGCAACACAGCCATCAAACATAAGATCTTTCAGCTCAACAAGGCCCCACATGTGCCACCAAGGAGCCACGTTAGGGACGAGGTGATCAGCTTTTATCCTAACGAGCTAGCAACTAATATGGCGGCTAGGGAGCAAGTTCTCGTCATCCCAGGACTCATTGACGGATGTACGACGAGCAGACTCTTAGTCGACACGGGGGCCTGCAAAGACATTCTATTCTATAAGACATTCCAGGAGATGGGCCTCTCAAATGAGCAGCTCGAAAGATATGATGGCAGGTTGGAGGGCTTCACCAATCATCGGGTCGACGCCAAAGGACAGATTGAGCTCGATGTCGACCTAGGCCAACATCCCTACAGGGTCGTTTCCAAGGTAAAATTTATTGTCATAGATGTGAATAGCGATTATGCTGCTATACTTGGAATCCCTGGCCAGGTCGCGCTTGGAATGGTGGCCTCTATTCCCCATCAGCGAGTTAAATTCCCCACACCAGCTGGAGTCGGCTGTGTTCAAGGCACAGCTCGAGCATACCTCGACCATGTCCTTCGAGAAAGGAAGAAGAGGGAGCTAGAGATTGAGACTGCAGAAGGGTACTTAAAGTTGTCTCAATCAGTCACCAAAACTACTCGACTATCTACAATCACCATCGTGAAGAGTCGACCTATCGCTCACGTGACAAAGTCATGGTCGAGTCGACACGTCACTCTGAAACCACCATGGTTGATCAAGATACAGTTATGGTCGACCAAGTTTCCATAGGCAAGCTATGCCTCCAGATCGACAATAACTCGGGGGCCACCACCACCACCAGCGAGGTTGCAGATGAGCTGGATGAGATGATAGTTGAGGAAGCTCCACATCTGAGGGCCGAGGAAAGACAGAGGGTCAGAGAGATCATCATTGAGACCCTGCAGTTCAGAGATGGTCCAGAGCTAGAGGCTGTGGACGAGCTAGAATCAGTAATCACCAACCCTTCCTATCCCGAGCAAAAGATTCAGATTGGGAAACAATTGTCAGAGGAAGAAAGGCTGGAAATCGTCGAGCTACTCAAAGAAAGCAACGATGTCTTTGCGTGGCGAGTAGAGGATATGAGGGGGATAAAGGAAGAAGTCGCCGTTCATAAGCTTGAGGTCAACCCGACCATAAAGCCCAAACCCCAAAGGTTGAGAAGCTTTGCTCGAGACAAGGAGGAAGCCATAAAAACTGAGGTACAAAAACTTTTGAGTGCAGGAATAATCAAGGAGGCCACACATACAACCTGGCTAGCCAATGTGGTCATGGTAAAGAAGTCAAATGGCAAATGGAGAATGTGCGTCGACTTCACTAATCTCAACCTTGCCTGCCCAAAAGGCAGCTACCCCCTGCCTAGAATTGACAAGCTAGTTGATTCTATTGCTAGCCACTCAACCCTTAGCTTCCTAGATGCCTGTTCAGGCTATCATCAGATAAAGATGCACGAAGATGACATAGTGAAGACAGTTTTCCAAGCAGCTGGAGGCATCTATTGCTACACCATGATGTCATTTGGACTGAAGAATGCAGGGGCGACCTATCAACGTATGGTCAACAAGGTCTTTGCCTCACAGATTGGTTGAAACATGGAGGCCTACGTCGACGATATGGTCATTAAAACAAAGATCGGACGTCACGTGGCCGACCTCAAGGAAACGTTCGCCAACTTGAGAGCAAACGACATGAAGCTTAATCCCAGCAAGTGTATTTTTGGTGTAGCAGCGGGTAAATTCCTTGGATTTATGGTTTCACAACGAGGAATAGAGGCAAACCCGGAGAAAATCAAAGCTCTAGTCGACATGAAGGAACCCACCAGTGTAAAGGAGATGCAGCGACTTAATGGAAGGGTAGCAGCCATAGGTCATTTCATAGCCAAGTCGGCAGAAAGGTCTCTCCCCTTCTTCAAAGCTTTGAGGGGGACGAAAAATTTTGAGTGGATGGCCGAATGTCATTCGTCGTTCCAACAGCTCAAAAGTTACCTCGCTACTCCACCTCTATTGAGTAGCCCGACCACTGGAGAGACTTTGTTCGTGTATCTATCTGTGGGAAATAAGGCAGTTGCTGCAGTTTTGGTTCGAGAAGAGGAAGGGCTTCAAAAGCCCGTGTACTATGTTAGCAAGGCCCTATCAGATGTGGAGGGCAGATATTACAATGCTGAGAAGGTAGCCTATGCCTAAGTCGTAGCTTCAAGGAAGCTGCGAGCTTACTTCCTGGCTTACCCTATCGTGGTGCTCACGAATGCACCCTTGAGGAAAATTTTGCATAAGCCCGAGAGTTTAGGTCGCTTACTCAATTGGTCAATTGCCCTCACGGAATTCGACATCGAGTATCGACCTCGAAAGGCATTGAAGGCTCAAGCCTTGGCAGACTTCTTGGTCGAGCTTACTTTCACCAAGGAAGATAGCGAGGTGCGAGTTCAGAAAGAAAAAGCTAAGGGAAAAGAATAAGAGTCCCAGATCGCCACTTCTCTACCCGACGATTGTTGGAGGGTCTACTTGGATGGGTCAGCCACAAAGAATGTCAGTGGAGCTGGGATTGTTCTGATCGAGCCAGAGTCTGGGACAGTGTATGAGGAGTCATTAAGGTTCAAATTTGATGCCTCCAATAACCAGGCGGAGTATGAAGCCTTAGTAGCAGCCATCGAGTACGCCAAGTGCTTTGGAGCGACTAAAATCATGGCATACTGTGATTCCCAACTAATAGTCAACCAGGTCAGAGGCGAGTATGAGGTACTGAACTCCACTCTAGTCAAGTACCATGACCTGGTAAAGGAGCTGACAAAAGACCTGGAGTTTTGGGAAATCCAAAGGGTTGGTCGAGAAGACAATGAATTAGCTGACTTACTCTCAAAGCTATCTACATCAGACGAGCAACATGAAGAGCCCATCTCCTACCTCGAGAATCCATCTTATGAAAGGGTTAAAATTCAGTGTGTGGAGGACACTTCAAGAAATTGGGTTTACAACAAATGTTGGATCGAGGAAATGAAGGCATACCTGGAAAGCGGCGAGCTCCCTGAAGACGAAAAGAAAGCTCGAGCTATCAAGAAGAAAGCTCCGAGATATGTTATCCAAGGAGGCATGCTATTCAGAAGATCCTACACAAGACCATTGCTCAAGTGTATTCACCCCCAGGAAATCACTCAGCTAATACATGAGGTGCACAGTGGGATTTGTGGTGGACACCCGGGGGCCAGGACTCTAGCCGAAAAGTTGATCACTTTGGGGTACTACTGGCCACACATGAGAGCTGACACTCATGACTTTGTTCAGCAATGTGATCAATGCCAAAGGTTTGCCAAACTACCTCATATGCCTACAACGGAGCAGACTCCTGTGATCGCTGCTTGGCCATTTGATATGTGGGGCATCGACTTGATTGGACCCTTCCCTCCCGCCCGGGGAAATTGCAAGTATGTGATCGTTGCCATCGATTATTTCACCAAGTGGGTCGAGGCCAAGCCATTAGCTCGCATCATAGAGGAAAATGCAATCAACTTCATACATGACTTCATCTGGTGTCGATTTGGGATCCCTCGAGCTATAGTATCAGATAATGGCTTACAGTTCTCTAGAGCATTTGAGGAAGAAATGAATAGAGTGGGAATCAAGCATTGGCAGTCATCTGTAGCCTATCCTCAAGGAAATGGGCAAGCTGAAGCAGCAAACAAGCTCGTACTTTCCTCACTTAAGACGGGCTTGGTAGGTCGACGCAGTAACTGGTTGGACGAACTCCCCTTTGCTCATTGGGCAGTTTGCACAACCACTCGGGGGCCCACGGGGGAAACCCCATTCGCTCTTACATATGGATCAGAGGCCATGGCACCTGCTGAGCTGCGATTTCCTACTGCTAGAGTAACCTTCTTCAACCAAGAGCAGAACGACACCAACAGATTGATCGACCTGGATCTGATCGACGAGAAGCGAGACACGGCTTACCTTCGGATGGTCAACTACAAGCAGCGAACTAAAAGTTACCACGACAAGAAGGTGAAGACAAGATCATTCCAAGTAGGAGATCATGTGTTGAGAAAGATCGAGGCAACATGAAGGAGAACCCAACAGAACAAGTTATCTCCTAACTGGGAAGGTCCTTATATTGTCACTAGAGTCATCAAAGAAGGGACCTACATGATTGCTCACCCAGATGGTGAAGAGTTGAAGCATCCATGGCATGCCACTCACCTTATCAAGTACTACTTCTAGTTCAAGTCCTTAATTCAGTTCAAAGTTAAGGCAGTTCCCAATTTATCATATTTCTAGCTTTTCATTCGATGTAAGCATGTTCCTACTTCAATAAAGATCGCAGTTCTATTCAACCGAACATTGTACACTAACTTCAACAAGCTCGACTCTTAGTCAGCTTCGTTTTAACAAGCTCGATTCTTAATCAGCCTTGTTCCTTTAACGAGTCCGACTCATAGTCAACTTCGTTCAACAAGCTCGACTCTTAGTCAGCTTCGTTTTAACAAGCTCGATTCTTAATCAGCTTTGTTCCTTTAACGAGTCCGACTCATAGTCGACTTCGTTCAACAAGCTCGACTCTTAGTCAGCTTCGTTTTAACAAACTCGATTCTTAATCAGTTATGTTTCCTTAACAAGTCCGACTCTTAGTCGGCTTCATTCTAATCAGCTCGATTCGTAATCAGCTGCATACTATTAACAAGTCCGACCTTAGGTCGAATTCGTTCTGATAAGCTCGATCCTTGGTCAGATTTGATCTCTTAAGCAGGTCGACTCTAAGCTTAGAGTGACTTGTTCACTCTATTACATCTAGCTCGACACATACATGCTGAAATAAAAAGCATACAACACACAAGTATATAAAGTCAGCTACGATTGTATATAATTAAGTCTCCCAAAAGCGGGCCAAGACTTGTGCAAAATAAAAGTTACGGAGTTTTATGCCTCCCAAAAACTGGGCCAAGGCATTTAACAGTTACCAAGACAAAAGGAAAATTGTTTTGAAGCCTGTTTGTTACATCACCATACAAAGTTGGTTCAAGAGTCCTGGCCGACATCAGCCTGATCGTCATTGTCAGCTCGATCTTCAATAATGTTTTCTTGTTGTTGAGGGCTCAAGGGTTTACCCGACTCTGAGTAGACTCGCTGCTCAAGCTCGACATCGTCGGCTTCCATGTCTTCGGCATCCTCTAACTCTTGCAGCTTCGTATCAAAGGTCCTGGGAACCGGAACTCGAGCAACCCACGGTTCATATCCATCTTCTTGATCTTCTTGAGCAATAAAAGCCAGGTCATTGTCAGAGTAAGGCACGATCGAGTGTCCACCCCGAGCGGCCGTATCATACTGCGGTGCTAAGGCCCAACGAGCTAACTGTTCCAATGAGACATCAGAGTCTGGGTCGACTAAAGCTCGACGTGCCATATGGCGTTTGCCCAAATCCAAAAAGTCCTTGGCCTTAGCAACAATGGAATTATAATACTCATCCTCTTCCTTAAAGCTATCAACAGCTTTCTTGGCAACAGCTTGAAGGTCTTCTTGCCATTTCATCCGTGCAGCCTGATGTTCATCATTCAATTCAATCAAAAAGGTATCCTTATCCTTGAGCAGTTGAGAAACTGTGGCGAGCTCTGTCTTGACCTTCTCATGCTCTAGCTGCTCTGCATCTCTCTCCGCCTTCACCTCCCCAAGCTTGGTCTCAGCAGCCCTGAGGTCCTCCAAAGCTTTGTCCTTGTCCGCCAGAGCTTTCTTCTTCACCAACTCCTGAGCATCAAAAGAGTTGTCGAGGTCGTTGTATTTTTCTCTCAACTCGGACAACTCTTGAGTCTTCTTGGATTAGTTGTTCAGAGCCTGCCTTTCCCTCTCAATGGAGGCCCTCCAGGAGCTCTTAACTTGCTCCACCATGGTCAGGTTCTGAATCAAAGAAAATCATTTGAGTATTAATTCGACAAGGATTTGGAGGCCTAACTGACGACCTCAAAAGATGAGCGACTAAACCAAGTTAGGAAACAAAGACTTACCTCGCTCTGCACTAAACCAGATCGAGCTGAAAATTCTTCAGGGGTAATCCCCTTATCAGCAAAGTGGGCAAGAAGGTCGACATCGATGGCCCTCCTAACAACAACCTGGCCCAAGCTCATTTCTGGGTAGCGACGACTCATGCTGTTGACCCCAATGAGAGGGGGGACATCACTCAACCTCCTCATCTGATCCTCAAGAGACTCTTGGTTAGGGGGAGGAGAAGCTGGTGGAGGACATTGGCTCAAGGAAACTGATTTTCCTTTCTCAGTTCGTGATCTCTTCTTCGTGCTCAAGGGACGATCATCATCATCATCCTCCATGACATCATCATCATCAACGTTGACAATGTTCAGAGGGTTGGCCCCAGTAACCTCAGCTCCAGAGGTCGCAGCATTGGCTTCAAGGGTTGGATCGGAGCTTGGGCTCGGTCTGATCGACCTAGTAGACCCATCACCCCCATCAGTGATCTCCTTGGATTGGGTCCCACTCTCTAAAGGGTCCTCCGACCCAGCCTCCTCCATGGGCACCATCCCCACATTGTCCTTGGACAATAGGGTTGTCCTCCTCAAAGCCTCCTTCTCTCGATCAGCTCGAGCATTAGCAGCTCCATGGGCCTTCTTGGCCTTCTTCTTGTCAGAAACTCCAACTATTCGGACCATAGCTGCTTCTTGTTCAGCAGTCAGAACTGCATCAAAATCAAGAAGACCAAGAGTTAGTTCGACATAGGAGGTTTCTACATGCGAGCTACGAGTTCAATGTACGAGTTAATCATGTGCGAGTTAACCATTCTACATACGAGCTATAAGTTCTATGTACGAATTAATTACATGCAGTTCAAAATAATTTACTATGCTATCAGATCAACATGCAGGCAAGTAATGAGCGAGCAGAGAGTTGCAGAGTAAGGATATCTTACCACCAGCATGTTCCCCATTGTCCTTGCAGTAGTTAGCAGTCCGTTTGCACGCGGGGTCTTAGCCTGATGGTTAGAGTTCATGGCTTCCAACCTGGAGGTCATGGGTTCGATTCTCCCACCAGTGGTTAGAGGGAATGACATTGCTCTCCGTAGCATAGCTAGGTGCCTCTGTGAAGTGCATCAAGGAGGGAGCGGTGAAATGTGTTGATCCCCTTCTTTAAAGAATAAGAATGAAAAAAAAATTAGCAGTCCGTTTGCAGAGCTGACATCTATCCTCGAACTTACCCAATGCATGGGTAACCCAGTCAGGATATATGGTGCCCCTACCAACGGGCACCAAAGGATGTACCTCTCCTTCCCCAGCCATCATCCCGGCCTGAATATAATTGTACTTGGTAGTACCCAAACACTCCCAATCAATGGGTCCCCTATCAGTCAGATGGCACAACCTCTTGTACAGATCGAAGTGCCAATGTGGTTCCCAATAGTTTCTCTCATCTATGGGCTCCGTATCAGCAGTGGGTAAGGGAAATTCCCATCCTAATCTACTCTCTACTATGACCATATGGGATTTCCACCCACTTACTTTGCTGGGAAGGTTAGTAAAAAGTTTCGGTGAGTTGGGTTTAGAGGGAGTACTTACACTCAGGTCTGTTCCACTATACTTAATGCAGAAGAATTCCTTAAACACCCTCATACAGGGTTCGTACCCTAGAAACCTACACACCATGGCAAAACATACCAGAACCCTACAGGTGTTGGCTCCCAGCTGAAGGGGTAAAGCATTGGCACACTCTAAAAATTCGTTAATAAAGGGGTCAAGGGGTAACCTGAAGCCGGCCTCAAATTGGCCATAGAAAAAGGCCACCCTAGTGGCGTCTGTGGTAAAGGTCGCCCTAAATTGAGCCATGAAATCCTTCTTGCTGAGAATTGTCACCCTATAATCCTCCTTACTCACTTCACAAAAGTCATAAATCAGGCTGTATATGTTGGGATAGAGGACCAATCGGGTTAGACTTCGGAGCAAAAGGGAGAAAATCGTCGGAGTTACTGCCGTTCAGGGCGGCCGCGCTTGTGGTGAGGGCGACCGCGCTGGAGGTTGGTTCGAGGTGCAGATCTTTCTGGAGGTTAGGGCGGTCGCGCTTGGCATGGAGAGCGGGCGCGCTGGTGACGGGGAAGGAATTTCTGGGCCCGGTTTTTAGACCAATTTTCGAGTTTGCTTTTGTCTATCTAGGGTTTGGTTGTATCCTAGGGCATATATTAAGTAAAGTTCCGCCCCTAAACTCATTGTAACATCATACAACATATTATAGTGCAAGATCCTGGCTTGGTAGTGCCCCCAGACGTAGCCAAACATATTGGTGAACTGGGTTAACAATTTCTGTGTTCTTCTTTGTGCTTTAATTTCTAGTGCTTTGTTTTGTGTGATCTATTATTATTCTTGTGTGTTTGCTTGGGTAGTGGAGGGCAATATTCACAACAACTGGTATCAGAGCTCTTGGTTCAAGATCAGGGGTGTTGTCAAGCAATCAAGAATGGGCAAGGACAAACAGGCGGTTGAGAAATTTGATGGGTCTGATTTCGGATTTTGGAGGATGCAGATAGAGGATCTTTTGTACAACAAAGAACTCTATAAGCCTCTAAAGGGTGTCAAACCGGAAGACGAAGAGCAAGAAGATTGGGATCTCATGGATCGGAAGGCCCTAGGGGTGGTCAGATCTACTTTGACAAAGTGGATTGCGAAGACTACCAAGAAGGCAAAAACCACAAAGGAGCTATTGGATTATCTTACTGAGAGATTTGAAACTCCATCTGCTGCAAACAAGGTCGATTTGATACGCAAGATGGGTAGTCTCAAGATGCAAGAGGGAGGATCCTTAGCTAAGCACATCGATGAGTTTATGGATGTTATAGACTACTGATCACGGTGGAGATCAAGTTCGATGATGAGGTTCATGCGTGCTTGTTGCTAGCGTCTTTACCGAAGTTGGAGCGGGACGGTGACGGCGATCAATGCTTGACGGTAAAAACCAATTGAAGTATGATGATGTTAAAGACTTTCTCTTGGGCGAGGAAAATCGCATGAAGAAGTTAAGGACATCGATCGCCGGGATCGATCGGCCTTAGCTACTACTAGCGGGGAAGGCCGGGTACTAGCAAACAAGGGAGAACCGAATCTAGGGAGAACGTGGTGGGTGGTAAGGGCAGGCCGTGGAGATCGAGAGACAAACCAAGGGTTGCAAAGTGGATCGATTCGGTGCTATCATTGTAAGGAATTGGGGCACTACAAGAGGGATTGTCCCAATCGTGGGGGCAATTCGGTGAATGTGACGGTCGAAGGTGATGATGTGCGGCGAGTGTTAGTAGTGCACTAGAATCATGGGTCTTTGGATTCGGGGGCATCATTCCACTCTTGCGGGCATGCGTAAGAGATGGAGAATTACACTTCGGTGATTTCGGTAAGGTCTATCTAGCGGATGGCGAGCCTTTGGAAATCAAGGGGAAGGGGATGTCGAATAGGAGCATCGGACGGGAAGGTCTTACATCCGAATCCGGGGTCGTGCACATTCCGGGTTTGAAAAAGAACCTACTATCAGTTGGGCAGTTGGACGAAGAAGGTTACAAGGTAACATTCGGCTGCAGGAACTGGGTTATTACCAAGGAGGATTGTGAGATCGCTCGGGGTAATAAGGAGGGGACATTGTATTTGGCGAATAACACCAAGGATAGTATCGCGGTGGCGGCAGCCAAGGGTGATACTGATTTGTGGCACTGTCGATTGGGTCACATGAGTGAGACGGGGATGAAAGTACTTTGTTGAAAAGGGACTACTACCGGGTCAAGACAGTCAACGTGGGGTTCTGCGAAGATTGTGTGTTTGGCAAATAGGGGAGAAATAATTTCTCGAGGACTGGTAGGGCTTTGAGGGAAGCAAAGTTAGAACTGGTTCACACGGACTTGTGGGGACCATCTCCGATAACGTCTCTGGGTGGTGCGTCATATTACATGACCTTCATTGATGATTCAACAAGGAAGGTCTGGGTCTATTTTTTGAAGGGGAAAGATGAAGCTTTCGAGGTATTCAAGAAATGGAGGGCCTTGGTGGAGAATCAGACGGGACTTAAGCTTAAGTGCTTAAGATCAGATAATGGTGGGGAGTATGAGCTCGTTGAGTTTAGGGAATATTGTGCTGCGAATGGTATTCGTATGGAGAAGACTCCAAAGCGTACACCACAACTCAACGGGGTTGCAGAGAGGATGAACAGGACACTGAACGAGCGGGCAAGAAGTATGAAATTGAAGTGTGGACTTCCGAAGACGTTCTGGGCATATGCAGTTGACACAGCGGCTTTCTTGATCAATAGGGGACCATGGGTACCATTGGGGAATGGAATTCCAGAGGAAGCTTGGAGTGGCAAGCAGGTAAATCTGTCCTTTCTTCACATATTTGGCTGCGTTTCATATGTTCATATTGACTCTGCTGATAGAACTAAGTTGGATGCAAAATCTGTAAAATGTACGTTTATTGGGTATGGCGGGGATGACTTCGGGTATAAGTTTTGGGATGACCAAAATCATAAAATTATTCGTAGTCGAGATGTGGTATTCAATGAACAGGAATTGTACAAGGACAGAAAGGGGGCATCTGATGGCATTAGTTCAGAACCGGAGGTTGTAGAGGTGGATATTCCAGACTCGGGTGGGAGCAAAACAGTTCATGATGACCATGGTCAGGAGGTCACTGAAGATGAACCACATACTCCGGAACCGGATATTCCGCTGCGTAGATCCAGCAGGTTGCGTGGATCGCCTGACAGGTATACTCCTTCCAATTATTATTTGTTGTTGACGCATAATGGGAACCGTAATGTTATGCGGAGGTCGTTCGTAGTGCACTTTGTGATAAGTGGAAAGAGCTGCGATGGATGATGAGATGGACTCATTGAAGGCCAACAAAACTCGGGAGTTGACTAGACCGCCTAAGGGGAAGAAGGCATTGCATAACAAGTGGGTTTACGGGATTAAGGAGGAAGCAAACTAGAAGCGTTACAAGGCATGGTTGGTTGTAAAAGGGTTTCAAAGAAAAGTACGGTATTGACTACACCGAGGTATTCACTCCTGTTGTGAAGATGACCACTATCGAGAATGGTTACGGGGATAGTAGTGGCGAGATAACTTGATGTTGAACAGATGGATGTAAAGACGGCTTTTCTTCATGGGGATTTGGGGAAGAAATTTACATGGTACAGCCGAGAGGTTACTTGTCTAAGGGTAGCGAGGAACCTGGTTTGCAGATTGACTAAGAGCTTGTATGTCCTTAAACAAGCTCCTAGGCAAAGGGTACGTAAAGTTCGATGGATTCATGCACGATATTGATTTTATCGAGATGTGAGGCGGATCATTGTTGCTACTTCAAGAACACGGACAACGGGTACATAATCTTGATGTTATATGTGGATGACATGCTAATAGCGGGCTCTAGCAAGAGAGAGGTAAACAGTTGAAGGCTCGGTTGTCGGAACGGTTCGAGATGAAGGATTTGGGGGAGGCCGAAAAATCTTGGGCATGCGGATTGGCCTGGATAGGGAGTCGGGTAAGTTGGTTCTTTCAAAGGCGTAATACGTTGAGAAAATCTTGGCAAGGTTTTCAGTATGGAAGAGGCGAAGCCAACAGGGGACACCATTGGGTATGCACTTCAAGCTATTCGAGAAGGACTGCTTTATGGGCAAGGAGGAGCGTGACAAGATGGAGAGGACTCCATATGCTTAGCTGATGGGAGTCTAATGTATGCAATGGTGTGTAGGCCGGACATTGCACATGAGTGTGGGAGTAGTCGGCCGGTTCATGGGCAATCCAGGAAAGCAACATTGGGGAAGCGATTAAATGGATCATGCGATACTTAAAGTGCTGCAGTAAGGCTCTATGTTTCTCAGCAAGGAGGTCGTGTTAGCGGGTTATGTTGATGCGGACTTGGCATCAAGTGATCTAGGCCTATAGGAGAAGTACCTACGTTATGTGTTTTCATTTATACATCAGCGGCACTACTTTGATTACTCTACTGTTTGCTTCTAAATCGTGTCCTAAGACTCGTGAAGGTTTGGCCGATTGCAGTCTAATGCAGAATCATATGATGATTATATGCATGGACAGAGGCGAGTAAAGAGATGGTACTGGTTGCAGAACTTCTTGGGTGAACTTGGGAAGAGATTTATGTCATGGTAATGTCATAATTAAATCTCATGATAGTCATATCATTGATATCCTTTGGCCGATTATCATCGTCTTTCATTCGATGAAGCATCATGTTTGATATAGTTTAACGTTGTCTTTAACCGGATGACATAAGAGCTATCTTGGAAGAAGATTCTTGTTGGGAAGAATGATATTGGGATCGGAGAACCGGGCTAGGCCACTGTAAGTGAAGGTTGTGAACCTTGAATTAATGTGATTAATGTCATTCGATTAATCAATTACTTAACGAAAGCATTGAACAATAGGAGAGGAGGATGGCGACTACCGTGATCGAGGTGAGATATGTTCTAGGAGGAAAATCGAGGATGATATTGAAGATACTATTTGGGTAGGATGATGGCTTATGCTAGAGTGCGGTCATGATCTTATGAGGTGGGATCGGATTGTTGGGATAGTATGGTCTATGGAGTTACGCCCAGCGAGGAGAAAATCGTCGAGTTTTTTGCCGTTCGGGCGCTGCGTGGCCCCCAGCCAGAACCAATATTCCTGCGAATCTTTAGGAGGCTGAGGACGGCCTGGGCGGCGTGCATCGGGGAGGACGACTCGAGGGCCGCTGGCGGAATCGCCTCGGAATCCAATTTTGAGTTTGCTTTTGTCTATAAAGTTTGGTTAACGTATCTAAATACTTACCCCGGTTCGCCTAGCCGTCATTAGAACGTTTTGACATATTATAGTGGGAGATTTCAATTGAGAATTGGTAGAATCAAACACCCCACGTAATCCATTGAACTTCATTGGTGAAAGGTGTTTAACAATTTCGTGTTCTTAGTTGTTCGTGCGTGGATAAACATAGAGGATCTTCGTTCATCAAGATCTTTGGTTTGTGATTCCGTTCTATTATTCTTGTAGGTTTGCTTGGGTAGTGGAGGGATTTATTCAGCAGCATTCAAGGTTGGTAATTCTATTTCATCCTCGCGAATTATTCATCTAGAACGGATTATAGGGCTTCAGGTTTCTTCGAGTACGGACCTCGAAAGTACAATGGTATCGAGCCCCGTTCATCGATGCTTGTTAGATAATCACTTGATAAGGTATGAGCGGTAGCTCTAATTTTCATGATATGCATGATCTAGAATATGAAATTGTATGAGTTTTACTTCGAGAAGTAATAGATATATGATATACCAATGATTATGAAATTGTAATATATATATGACCTAATATGATTAATCTAGATTATGTGTCACGATTTCATTGAGCATCCATGTAATTTAGGATATTTGCGTGATTAATGCTTGGTAATTGATGGAAAAGGTGAAAAAGAGACGGATAATCTTGAGTCAGGCACTTACGTAATTGCTATTTCTTGCTCAATGTATATTTGTGTTGCATCATTCCATGTTCACTAAATGTTATGAAATAATCATATAGAAGTTTTCATGAATCAACCTAAGGGATGTAATTGATAAGCATGAAAAAAATTGAACCTTCTTTGTAATTTGAGTTTGTTTTATACCTTGCTATTTTTAAACAGTACACGGGTAGTTTTATGTGGGCTCGCCATAGCGAGGTGCATTAATTCTATCTTTGTATGATCAAGATGAGCAAATAGTGGTTGCTATACGTTTAACATGGTTGAACTCAATTAAGCTATCAAAACGGTTTTGGGTTTCGAGATAGAGATCGAAACATGTGACATAAGATGTCTAATCATCTCGTAATTACGATCTAAGAGATCATATATAGATATGATTGATAAATGTTATCTACCTTTTAGTTTAATTTTGGACGACGTTCGATAGTCGACTTGAAATTAAATTAAAGTTGGTCTTAGCCTATTAAATTATATTATACATATTTGGGGGCAAGAAGGTTATATAAGTGAGTTGGGCCAGTAAATACGTTAATTAATCTCTAAATGAATTGGTACTTTATATTCTTAATGAGTACTTAGATGTGCGGGATCGATCATATTTCATTGTATCGATCAATGGCTGTAAACAATAATCAAAACATGTCGGGTGCGATCGGCCTGCACGAAACCGGTGTCGACTTAGAGGAGGTCGCCTAATGGAGACCTAACGGCTACGAGATGCGCGTGCTGGTAATGACTTCATGAATATGGTTCTCGTGTAGCCGCATAATTATGTTCATTGATGTTTTAATGCGTATCAACCGCGGATGTAAGGTAGCGCAATTTGTCATTTGAATATACTTTTATTCAATACATTTGTCTTTGCTTCCAATCATCAAATAATTTATTTCCCTACGCCCGAGGGTCTGGGGTTCTGGGAGACACATCCCGCTAGTCGTGGGTTCCTGCTTTTAGGTCATGAGCCAGGTGATCACCCCCGCCACGTGGAGGAAGATTTACAAATTCAGCTTTCTATGCACGCTTGTATTTTTTTTTAACTTCTTATGAAAACTCCAAAACCAACATTTATTTTGGACATGTAATGCTTTCATTTAATAAAATGATATTTTTTTATTTAATGTAAATCTTAAAATTCTATATTGGAAACAAAATAAACAATATTAGTATTTTTAAATTTAAAAAAAAATATAAAAATATTATTCTCTAAATAATACAAAATAATTATTTTTTATAAATTTTTGGTTAATGTTAAATCAAATACTTTTAGGTTTTTTACAAAAAAAAAGAAAAAACCTTAATTAGTTACACATATACTCTATATGTTTGTTTTGTTTGTGTTTCATAAAAAAACAAACATATACTCCCTCCGTCCCCCTCACTTGACACTTATTTCCATTTTGGGCCGTCCCAGCTCACTTGACACTTTCCAAAATAGTCTACTTTTTATAATTTTATATTCACTCTACCCCACCACTCATTCTCTCTCTTCATTTTCCACCACTCAATTTATTCAACCAATACTACTATTTACCCCACTCATTTTCTCTCTTCATTTTTTACCACACATTTTTTTATTTTATTCTTTTTTCTTAGTTCCCGTGCACACCTCAAGGGTGTCAAGTGAGGTGGGACGGAGGGAGTATGTACAAAAAAATCATACTCCGTATATATGTGTAACTAAATAAGTTTATTTTTAATGGTTATTAATTATATATAACAATGATGTTTAGATATTTTTATTCATTTTTTTCTTAAAATTAGAATGTCTTTTAAATGAAAATAGTTATTGATTATGTTTGCAAATAAATGAGATAGTTATAGCAACTATTTTGATTTAATTCATGTTATTTATCAAAAATATTGGTCGTACGTTTAATGTACAGGTGTTAGACAAGTTTTAATTAAAAAAACCAACAAAATCATAAAACCTCATTTTGTAAACCAAATTTTGTGATATTTTTTTTAACTTTATTATTATTCTCCGGAAACAAAATCAAATAGAAAACAAATTTTATGCACCGACACTTTGATTTGGGAAAAATGAAAAAAAAAAAAAAAAAAAAAGCGTAACACAATTATAAACCAATGAATAGACTTTCTCCCAAATACTTCCTCCATCGTGCATTTATTTTGTTGTTATTTTTAATAATTTTAGATTAATTCAATTATTCAAATAAAAAATTAAAATTCGTTATTAATACATATTATAATAAACTTAACTTCAAATTATAGATCAAATATTAAAAGTAACAAAAAGAAACTATAAAGAGAGTAATGGTGATTTATATTTCAACAATCCAATACCATAAAGAATTAATAAATACATTAACATAAATGAAATATCAATTCATTACATTACAATACATGTGCTTGAAATTAAATTTACATCGTAAAACCAATTACAATTTAATTTATATATAAAGCAAAACAATTTAATTTAATTTAATTTAATTTTTTCCCACCCCTGCATCCGGCGGTCAGAGGTGTCGGGATCTGTTTCCATTGTCCAATTTCTGAGAGGAATCGTACCTGACGGTTTGAGGAAGTCCCACTTGATCTGATCCCACCAGCTTCCTGAATTCAGATCTGACCTTATACAACACATGTCTCCAGCTTCCCTTGTTCTGGAAACCCAAATGTGAAGATTCCTTCTCATTCAATTCCAGATCTTGGGCAAAGGCCGGTTTCTTGGAGAGGATCCAGTTCAAACCCCAACCCCACCAGTTGCGGATGGAAGTTCCGGCGGTTTCCCCCATAGCGGAGACGGATTTGGATCTTCTAAGTGCCCAGGAGGTTGCTGCTGAAGTGCTGGTGGAGATCATGGAAGGTTGAATGTGGAGGGAGAGGGAGGAGAGACGTCTGCGCATGCCGTCGGTTGCACATGATGGTTTCGGATCGGCTTGAGAAACTGGGAGTGAGCCAGCTCCTTTTTGGAAGTTGTGGAAGAGAGAGCCCATTGCTTTGCCTGCCTGCCTGCCTGTGCTTGAACTTTTTGGAGAGAGAGAGAGAGAGAGAGAGAGAGAGAGAGAATTGTCAAAATGAAATTCAGGCCGTTAGTTATATTCAGGAGGTTTAAAGGGCAATCCCTCCCCTCACCACCATTTTAAAATATGCATCATTTTTATTCCAAATACTCCCTCCGTCCACTTACATATTTCACACTTTCTATTTTGAGCGTCCAAATACATACTCTCTCCGTCCCGGCCCAAAAGGCAAAGTTTGTGTCTCGCACGCAAATTAAGGAAAGTGATGTAGGAAAGAGAAAAAGTGTAAATGTTGTGAGTATGAAAAATTAAATAGGAGAGAGAATGAGTGGGAGAAATGCTTAGTGAGAAAGAATGTTGTGAGTGTAAAAGTAAAGTAGGAGAGAGAATGAGTGGGTGGAATAGTAATAAAAACTTTCCTTTTTGGGAAAGTGTCATTTTAAATTGGACACCCAAAAAGGAAATTTGTGGCTTTTCGGCCGGGACGGAGGGAGTACTTCACATTTTGTTTTTTTACCTAAAATGGAAAGTTTTTATTATTAAAATATTAACCCTACCCCACTCATTCTCTCTCCTACATTATTTTAATACTCACAACACCATTATAATTTACTATTCCCTCCACTCATTCTCTCTCCTATTTTACTTTTACACTCACAACATTTATATCATTATTTTTTTTTCCTTAATCCACGCGTGAACAGTAACTGTGAAGTATGTAAGTGGACGGAGAGAGTATATTATACTCCCTCCGTTTCGGTCGAAGTGTCTCAAAATGGGTTCGGCTCGAAAATTAAGGAAAGTGATGTAGGAAAGAAAAAAAATTTAAATGTTGTGAGTATGAAAAATTAAATAGGAAAGAGAATGAGTGGGAGGAATAGTTAGAGCATCCACAATGGTAAGAGCTTTTTCTATAGCTTTTTTGTAATTTCAATATGCCACATCATTTACAACTCAATAATAAAAACCTCCAAGCTTTTTTCACAATGGTAGGACTTTTTTATCAACTTTTTTGTTTCCCCAAATCCAACAACATTAAACTTTTTTTTTAGCATTTTTCTATAATATTTAATGATCAATATGGGGAAGTGGTCAAAATTAATGGAAAGAGCTCTTTGAGAGATCTCTTTGTAGAAGGAGTTGCTCCTTAGTAAAGAGCTTTTCAACTTGCTCCACAATGGCAAAAAGCTCTAGAGAGCTTTTTCATAAAAACAAAGAGCTCCCAAAAATCTCCCATTGTGGATGCTCTTAGGAGAGAGAATGTTGTGAGTGTAAAAATAAAATAGGAGAGAGAATGAGTGGGTAGAATAGTAATAAAAACTTTCCTTTTTTGGGTTAAGACATTTTAAATGGGACGCCCAAAATGGAAAGTTGAGACACTTCGGCCGGGATGAAGGGAGTACTAATTTCAGTTGTAGATTTAAAAAAAAAACAAATAAATAAATTATTTAAATCATCAAATTGAAATAATGTAATTACTAAGCCAAAATCTTAGGTGGCGTTTGGTTCGGTGGAAAAAAAGTGAAGGAATGGAATTGTCAATGGAATTGAATTCCTTAAGGAATTGGAATGGAAAAAAAACTGGTCAACCCCCTCCGTTTGGTTGGCACGGAATGGAATAGAATTGTCATTCAATTCCTTGGCAAATCATGTTTGGTTTGAAAATACAAATTATAGGAATGGAATGAAAGCATATAAAAATTTAAAGGGTTACACAGATGCAAGCTTCCAAACCGACAAAGATGACTATAGATCGCAGTCTGATTTTGTGTTTATGCTAAATGGGGGTGCTGTTTGTTGGAAGAGTTCCAAGCAAAGCACTGTTGCTGATTCTACAACAGAAGCCGAATACATAGCAAAGACGGACGCGCAAGGAGGCGGTTTGGATCAAGAAGTTCGTTAGTGACTTAGAAGTCGTTCCGAGTATCACTAACCCGATAGAGCTTTTCTGTGACAATAATGGTGCTATTGCCCAAGCAAAAGAAACAAGGTCACATCAGCGATCCAAACACATTTTGAGACGTTTCCACCTCATTCGAGAAATCTGTGAAAGGGAGTACGTCAAGATATGCAAGGTACCAACGGATGACAACATCTCGGACCCTCTCACCAAGCCTTTACCACAAGCTAAACATGATGGTCATGTTAGGTCCATGGGTATAAGATGCATGAATGATTGGGCCTAGTGCAAGTGGGAGACTGTAGGTGTTAGTGCCCTAGGCCTATAGAGATAGACCTTTATGTAATGTCATTGTTCATTTATATAAGAGATTGTTTCTTTTATTATTATATGTGTTTGCATGTTTAGTTATAATAATCGTGTCCCTAGTACTTATGAAGCACTAGTATGAAGTCTAATGGATAATCATGTGATGATTATATGCATGGAGATGCACATTAGATTCATGAGTACTTGTTAGAGAACAAAGTACTGGACTTGACCCATTAAGAGATTTATGTCATGGTCAAATGTCATAATTAAATCTCATATAGTCATATCATTGATATCCTTTGACACGAGATTATCATCGTCTTCCGCTCGATGAATATCATGTTTGATATAGTTTAACGTTGTCTTTAACCGGATGACAATAAGGGCTATCATTGGCATGGTATGATTCTTGTTGGGAAGAATGATAAGTCAAGATGGAAAATTGTCCCTCGTAAAGAGAGATGTTTGCTAGGCCACTCGTAAGTAAGATTGATGTAGTGCATGGCCATGCCCGAATGAATTAATGTGATTAATGTCATTCGTATAATCAATTTACTTGATAACGAGAAAGCATTGAACAATATGAGTTGACGTGGACCATGACTCATGTTCAATATAACATCGTGTGACAATGGGATTGTGATATGTTCTATGTAGGAAAAATCGAACTTGATATTATACTATTTGGGTAGGCATGATGGCTTGCTAGAGTCCGCTTATGTCTTATGAGGATCGATGTGATCGGACTCATTGCCAACATAGTATGGTCCTATGGGGTCACACGCATCGAACGAATTGTCAAAAATGAAGAATATGGGTTCTCTATGCTCAGGGGACGACTCGTCCCCGGGCCTCGAACTAACTATTCCCCATAAGGGGGACGGATGATTCAGAGGGGGTGTCCTGAGGGACGACTCGTGCTCTGAGGCACGAGTCGTGCCCAAAGGGACGACTCGTCCCATGAGCAAAGCCAAGTCGTGCCTCTTGAAGGGACGCCAGAATCAGTAGGTTGTGCAAAGGGGACGACTCGTGCCCTGGGGGACGAGTCGTCCCGTCGGGCCTGGACTGATACGTAAATGACCTAATTTTAGGGTTTTCGCAAAGGGCTTTTATTTGTAACGTATAAATACTTGCCCCTGGTTGCCCTAGCCATCATTAGAACGTTTTGGCTTTAGAGAAACACCAAAAGTGAGAGATTTCAATTGAGAATTGAGAATCAAACACCACCAATTCCATTGTTCTTCATTGATTGAAAGGTGTTTCAATCAAAGGATCTAGCAATCCTCCTAGAAGAGTTCTAGGATTCGTTCTTCGCGTGGATACACATAGAGGATCTTCGCTCGTCAAGATCTTTAGTTCGTGATTCGCCGTTCGTTCATCAAGGATTAACAAGGTTGTTCAATATGGAGTTGGGTCAAGTTTATCAAAGGCAAAAGCACTCAAGGTTGATATTTCTATTTCATCTTTCTTAATTAATCATCTAGAACGGATTCTAGGGCTTGGGATTTTTCGAGTTATTGCATTATTCCGCTGCGCATGGACCCTCGAAACCCAACAGTGGTATCAGAGCCCCGTTCATGATGTTTAGTTAGATAATCATGATAATTGTGTAATGTGATTATATTAATTTTCATGATGTGTATGATCTAGAATGTGAAATTGTATGAGTTTTGCTTGTGAAGTAATTGTATATATTGATATACCATGATTATGAAATTGAAATATATGATTAATATGATTAATCTAGATTATGGGATGTCAATTTCATTAATATGATTAATGTGATTAATCTAGGATATTTGTGAAGTGTTACTTAGTATATCGGTCGACACCAAAACCTTTCCCACAGGCACTTCGATGGAAGTGTGGGATAAACTTGGAGCACGTGGCCGCGTACTAGTAATTACTGATCAAATGTGATTTGTGTTGCATCATTCCATGTTCATAATTATGCTCATATAGTTTTCATGAATCAACCTTGGTATGTAATTGATAAGCATGAAAAAATTGAACCTTCTTTGTAATTTGAGTTTGTTTTATGCCACCCATGTTTAAACACTTGTGAGTACACGGATAGTTTCAAGTAGGCTACGCCACAGCGAAGTACATTGATTCTATTTTTGTATGATCAAGATGAGCAAACGGTGATTGCTATACGTTTAACATGGTTGAACTCAATTAGGCTATCAAAACAGTTTTGGGCCTAAGGCATAAGATGAGATTGAAACATGTGACATATGATGTCTATAATCTCATAGTGATCTAAGAGTCATATATAGATATGATTGATACATGTTATCTACCTTTTTAGTTTAATTTTGAGCAGTCGTGCCATAGCCGACTTGAAATTAAATTAAAGTTGGGTCTTAGCCTATTAAATTATATTATGCATGTTTATATAAGAAGGTTATATAATTTAGTGGGAGTATTTATGAAATACGTTAATTAATCTCTTAAATGAAATTGGTACTCATATGTGTTCATATCTTGTTGCATATCTTTGTAGATCAATGGCTGTAAACACTAATCAAAACATGTCACTGCGATCAGTCCTTGAGAAGGACAAGTTAGAGGAGAATGGCAACAACTATGTGGATTGGATCCGCAGTTTGGGAATTGTTCTCAAACAGGAAAGGAAGTTGTACATTCTTGATGGACCCATTCCACCCGAGCCTGCGGCTAATGCAACTAAAGCGGAAAGGGACCAACATAAGAAGCATGTGGATGATTCTATTGATGTTGGTTGCCTGATGCTTGCGACCATGTGTAAGGATCTTCAGAAGGACCTTGTACACATGGAAGCCTATGATTTGGGAAATCATTTGAAGGAAATGTTCCAGTTGCAAGCACGTCAGGAAAGGTTTGACACTATGAAGGCTCTTCATTCATGCAAGATGATTGAAGGACAACCTGTTGGGCCTCATGTGTTGAAAATGAAGGGTCACCTCGAACACCTTGAGAGGCTTGGATATCCTATCCAGTTAGAGTCGGCTACTGATATGATATTGCATTCACTCCCGAAAGTTATAATCGCTTGTTCTTAATTATAACATGAATGGGATGAATAAATTTCGTCCGAATTGCATGGGATACTAAAGAATGCGGAGAACAATATTACCAAAAACCAATCAAGTGTTGATGGTGAATAAAGGAAAGGGGTTCAAACCCAAGGTTAAAGCAAAAGTTGCTAAACCGGAGGCAAAGGTTGCCGTTGCCGAGAAGCCTAAACCCAAATCCCAAAAGGATGCGGTGTGCTACCATTGCAAGGAAACCGGGCATTGGAGGCGTAATCGCAAGCTTTATCGTAAAGGACTGAAGAAGAAGGGCAATGAGATTGCCATGACTTCAGGTATCTATGTGATAGATATTTTACTTTCTACCTCTAGTTCTTGGGTATTAGATACCGGAGGTGGATCTCACATTTGCCTAAATGTGCAGGGACTAAAGAATAGAAGGTTGCTCAAAGAGGGTGAAGTAGATCTACGGGTTGGAAAAGGAGCAAGAGTTGCCGCATCGTCGTAGTGGACTTACGAAGTCACTTTACCTAGCGGATTAATTTTAGTTTTGAATAACTGTTATTACGTTCCGGATTTGAGCAGAAACATTATTTCTATTTCATGTTTAGACAATGAGGGTTACAATTTTCTTATTGCGAATAAGAAATTTTCAATTTATTTGAATGACATGCTTTATTGTGTTGCTCATTCTTTTAATGGCCTTTATGTCTTGGATGTTGAAAATAATGTTGATAATGTCTATCATGTAAATAAGAAATCCAAACCAAATAATGTGAATGACACATATAAATGGCATTGCCGTCTTGGGCACATAAACGAGAAACGCATCTCTAAACTCCATAAAGATGGATATTTAGACTCATATGATTATGAATCATATGATGTTTGCGAGTCTTGTTTATTGGGCAAGATGACTAAAGCACCTTTTACTAAGAGTAGTGAAAGGGCTGGTGATTTGTTGGCTCTCGTACATACTGATGTATGTGGACCAATGAAGAGCATTGCTAGGGGAGGATTTCGTTCGGTACTTCATAACGTTCACTGATGACTTATCAAGATATGGCTACGTCTATTCGATGAAGTACAAAAGTGAAGCATTTGAGATATTTAGAATATTTCAAAGTGAAGTACAAAATCAACTTGGCAAAACTATTAAAACACTTCGATCCGATCGAGGTGGTGAATATTTGAGCCAAGAATTTGACGATCATCTCGAAAAGTTGTGGAATTGTTTCGTAACTTACTCCACCCGAACACCACAATGGAATGGGCGTGTCCGAGAGGAGAAATAGAACTCTATTAGATATGGTTCGATTGATGATGAGTCAAGTTAACCTTCCTATTTCCTTTTGGGGACATGCACTGGAAACAGCTGCTTTCACACTTAACAAGGTCCCTACTAAATCGGCTCCTAAAACCCCACATGAGATGTGGCATGGAAGAAAGCCTAGCTTATCTTTCATGAAGATTTGGGGATGTGAGGCTTATGTAAAGAAATTGGTTTCTGAACATAAACTTGCACCTAGATCTGATAAATGTATTTTCGTTGGTTATCCTAAGGAAACGAAAGGATATCAATTTTACAACCAATCCGAGAACAAAGTGTTTGTTGCTCGACACGGTGTCTTTCTAGAGAAAGAGTTTCTCTCTAAAGAAACTAGTGGGAGTAAAATTGATCTTGAAGAAATTCAAGAACCTGAAAATGACATAGAGCAAATAGTAGAGACGGAACCAAATTCACAAACTGTTGTGGAACCGGTTCAAGATACACAAGTTCTTCGCATATCGGATAGGATACGATCCGAACTTGAGAGATATGGATTTCTCATGACGGAAAGTAACGAGGTAGAAATCATTGAGAATGATGAACCTACTTCTTATCAAGAGGCGATGTCCACTCCTGATTCGGACAAGTGGCTAGGAGCCATGGAATCCGAGATCAAATCCATGTACGATAATCAAGTTTGGAACTTGATTGATCCACCCGAAGGTGTAAAAACCATAGGGTGCAAGTGGGTTTTCAAAAAGAAAACTGACGTGGATGGGAAGGTACACACTTATAAGGCTAGGCTTGTTGCTAAGGGGTATAAAGTGCATTCATGGCGCTGACTACGATGAAACCTTTTCGCCCGTAGCAATGTAAGCTTAAGTCTATTAGAATCTTAATTGCCATAGCCGCATATTACGACTATGAGATATGGCAAATGGACGTCAAAACAGCGTTTCTTAACGGAAACCTACTTGAGGATGTATACATGATACAGCCTGAAGGGTTTGTCGATCCAAAGAATTCTAATAAAGTGTGTAAGTTGCAGAGATCCATTTATGGATTGAAGCAAGCTTCCCGGAGCTGGAATCTACGTTTTGATGAATCAGTCAAAGAGTTTGGCTTCATCAAGAACGAAGATGAACCTTAAGTATACAAGAAGATAAGTGGGAGCATAGTGCTATTTCTGGTGTTGTATGTCGATGACATCTTACTCATTGGAAACAATGTTCCTGCACTTGAGACTGTAAAGTCCTGGTTAGGAAAATGTTTTTCAATGAAAGATATGGGTGAAGCGGCTTATATCCTTGGTATCAAGATCTATAGAGATAGATCAAGAAGGATGATTGGTTTGAGTCAGAGTACATAGATTGACAAGATCCTTAGAAGATTCCGCATGGAAAATTCTAAGAGAGGGAACTTGCCAATGGGACATGGCACTACTCTTAGCAAGACTCATTGTCCTAAGACAAATGATGAGCGAAAGAGGATGAGTGATATACCATATGCTTCGGCAATTGGGTCTATCATGTATGCCATGTTATGTACTAGACCCGATGTATCGTATGCTCTAAGCGCAACGAGTAGATACCACTGATCCCCGGTGAGAACCATTGGATAGTCAAGCCAAGAATATCCTTAAGTACTTGAGAAGGACTAAGGATGTATTCTTGGTATTTGGAGGAATGGAAGATGATCTGGTTGTAAAGGGTTACACAGATGCAAGCTTCCAAACCGACAAAGATGACTATAGATCGCAGTCTGGTTTTGTGTTTATGCTAAATGGAGGTGATGTTTGTTGGAAGAGTTCCAAGCAAAGCACTGTTGCTGATTCTACAACAGAAGCCGAATACATAGCAGCATCGGATGCGGCTAAGGAGGCGATTTGGATCAAGAAGTTCGTTAGTGACTTAGAAGTCGTTCCGAGTATCACTAACCCGATAGAGCTTTTCTGTGACAATAATGGTGCTATTGCCCAAGCAAAAGAACCAAGGTCACATCAGCGATCCAAACACATTTTGAGACGTTTCCACCTCATTCGAGAAATCATGAAAGTGGAGGACGTCAAGATATGCAAGGTACCAACGGATGACAACATCTCGGACCCTCTCACCAAGCCTTTACCACAAGCTAAACATGATGGTCATGTTAGGTCCATGGGTATAAGATACGTGAATGATTGGGCCTAGTGCAAGTGGGAGACTGTAGGTGTTAGTGCCCTAGGCCTATAGAGATAGACCTTTATGTAATGTCATTGTTCATTTATATAAGAGATTGTTTCTTTGATTATTATATGTGTTTGCATGTTTAGTTATAATAATCGTGTCCCTAGTACTTATGAAGCCCTAGTATGAAGTCTAATGGATAATCATGTGATGATTATATGCATGGAGATGCACATTAGATTCATGAGTACTTGTTAGAGAACAAGGTACTGGACTTGACCCATTATGAGATTTATGTCATGGTCAAATGTCATAATTAAATCTCATATAGTCATATCATTGATATCCTTTGACCTGAGATTATCATCGTCTTCCGCTCGATGAATATCATGTTTGATATAGTTTAACGTTGTCTTTAACCGGATGACAATAAGGGCTATCATTGGCATGGTATGATTCTTGTTGGGAAGAATGATAAGTCAAGACGGAAAATTGTCCCTCGTAAAGAGAGATGTTTGCTAGGCCACTCGTAAGTAAGATTGATGTAGTGCATGGCCATGCCCGAATGAATTAATGTGATTAATGTCATTCGTATAATCAATTTACTTGGTAACGAAAAAGCATTAAACAATATGAGTTGACGTGGACCATGACTCATGTTCAATATAACATCGTGTGACAATGGGATTGTGATATGTTCTATGTAGGAAAAATCGAACTTGATATTATACTATTTGGGTAGGCATGATGGCTTGCTAGAGTCCGCTCATGTCTTATGAGGATCGATGTGATCGGACTCATTGCCAACATAGTATGGTCCTATGGGGTCACACGCATCGAACGAATTGTCAAAAATAAAAAATATGGATTCTCTATGCTCAGGGGACGACTCGTCCCCAGTCTGAACTAACTATTCCCCATAAGGGGGACGGATGATTCATAGGGGGTGTCCTGAGGGACGACTCGTGCTCTGAGGCACGAGTCGTGCCCAAAGGGACGACTCGTCCCATGAGCAAAGCCAAGTCGTGCCTCTTGAAGGGACGCCAGAATCGCTGGGTCAAAGGGACGCCTCGTGCCCTGGGGGACGAGTCGTCCCGTCGGGCCTGGACTGATACGTAAATGACCTAATTTTAGGGTTTTCGCAAAGGGCTTTTATTTGTAACGTATAAATACTTGCCCCTGGTTGCCCTAGCCGTCATTAGAACGTTTTGGCTTTAGAGAAACACCAAAAGTGAAAGATTTCAATTGAGAATTGAGAATCAAACACCACCAATTCCATTGTTCTTCATTGATTGAAAGGTGCTTCAATCAAAGGATCTAGCAATCCTCCTAGAAGAGTTCTAGGATTCGTTCTTCGCGTGGATACACATAGAGAATCTTCGCTCGTCAAGATCTTTAGTTCGTGATTCGCCGTTCGTTCATCAAGGATTAACAAGGTTGTTCAATCTGGAGTTGGGTCAAGTTTATCAAAGGCAAAAGCACTCAAGGTTGGTATTTCTATTTCATCTTTCTTAATTAATCATCTAGAACGGATTTTAGGGCTTGGGGTTTTTCGAGTTATTGCATTATTCCGCTGCGCATGAACCCTCGAAACCCAACAGGGAGGCGGGGAGCCAAAGGGGGGAGGGTAGGCGAGAAAAAAATTAAAAAAATTTGTGGGGGTGAGGGGGTGGGGGGGAGGGGTGGGGATGGGGGTGGGGGGTGGGGCGTAGGGGCTGGGTAGGGGTAGGGGTGGGTAGGGTTTGGGGGTATTTTGGTCAAAAAAAAATTTTTTTTTCCATTGCCAAAGGAATTGAAGATTCCATCAATTTTGTGAAGGAAAGTTGAATTCCTTTATTTGAAGGAATTCAACTTTCCTTCGAAATTTTTTTTTTTTAAATTATTGAACCAAACAGGGAAAAGAAATGGAAAAGAGGGAATTTTCCATTCCTTTCCCCCACTTTCCATTCAACCAAACGCCCCCTTAGGAAAATGTGTTTTCCCAAATAATTAGGAAAAACGTTGTTTCAAACGCAATGATGTTTTTTGTAAATAAGTTATTTTAAAAAAAATGTGCAGTGACATTTTTATAAATAATCATAAATTCTTTTAATATTGTGTGGTTACATTTTTGTAAATAATCAGACTTAATAACACACCATCCAATCTTAAAAATTACAATTGACACTCTTGAATAATACACTTGTCATTTTTTAACACTATTAATGACAGTTGATGTACAACGGTCAAGCACTGTCAATCTATTTACACTATCACTTTTTTATTATGACTGGACTTGAAAAATCATAAATACTGACATTTTTTAATACTAACATTGTCATTTTTTAAAACTAACACTAGCACTCAAACTAACTAATACTAAAAAAAATATGCACTGACATTATTCATCACTCACATTAGCAGTGCTAGCATGAGTGTTTTGTAGACGTGTCCATTTTATAAACCGAACCGGCCAACCGGGAGGTTGAAAACCGGCCAAAACTGGTCAAAACCGGTCAACGGCGGTTAACCGGAACCGGCTAACCGAAACCGGTAATTGGCCGGTTCGGTTAAGGTTTGAAATTTTGAAAAACCGGCCAACCGCCGGTTAATCGTCGGTTTTGGCTTGCTCGGCCGAGTCATATGAGTTGCTCGGCCGAGCATAACCTTCCAGTAGTATTAATTTCCAATAACGGTCATGCTCGGCCGAGTCATATGAGTTGCTCTACTGAGCGTAACGCCGTAACTCATTCCAACGGCTACTTTTTCAAACTAGCCGTTATGTTCACCACCACCACCACCACCACCACCACCACCACCACTACTACCAAGCACCACCACCACCACCACCACCACCACCACTACTACCACTACTACTAGTACTACCACTCCTACTAGTCTACATACACCACCACCATCACCACCACCACTACCACCACCACTACTACCACCACCACTACTACCACCACCACTACTACCACCACCACCACTACTACTACTACCACTAGGTCCACTACTACTACTATCACCACTACTACTACCGCTACTACTACCACTCCTACCAATACCACTACTACCAGTCTACACCACCACCACCACTACTACTACCACTACTACTACTACCACCACCACTACTACCGCTACCACTACCACTACCACTACCACCTCTACCACTCCTACCAATACCACTACTACTAGTCTACACCACCACCATCACCACCAACACCACTACTACTACCACTACTACTACTACCACCACCACTACTATCGCTACCTACCACTACCACTACTACCGGTCTACATCACCACCATCACCATTCACCACCACCACAACTACTATTACCACTACTACTACTACCACTACCGCTACTACCACTACTACTACCACTCCTACCGGCTATCACTACCACTCCTATCAATACCACTAGGTCCACTACTACCAAATTTACCACCACCACTCCTACCAATACCCTCGTTGTAATTGTATTTTAATTAATAAAATTTAAGGGTACCGTCGCTTTTTTCTTTTATATACTTTCGTTTCTTATAAAAAAGTTAAGTTTTATTTCTTTCAAAATTCATAACTTTTTTTATAAACCTTTTTTCAAAAAATGTATGTAGTAAACTTAAGTCTAAAATAGTCTTATTTATCCAAAAAAAATTGAAAAAAATTAAAAGTTAACTTTTTTCAAAAAACCGTTAAATTTTATTTCTTTAAAAATTCATAACTTTTTTATAAACCTTTTTGCAAAAAATGTATGTAGTAAACTTAAGTCTAAAATAGTCTTATTTATTCAAAAAAAAAATTGAAAAAATTAAAAGTTAACTTTTTCAAAAACCGTTAAAAAAATTAACTCAAAATGATATGCTCTACGAGCAACACCAAAGACTCGGCCGAGCAACCCTCAACCCCTAAACCCTAAAAAGGTTGCTCGGTCGAGCGACACCAAAGACTCGGCCGAGCAACCCTCAAAACCCTAAACCCTAAAAGGGTTGCTCGGCCGAGCAACACCAAGGACTCTACGAGCATATCCAAACCGTCAAACCGGAGGTTAACCGGATAACCGTTAAAACCGTGAACCGCCTAAACCGTAACCGGTCTAGCCGGTTAGGCGGTTCGGTTCCGGTTGGAGATTTTGGAGGTTTCAACCGCCGGTTTTCAACCGGCTAACCGGCGGTTTGGTCAACCGGCCACCTCTAGTGTTTTGTAGTGTCAGTAGTAGTAGATTTTAAGTTTTATTTATTTATAAAAATGTCATTATATATTTTAAAATAAAATTTTACTTATTTACAAAAATATTGTCAAGCATTTTTAAAATAAGTTCCATCCGATTGTTTTGAAAAATGTGTTTTTTCTAAGCCCAACTCAATTTTTAATTAATGCTTATTATTGAAAATTATGAAATTAAAATTTAATATTTGATACATCACCAATATAATCAACATACAAATAAGTACTCTTTCTATTTTGGAGTAAGGTTCTTATTTTGATTTTACATGCAGATTAAGAAAAAAATTAATTGTTGTGAGTATCAAAAAATAAAATATAAATATTATTATCTATTAATAAAAGAATTAAAAAATTTACATTTAAACAGATTAAAAGGAAAATAAAAACTTTATTAGACAGAGGGAGGGAGTATCTGATTTACTCGGAAGGTGGAAATAGGAGGAGAAAACGAGTTGTAATAGTGTGAAATAAGTGGTGGGGTCGGGTCAAAGAAATTCCGGAGTGACAGCCAAAATTTAGGAGGACGACTTTCTCTCTCCTCACATTGTTGAGGGGGGCGCCTGGAAAGACGTCGTTGGCACCCACGTGGTGTATTCTTAGTTGGCCGTCATCATTGATGATTTGTCTTCTGATTTTAGCAATATTAATGGAGAGCGAGTACTATTCGTTCGTTCATTCGTCTCATTCAAAAGTTAAAAATAAAAAAATATAAAAAAATTATACAGTATAAATAAGTGAGGAAGAGAGAGAAAGTGGTGTAAAAATAATTAATGAATTGATGTTGCAGGAAACTTGTCGTATCAATTTTCGTCCAGTAACAAGACTGATCTCCTAATTTTTGACCTGAAATACAGAATCCATAACTAGCCAAAATGGTCTCCAACTTATACCCTCAGGCGTGAGAATAAGTATGATGTATAAGCTGATAAATTATAATGAACAAGATGTATTCAGAATAACAAATAACAATTATCTTCAAAACGTTGATGTTGTGAAGTTTTTATAAGCCTTGATATGAGTTATAATTGTAGTAGGATTGTATGAAATTCCTAGAATCCTAGAACGAATCGTGTAAGAGATCGCGTACATAAATAACTCCTGATTGATCTTTGTTGTTGGACTTTGTAATAATTGGGCCGACCCATTAAGGATGTGGGGGCAATAATGTCTGAATAATTTGGGCTTCATTTGATGGGCCTAGCCCGTCACTTTTATTCCGTTCAGTGGCCCCCAACTTTCTGGACTGACTTTGTTGACCATGAAATTATAAGAAATTTGATACAGACTCAGGTAGGTTGTAGCTAGATGTCCACACTGTTGGGTGGTCGACCATGATGACGTGGCTTAATTTCGATCACAAACTGTTTTGACGGTCAGATCACAATGATGAGAAAGTACGGCGCTTGGACAACTGTCTAGAAAACGGCGCCGACATTAATTGCAGAAGTGAACCGTTTGAAACCCCCATCCTTTCCACTTCAGGTACGGATTAGGAAAGGTATGAAGGGAAAATCCTTTTCCTTTTAGAACTTTTACAGCTCTTGGATTTTGAATATACCCAGCAAGAACAGCAACAGAGCAACCGGAATCTCCAGCGTAGCCAAGCTTTCGATTCACCATCACAACCCATCTTCTTCGAATTTAAACAAGGTATCCCTCTATCCCTTCGCTGTTAGGCTTTAATTCTGAGTTTCCTTTCAGTTTTGCCATGGCTAGGACCTTCAGCTGTGAACCAGGGGCTTGGTATGGGTATTGTACCACCGTAGGGTATATATATGTATAGTTGGGGTATTGAAGGAGATGACCATGGAGGAGTGTATTTCCATATTGACCAGGTGGGTTTAAGCTTTAGCGAGCTAGACATCCCTGTAGGAGAAAATCTGGATGACTTAGAGGTAGACGACCAAAGAGTGGTTTCCTTTCATCTTTTCCATGAGCTGCTGGACCACTTAGTCTTGTTCTATGTTAGGGGACCTAATAAGCCTTCATTCCTTATAAATAAACAAGGGTTTTCAGGGGAATCTTGGTCGCCCTTAGGTAGGTCACTTGAGTCTGTAAGTAGGACTGATTCCCTATTTCTTCCTCTGTAGATATGGCAAATCAAGTGCAGGCTAACACTTCTAACTCGTCGAGCCCCAGGATCGTGGATGCTTTTGACTCATCGGTTGCACAAGGGAGGAATAAAAGGGGTTATGTTGTGAGGGCTCTCCCCAACTCCGGGACCTTTAAACTCGTGTCCCAAGCTGGACGGTCCCCAAAATACTCCTTTAACAAAAAACTTTTCTTTTAGATTACTTGAAAAGTATAACACCCTTTTTCCAAATCAATTGCAAAATAACCCCTCTACTCGGAGGTAATATATAAACCTGCTTTTAAACCAAAACCTGTTTAAACGTAAACAGTACAAATATACAGGCTTACACAAGCCAACCTTAACATAAATCAACTCCCAGGTTTAATTACAAAACGACATACTGGAAACCTGTTTATAATAGTTTATATACAACACTTTTCCCAAAAGAATACCACCAACCACAACCCCCAACTCCCAACCATAACATATCCTGACAATCCAAAAGATGTCCAAACTCCTTCCCGGCCTCACCGATCCGGTTCTCCTGTCTCAGCGGGATCTAAAACAATAAAGGGAGAAGGGGTGAGAATAAATCTCAATAAGTTATTATGTATGCAACAATATGCCTTATAACATGCAACACATAAATAGGTTGCTCATCATCAAATATGCAACACATAAATAGGTTGCTCATAATTGGAAAAACAGTAAACACTTTACGTTACCTTTCCCACCTGAGTAATCAGTCATATAGAACATATAAGTCTCCCCTCTATCTGTAAGGCGGATGGCACAATACAGAAGTGGCCAATTCCCCGACTGTAGTCACAGACGGCCTAGTCACAAATATAATATGATACCCCAGCTATCTGTAAGGCTTTTGGCACGATACAGCAGTGACCTATCCCACATCTGTAACCACAGACGTGCCATGTCACAATATCATGTAACATTCCCAGCTATCTCTGTAAGGCTTTTGGCACGATACAGTACTGGCCAATCCCACGTCTGGGGCCAACAGACGCGCTAAGTCATAGGTATAATACAATTCAATCACTTATAGAACAAATCTATACTTGATTGTATCCCACTATACCCACAACGGCAGTTCATATAATCATATTCAAGTACATAAACAACTACTTGAAAATACATCCACACATTGGGATATTAATATATAACATGTTAATATTAATCATGTCAAACCATTTCCACATTGCAACTTGCCTTGTAAACACTGTTGAACAATGTCAAATCAATAACATGGTATAATACTCATGCTCAACAAATAAAATAGTGCAACACGTATTTAAACACTATGTGCACAACCAACCATGAATATGCTATCACATATGGACACAATATATATCAAGTAAGCCCTACATATTCATGTCGTACTATTACACACCTTCTATAAAGGTTCTATAACAATTTATCAAGTTTTATCAACTTTGGTTCAAGTTCCACAATTGCCTTTCACCCATTTTCAGGACAATATTTAAAGCCCTTCCCAATATCAATTTGGACCATTTAAGGTTCCATTATATAGTACTAAAGTTGTACTCGAGTTATAGTCACAAAGGAACTAAATCCAAGCTAAGTTACTTAGGTTCACAAGCTTGCAAAATCAATACCAAAACCATGTCCTGGGCACGAGTCGTGCCCAACCCCCGCACGACTGTCTCAATTTTCACGACTACCCTTCACGACTGTAACCCACTGGTTACGAGTGTCGCACGACTCGTTTCAACCTGATCACGACTCGTGCTAATGGGCACGAGTCGTGCCCAACACCAGTTCCACTGTTTCTTGGCTGGACAACATCAGCCACAACAAAACAACTACCAGTTCTCAGTTTCAGCTACGACAAGTGCCATAATTTAACTCCCCACATCAATTTATTGAGTTCTAACCCATACATATACTCCCTCCATGCCATATAAACATTTTATACCATCTTTCTCATTGAAACCAACCCATAATCTCACCTTTACCCTGGTTGATCAAACACAACCCATTTCTTTTCATTCCAAAGCCAAGTAAAATGATTCAAAAATACCAAATACCATCTATAACACATATTATCATTAATTACTTGGTATGAACAATTATTTGAACATAATCATAATAACTTATTAAAATAGGTTGAAATAAAAAGATGATTTGATCGGCTCTAATTTTTTTACTCGACTCCCTGAGCAATAATATGCGATCAGAATCAAGAACGGAGAGACGGTTGAATTGATACGAATTTCCAAAGATAACCCTAAGTTATAAGATGAAGCGTAAGAGAGAAGAGTACTGATGATGATGATGTGATAATGAGGAAGCTAATCTTTTCCCTTAACTTATTGTTTTCAATATAACAGAATCTTAACACCTTGGCAAAATTCAGAATGTTGAAAGGTTACTTAAGCAGTCACTAAAGTTAACTCAATAATAAACTTTCAGTAAAATGTTGTAATGAAGATATACTTCCTCCAAGCCACATAGCAAGCCATATACCACCTTTGCCATATTCCTTACCAAAACCACATTTTTCTTTTATTACAAAAGCCAAATAAATTGACCAAAAATACCAAAACTCGTTTATATTACATAATATCATTATTTAACACTGAATGAACAATTATTGAAAAAAATCATAATAACTTACCAAAATTATTTCGGAAATAAGAAAATTTCTAATCGGCTAGGAACGATCTACGCAGCTCCCCGATCATTTTGACGCAATCGAATAAAAAAACGGACTAAGATTGAATTTATGGGGAGTTTTTGAATAAATTAAAATCATAATATTTTAAAAACTCAAGGAACAGAACACGGATAAATTTTATTTTCTTTCTCGGTTCTCGGATGGTCTGGAATGTGCACGAATGTCTTAGGATATACTCCCTCTGTCCCATAAAATATTACCCCTTTTACTATTTTGGGCGTCCCATTTTAAAGTCCCACTTTCCTAAAAAGGAAAAAAAATTTATATTCTCTCCACTCATTCTCTCTCCTCCCACTCACAACTCTTTTCAAATTTACTATTCTCTCCACTCATTCTCTCTCCTCCCACTCACAACACATACTTTAATAACATTATTTCTTATTTTCCGTTCTCAATAGTAAAGGGGTAAAGTTCTCGGGGACGGAGGGAGTATATAAAGGAAAGTTACACTTTAGCTCCTCCAAAATTGAGTTATTACAATTAAATTTTTAAGTTTCACTTTTGACACATAAGCAACTCAATAAAATTTATATATTTTTACTTAAATTTTACCAATCAAAATATCAACTACAAAATTCCTATTTATTCAATTTAAACAATAAATAATTAAAATTAATTTATTAACCTTCTAAAATCACGTAAATGCTCAAATATCAAAATAAACCCATAATTATTTCAATTACCATATAATGCCTCACATGAGATGTCATGCACCCCACCTCCACGTGCTCAACACGTGACCAAAATAGTGCCTAGCTTTAGGGTCGTGACATATGTGGCCCCCAAGACGGCTCCTGGGAAGAAGGGATTTGATTCCCGAATAAACATCTTCCATGGCTTTTGTGAGATCAACAAAGATGAGTTCAGGCTAACCCATTATCCAAAGAAAGAATTCATGACCAAGTTTGAGTCGACCTATACCACAGATCCAACTAGGGTAGCCTTTTTTATGGTCAATTTGAGGCTGGGTTGAGACTCCCCTTGGACCCCGTTCATTAGTGAATTTCTAGAGTGTATGGACGCCCTTCCTCTGCAATTGGGAGCTAATACTTGTAGAGTGTTGGTATGTTTTTCCATGATATGTAGGTTTCTAGGTTTCAAGCCTTGTGTCCACATTTTTAGGATGTTTTTTAAGGTTTCCTTGAATAAGTCGACCTTGGGGATTAGCACCCCTTCAAAACCTCATGCCCCTAAGCTTTTCATCAACCTTCCTGGTAAGGCTAGTGGGTGGAACTCCCATATGATTGTAGTTGAGAGCAGGAGAGGTTCGGAATTTCCCTTACCCAATGATACTTCTGAGGTAATCAAGGAGCAGGACTATTGGGTGTCGGACTAGAGCAATGCCTTGTATAAAAAATTGGTTGAGGTAGCTCGCAGGGGTCCTATTAGCTGGGAGATCTTAGGGACCACCAAGAACAACTATATCCAGGCTGGTATGATGCTGGGTAGTGATTAGGTATCCTCTGGTTCCAATTGTTAGGAGCTTGAGGTGCCCCGATTGGGTTATCCACGAGGGAGATAGATTTAGGTTTGAGAGCCAGTGTCATGATTGCAAAAAGACCAAATGCCGTACGAGCAAAGATCATTTTGGTGGTAAGTGTTTGCTTGGCCTTTTATTTTGCTCGTCCTTTCTTACTCGCATATTTCTTACCTTGCTCGTACTTGTTTTACTAGTCAATCTTTGTATCGACCATCTCGAGCTAACAATTCTCCTTATTTGTTCAGTTCTTACCCCGGAGCAGGAAGCCAACATGGTGCGAGTGATGAGTACCAACGTGAAGAAAAGCAAGAAAGCCCATGGTACTGCTGACGCCCGAGCTAGTAAGCAGAAACAAGATGAGGAGAGACATAAGTTGTTGTAGTTAATACCCCAAGATACTGAGAAGATGATCCCTATTGAGGAAGAGGCTGAGCAAGTTGAGATGGAGAAAATGGTGGGTGACGCCCGAGAAGACAATACTTCAGGAGTTGAGGAAGGGGCTGGTATCTCGACTGAACTTACATCAGCATTCGAGCAAATATTTGAGCCCATGCTGGAGGCCCCCCAAGATAAAGTCAACCCGAATATCGTCGACCTTGAAGACGAATAAAATGAAGATGAAGATGACCGCCCTCTTGCCATCAAAAGGAAGAGATCGAGGTTCAACCCATGACCTGAGGGAGATGAATTTCTTCGAGCATCGAGCTCAATGGCAAAAGATCCTCCGCCCAAGACCTCCCAAGTTTCTTATGATGGGTTTGTACGAGCTCATGTGGACAAGCTGAGCGATGTTCCCCCTCTCACGGGCATTGATAGCTCTATTCGGGAATATCCAGAGCTGGAGTATGGGCAGGTGGTGGTGAGGCGAGCTGCTGATAGGGACCTAGTGTCCAAATATGCGTAGAAGGGTCTGAGTGCTGAGGAGTTCAGTGCTAGGTCGGGCATGGTTCATTCCGAGGTAACTCTTTAGCTTTCCCACACTTTTTGCTTTCCATTTTGTTCGCACATCCATTTGCCCACTGCGATCTGACCCTTGGTTTTTATTTTTCTGCAGTCTCTTGCTTTGGTTGAGTTAGCGAAGAGCAGTTGGAGGGCTACCGAGGAGCGAGAAAAGCTTGCCACGACCATGTGCGATCGAAAATCTGCCGAGCTTGTGGAGATGAGGGAAAAACATGTCGATCTGGATGCGGCTTATGAGGTCCTTAAGCTGGTTAAGGAAAATGCCTTGAAAGCCAAGGATGAGGCCTTGGTCGATCTCGGGGTTGCCACTTGCCAGAATGAAGTTGATGCCGCCCGCTTGGGTAAGGAGATGGTGGAGCAGGAGCTCGAGACGGTGACCCAGATGCTTCAGGAGAGCAATGACTTGCTGGCCAAGTAGAGTAAAGACCATGAAGCAGCTCGAATAAAGTGGGAAGATAAGGCCCAGGCTAAGCTGAAGGACGCTGTGGAGGTTGCCCAGGAGGCTGCTAGCAAGGCCGCGGTGGAGTGTAAGTACCCAAATCTGGATCGTTAAAATCCGTTAAAAGTTAATCGGAATCCGTTAACTCTCCATTCCTGAGTCAGCGAGACTTCCCAGGACTGCCCCGTGCATCCAAATTTCAAAGTGTACTCAACACATGTTATCACATGTAAAACTACCACTTTCCTCGAAATACACAATTTTCGGGACTTTTCGGGGCTGTTTCGGACATTTTCTCGGACAATTATTTAGAAAACAGTCAAAATCGGAATTAACGGGACAAAAAAACCCTACCTTGGTGACTCACAGGGACACATGGCACACATGCACAGCTTCTCAAATCAACATCAATCAAATTCAAGGGTGAAAAGACCAAAATACCCCTGAAATTGAAAGATAGGCCGTCCGGCCTGTTCTTCATGAAAAGCCAGAATCCTCATTGAGCCCCTGCAATTTCCAAAATACCCAAAAACCCCCCAAATTGAAGGAAAGGTCGTCCGACCTGTTCTTCAATTTTACCTCCTATAAATACAGAGGTTGTCATTCAGTAAAAGGGTCAAAAAAATATTACCTCTCATCAATAGCCCACGATTACAGCCAACCAAACACCTCCTCGAGCCCCGAAAAAGCCTCAATTTGCGTGAAAATCACATTTTCCAACCAAACATGAGCCAAACACTTCCGAAACACCTCCCAAACACTAAATCGTATCCCGTATACGCCTTTCCGAGCCAAATAGTCAATACCTAGCAATTGGTAACACTCTCTCTCTCTAAACTTCGTTTTTGTCTCGATTTACGCGTCAAACGCTACTTTCGGTCCGATAGAAGTTCTCAAAATGTACGTGTAACGCCGTCTACGGGACTTGATACGTTTTAGTCCCTAATCATCTTCTCTCCCGTAAGAGAAATAATTTCGGGTTTCTTGTTAGCCGATTTTTTAAATAATTTCGGGCTCCTATAAATAATTTCGGTTCATTAAAAGATAGAACAACTTTTCTAGATCTTTGAGCCAAGTAGTGTTTCTTGTTGAGTCTAGGGGCTTCTTGTTAGCCGCTCTCATACACACTCTTGAAATTCAAGCATCGGCTTCCTAACCTTTTCTCCCCCAGCCAATCTCTACTTCAACTCTTTAAAATAATCAAATCTGCATTAGGAGCTTTCCTCTTTGCTTCTCACTCTCATCATTAGAAAATGCACTTCCCCAAAAATTCAATGCTTTGATCACCTTCCAAAGAATAGAGTTCGTCTCTCCTCAACTAACTTGAGATCTCATCTCTCTCTCCTCAGTAAGATTTTCTCCCCTGAGTTCTCTTCGAGTTAACATACTATTTAAAAAAAAAGACGCAAAAGAGATGCCCGCTAGATTGAAAACCCAAAAGGGCGGTCTAGGCAAAAACCAGGGTGCGTCACTAAGAAAAAAAATCAAGGACAAAGGGAGACTATTCTTCAACCTTCTTCATCGAACATCATTCGATCTTCTTCAAATCAAATCAACAAGGAGAGCCTTCTTCAATCATCTTCAAATCAAAAGAGCAACCTCGCAAACCTATTCACAAAGTCATCCACCACTTGTAAGCAACTTGGGGCTTGAGACATCAAAGGGCTTTAGACATAAAGCCATTACGACAGTCGACAGATTTGTAGTCGTTTGCCTCCTAGAGACACGATTCAAGGGAGAATTAAGAATGAAGATTCGCAACAGGCCTAGATGTGTTCACACAAGATTACTCATTGAAATTCAGCCTTGCTGACTAGCAATAGATTCTGCAAAACCTGATTTGGTTCCAACTTGTCAAACACAAGTTCACTCATACAGTTCACCTATCTCAAATATAAATCCATACAAATGTCCCTACATGTCCATATACCATATACTCATACATAAACTCACCACCAAAATGACGAACCGGCCATTTACACGAACATACGTGGACACCACCACATAAGTCCATTTAAACAACTAAAATCTGAAAAAATCTATTTGGAATCTTTATGTGCTAGCAGGTGCAGAAAGGTAAGAATCATTCGGGTCCATCCAAGACCAATATGCATATATCCTTGCATTACAGGAACCGACAGAACCTCCACCTCAACCAACAACTTCAAAGTCTGTGATGGCAGCATACCTCAAGTCCGTGACCTCGAAAACATCAACAAAGTCTGTGACGACAGCAAACTTCATGTCCGTGACCTCGACAACATCAACAAAGTCTGTGACGACAGCAAACTTCAAGCCCGTGACCTCAGCAACATCAACAAAGTCTGTGACGGTAGCAAACTTCAAGTCCGTGACCTCGGCAACATCAACAAAGTCTATGACGGCAGCAACTTCAAATTTCGTGACCTCGGCAACCACAACAAAGTCTGTGACCTCAGTATCAACAAAGTCTGTGACGGCAGCAATGACAACAAAGTCCGTGACCTCGGCAACAATGGCAACCTCAGCTACGTCAGTAACCTCGGGTGGCGCACTTCAACAACTTCATCAACAAACCAGGTATCATCGGAATTGGGTCAAGTCTTTGGTTCCTCAGTATGATTTTACCTTTTCAAAAAAAAGTCCCTCTTCGATTTTCAAAATGCTTTTCAAAATATCTAAAATAGCCTTTTTAGTATTTTGGATTCGAACTACGTTTTGGTCTGATTCTCCAATAGAGATACGTAGGCATCCGTGTGGCACGACCATCCCTTTGTTCAGAATGATGTCTTTTCTATCAACGACATGACTTCTTCCATAAGACTTATCGCCGAGGGGCTCTGTAGACACCTCATTCTAAATCAATAATTCATGATTACACTACTCTTCGTCTCTCTTATATGTTTTGATGAAAGCATATCAGTTTCATCATGTTTTGTTAAGTTTCTAACTAACCTCGTTAGTTTTGGACCTAACTGGCTAACTGAATAACTGAAGATGACAAAATGGTCAAATGACTAGTTGTCCCGCGCGGGACATACGTGTCTCGCGCGAGACAACCCCTCTGCAGAATGTACAGATTCACTTTCCTTCTCCGTTTCAATCTCTTTTCTTGATAAATCTTATACAATCCGGGTATCCAATGATATTTTAGTTCTGGAAGCTTCCTTGGGAGGTATCCCAATCTACCTTTACCTCTTAAAACCCCTATAAATATCTGATGGCTTTCAGTATTTCAGAGGTTCCCAATTCCTAATCGAAAACACACAACACACAAAATTTGTTGGTTTCTTTCCATGAAAGATTCCTACAAATCACTCACAAACAACTCCTAAATTTGCCCATCAACCACGTTGATTGACGAACATCAAGGCTCAAGCCTAGAATCGAGGCGGAACTCTGCCCGAATCACTTCTCGACCGAGGAAAAACCACGTTCTAAACCGAATACTCCCTAAACACAAGGTAAACCCCTATACTTTTATTCTTTTCTTCTCAATCTCTCTATTGGCTTTTAGAGTGGTGTAATACCATTAAAAGGGTTAGCATAGAGTCCCTTCAATCCATGGAGACGATCTCGAAGCATACAATCCGACATTTCTAATTAAGAAATTAATTAGGGTTTTCTCATTTAAATATTGTTTGATTGATAATACTCAATTGGCTAGCCCGATCTTCGGATTGGGTGGAATGGGTGCTCCTCGAACTTTCCATTCCATAACTTAACCCCCGAACCCTCAAATCTCTTTTAAATCAAAAAAAAATTTCTTATTGTTTTCCTAAATAAATAATAAGTGGCGACTTTGT
Organism: Adenophora triphylla var. japonica; assembly: GCA_022495995.1. Lineage (NCBI taxonomy): Eukaryota > Viridiplantae > Streptophyta > Magnoliopsida > Asterales > Campanulaceae > Adenophora > Adenophora triphylla. The sequence continues at coordinate 59,881 of JAFEMH010001274.1, forward strand.
TATTCAATAAAAATATCAACGCTACAGAATCACTCAAGAAGAACTCTTCGATGTGCTTGTCAAGAATGGAAAGGTCAAACCAAGGGAAGGTGGTTATCCTAGGGATATGGGTCCTAATCATGCTTATAACTTATTCTGCAAGTACCACAACTTCACCGGCCATGAAACCAACACTTGCTACCACTTGAAGGATGTCATCCAAGACCTCTTTGACAATGGAGGGGTAGAATGTCCCAACATCATCACCAATCCTCTCCCTCATAATACATGAAGAAGATGAAGCTCCAAGAAGAAATCTACACTTACCACTTTGGGGCTACAACTATCCTCTCCCTCTCTCATTTGATAGAGGTAGATTTGGTTTTAAATTTTCAAGTATGAACTCGAAGAGTCGTTCTTTCTTTCTAGTACTTCTCACCTCCTTTAGTTTGTGTCATCTAAACTATCGAGTATGTTTTAAATTTCTCCATTAATCAAAGTCATTTTCTTTTTCTAAACACTTTCCCTAAGGTTGTTCTACCTCATGAGTATCATTTAATTCATGCAAAATAATAGACTCTCCATTCCTTAAATCATTGCAAAAAAAAAAATAAAAATTTCTAAACGAGTTTAAGAAGAAAGTTATCATTAGAAGGCTTAAGGGCTAAACATTACCCCTACTGAAAGTCAAAAATCAACAAACGAAGAAAGTCAAATGTGCTGCTGTCAACCTTCATTCCAAGACGAGTGAGGCTATTCAATTCAAAGCTTTGAGAGTACAAAAAAAAAAACTCTCAAGCTTTCATCACCCCCACAACAAAGGCGAAACTTCAAATGCATGAAGTACTCTCCCATAAAGAAGAGGAGTCAAGTGATACAAACAAAAGAAATAAAGATAACTCAACATCCTCTTACAATAAGTGAAGAAGACTTTCAGTATCAAAAAAAATGTTTACCCTTAAGTAATACTAATGATTGACTTTCTTCTAAAACTTATTTAGAAATTTCTAGATGATACACGGTTCATTAAAAGGTAGAACAACTTTTCTAGATCTTTGAGCCAAGTAGCGTTTCTTGTTGAGTCTAGAGGCTTCCTGTTAGACACTCTCATACACACTCTTGAAATTCAAGCATCAAAACTGGGGCTTCCTAACCTTTTCTCCCCCAGTCAATCTCTACTTTAATTCTTCAAAATAATCAAATCTGCATTAGGAGCTTTCCTCTTTGCTTCTCACTCTCATCATTAGAGAATACACTTCTCCAAAGAGTCAATATTTGGATCACCTTCCAAATAATAGAGTCCGTCTCTCCTCAACTAACTTGAGATCTCATTTCTGTCTCCTCAATAGGATTTTCTCCACTGAGTTCTCTTCGAGTTAACATACTACTTTAAAAAAAAAAAAAAAAGAAATGCCCGCTAGATTGAAAACCCGAAAGAGCGTTCTAGGCAAAAACCAGGGTGTGTCACTAAAAAAAATTAAAAAAAATCAAGAACAAAGGGAGACTATTCTTCAACCTTCTTCATCGAACATCATTCGATCCTCTTCAAATCAAATCAACAAGGAGAGCCTTCTTCGATCATCTTCAAATCAAGAGAGCAGCCTCACAAGCCTGTTCACAAAGTCATCTACCACATTTAAGCAACTTGGGGCTTGAGACAGGAAAGAGACTTGGACATAAAACCATTACGACAGTCGACAGATTTGTATTCGTTACCCCCTAGAGACACAATTCAAGGGAGAATTAAGAATGAAGATTCGCAACAGGCCTAGATGTGTTCACACAAGGTTACTCATCGAAATTCTACAACAATGAAGAAACAGTACGGTACTCTCGCACGAGACAATCTCGCTGACTAACAACAGATTCTGCATAAACCTGATTTGGTCTCAACTTGTCAAACACAAGTTCACTCATATAGTTCACCCATCTCAAATATAAATCCATACAAATGTCCCTACATGTCCATATACCATATACTCATACAAAAAATCACCACCAAAATGACCAACCGGCCATTTATACGAACAGACGTGGGCACCACCTAGAGCTGTCAAAATTGAGCCCGGCCCATAGACTCGGTCTAGCCCGCCCGGGTTTTTAAGGGTCTGGACCTCAAATTAGAAGGCCCGAAAAAACCGGGCCTCTTTGGCCCAGCCCGGTAGGCCCGTGGGCTCATTCGGCCTGAACATGAAAAGCCCGAACAAGCCCGGCCCGTAAAACTAAGCTTTTGAGTATTTCTTTCGTTCTTTCTTCTGGAACTGATGCAGCTTGCATATCCATGTTTCTGGTTTGTGTTCATGTTTGGACCCCATGCCGTCAATTACCTCATTCAGCCAGGTTTTGCTCGTCAAAGGCCCTGAATCTTCGAGAGTAATCTGAAGACAAATAGAAGCAGACAACATAATTGGAAAAAGCCAAGTGCTTAGAGATGAACTGAGCCTGCCTGAGCAAATCACTGACACAGAAGAAAGGTTTCCTTCACTTTTTGCCACCATATATGAGCTAATGTAATGTGCATGCTATCTACTGTATAAGAGGTCTTCCCACACCCTTTGTTGTGGTAATTGAATAAGACATGATTTTATTTTATTTTAATTATTTCATTGGGTTCTGTAAACTTTGTATGAAAACACACACATATTCATTTTAACTGCCTTTATTTTCACATTTGTGCTCAAAATCCTTGATGTATTCATTTCACTGAAACATGGAATCCTTGTAATAATATCAGTCAAAATCTAACTGTAGTTTGAGTTAAGATCTCTGTCACTGTGAGCATATCCTGATGGAATTGAACTGAAACTTCAATCCTGAATTTAAGAAACAAATATGTTCAAATTTTTCATATACTCATTTAGGCTCGGCTCGGCCCGATGTCCACATGGGACGGGCTTGACTTTTACTAGGCCCGCCAATGTTTAGGCCCGACCCGGTCCGTCATTAAGTGAAGCCCGGTGGGCTTGGGCCGAGCTGGCCCGACCCGTTTGACAGCTCTAGCACCGTCACATAAGTCCTGTTAAACAACTAAAATCTGAAAAATCTGTTTGAAATCTTTATGTGCTAACAGGTACAGAAAGGTAAGAATCATTCGGGTCCATCCGAGACCAGCAAGCATATATCCTTGCATTACAGGAGCCGACAGAACCTCCACCTTAACCGACAACTTCAAAGTCTATGACGGCAGCAACGACAACAAAGTCCGTGACCTCGGCAACAACAGTGACACTTGTGACCTCAGGTGGAGCATCAACAAAGTCTGCGACCTCAGTAAACTTCAAAGTCCGTGACCTCGGCAACGTCAACAAAGTCTGTGACCTCAGCAACTTTAAAGTCCATGACCTCGGCAACAACGGCAACGTCAGTAACTTCGGGCGACGCATCATCAAAAATGGATATTTTCAGAATTGGGTCAAGTCCTTGATTCCTCAGTATGAATTTATCCATGGTTCAAAAGCACTCAAACAACCTCAGCTACGTCAGTAACCTCGGGCGGCGCACTTCAACAACTTCATCAACAAATCGGGTATCATCGGAATTGGGTCAAGTCCTTGATTTCTCAGTACGCTCTTACCTTTTTCTTTCAAGTTTGCTTTTCAAAATACCTAAAAAAGCATTTTAAGTGTTTTGGAGTCGAATTACGTTTGGTCTGATTCTCTCATAGAGATATGTAGGCAGCCGTGCGGCACGACCATCCCAATGTTCAGAATAATGCATTTTCTATTGACGACATGACTTCTTCCATAAGCCTTGTCGCCGAGGGGATCTGTAGACACCCCATTCTGAACTAATAATTACATGATTACACTACTCTTCATCTCTCTTTTGTGTTTTGATGAAAGCATATTAGTTTTGTCATGTTTCGTTAAGTTTCTAACTAACTTTGTTAGTTTTGGACCTAACTGACTAACATAATAACTGAAGAGGACAGAATAGTCAATTGACTAGTTTTCCCGCGCGGGTCATACGTGTCTCGCGCGAGACATCTCCTCTGCGGAATGTGCAGATTCACTTTCCTTCCCCGTCTCAATCTCTTTTCTTGCTCCCTACTCTTCTAATACGGGATTTACCTTATCTTGGACTCTCCTAGCACATTCCTAACAGTTTTATTCCTAAATAAAACTCTTCCAAATGAAGTTTTTGATTCCTTCCTGACTTGAGACTCCTAACTTGGTGATCAAGTATTCTTCACCTATAAATACAAGGATCCTCCTTTGTATTTGGGGGAGGAGGAGGAGACACTTTAACCACGAACAATCAAGAACCACGTTCTAAATCAAATACTTTCTAAATTCGTTTTTTATCATCTTCCTACGAAGATCTCGAACCTCTGTCGAGGTTATTCATTAAAACCACATAAGAACACAAGGTAAACTCCTATACTTTCATATTCTTCTTCTCAATCCCTCTAATTGCTTTTAGAATAGTGCATTGAACTATCCATGTGGCTGAGAGCCCTCACAATTCCCATCAAAAGGGTTAGCCTAGAGTCCCTTCAATCAATGGAGGTGATCTCGAATCATACAACCCGACATTCCTAATTAATAAATTAATTAGGATTTTCTTATTCTTATTTAATTATTATATTGTTTTGATTGATAATACTCAATTGGCAAGATCAATCTTCGGATTGGGTGAAATGGGTGCTTCACGACCTTCCTATCCCATAAATTAACCCCCGAACATTTGAATCTCTTTAAATTATCAAAAAGATTTTTTTTTATTGTTTTTCTAAATAAATAATAAGTGGCGACTCTGTGTTCATTAAAATCGCATCGCTACAGCTACGAATAAATTTTATCAAAAATTATAGGTTTATTTAATTATACTGATGTAAATTTAAACTTGTAATTGATAAACCATCAACAATACTATCAATAACAAGCTTTACATTTTCATTAGAATAATTAAATCAAAAGTAATTGCTCAAAAGTCCATCGTAGTAATCATGAAAAAAGTGATAATATTATTTTGGGGCAGAAGGAGTAATAATTAGCCCTATTTACACAAATGTAATGACTAACCGACAAGTGTATCTATAGTATAGTCGATGAAGTACTCCATCCGTTTCAATTCACTTGTTACTAATTTTCATTTTGATCTGTATCACTTCACTTGATACAACTCAAAATGGAAAGTTTATATACTCACAAACCAATCAAATTACTATTTCTCTCAATCATTCTCTCTCCTACATAATTTTTCCTACTAATTAATAACACTTCCTTTCTCTACTAATTTTCCTTAATTCTTGTACATAAAAATTTGGTACCAAGTGAAGTGAAACGGAGAGAGTATTTATTAAGGCTTCGTTGTTTCACGTAAAATATCTTACAGAAAATAAATTTCGAAAAATGTTCTCCGGAAAATGAAAAGAATTTGTTGTTTGGTAAATTTTAGAAAAATGGTTTGAAAAATATATTTTGATGATTGATAAATTTTGTGAAAACGTTTCAGAAAAAAAAATCAAGAAAAATGATTCTGCAAATCAAATAGGATAGGGGGTGTGAGGTGTGGGAGGGGTAGGGTAGGGTATATGAGATGGGAGCAAGAGTGAGGGTGGGGGGGTAGGTGATGGCGGTTGGGGTAGGGATAAGGTAGGGTGAGCATAATAAGGTCGGGGTGGGTGGGTGTCGCCTCAAGCAGCTTGAATGAAGATGCTTGACATATGCTTTCTCTTATCGAGATTTTAGGGGTTTTGGGTAGTAAGGTTGGGTAGGGATAGGGGTGGGTGGGGTTAGGAGTAGGAGTAGGAGTAGGGGTAGGATTAGGGGTGGGTGTGGGCATGAAGTAGGGTAAGGTAGGGGCAGTATGGGGTGGTAGGGGTGGGGCTAAGGGTTTGGGGGTGGGTGGCTTATTTTTCAGTCTTAGTAAACACTGAAAAATAAATGAGAAAAACATTTTTTGCAAGCCATTTGAAACGGAGCCTGCCTAAGTTTGATTTGTGGGTTAGGATCTGTGGGCTGGCTAGAGGTTGAATTAGTTAAACGACTGGACTGGGTTGAGGCCCAAATAAGCTTGGGCTAAGCAACGGAGGGAGTAATCAGCGGAGTAGAGCAGACAAATCTGAGTTGTGAAGAAGGAGAAAGCTCAGTCAGGCGGAAGATCTCCTCCCTCCCCAAAATCCACTTCCGTTTACCAATTCTTCTTCAATGGAGTACAGAAGAATCAAAGATCCGGTTCGACCACCCCCCCCTTTTAATGCCTGTATTCTGTGCCCTAGATTACTATAATTCCTCATTTCTATCAATGCTTCTACATTTTTTACATCTAAGTTCCTTCCCTCCATGTTTTTGCGATTACTGCTACATTTCTCTGCATAAATTGCAACTACTCCATCTCTTGCATCAACTCTTTCATTCCACCTTAAGGTTTTGGTTATTGCATTACTCTTATGGACTAGAGACCTTCCTTTTTTGTTTTCCTATTTTCTAGCTCAGTTGCTTCTCATTTTTTGCATCAATTTATCCATGAATTGCTACTTGTAGGATAAAGACGGAGTTGCTGCTTCCGACGATATTGAAAACTTAAGCAGGAGATCTCTCTTAGATGGTATCATCTTTCTTTTGTAATCTTCTTCTCTGATAAATATTCTACTATGACTTATATCTAGTATTGCTCTTTAGTTCCTGCATCCGGTCCTCCCTCCATCGGGGGCAGCGTTGGTGACAAAACAAAGTGGAAGCTCAAGTAAGCTGACCTCTCATTTCATTTCCAATCTCATGTTCTTCGACCTACTGAATGATCACATTGTTTATCTGAGTTTATTTTCTTCTCCCTGTTTATTTAGGTCGATGGTCACACTTGCATTGACTATACTTACGAGTTCACAAGCGATTCTAATTGTCTGGTCAAAAAGAGCTGGAAAGTATGACTACAGTGTCACAACTGCCAATTTTTTGGTGAGTAAACATTGTTATACACTTGACATGAAATGCTTAGCATGATAAGTTGTACTCACTATGTCCCTAAATGAATGTCCATTTTCCTAAAGCTTTTGTCCCTAAACTAATGTTCATTGTTCTTGTCAATCATCATACTCTAATTTACACTTACTATTGTGAGATCATTAAGGTTTCTATGTATATATGCTACCACAAGCATTGAAAACCAACATCCTTAAATTCATCTTAAAGTAAAAATGTTCATTACGGAGGAACTAGGGAGTAATGCTTTGGTTTTTACATTGTTCTCATTTGGTTAAGGATTCTTTGCTATTTTGTATTACACGTAATCAAATTTCTGCCTTCCTTTGGAATCAGGTGGAGGCTTTGAAATGTGCACTATCACTTGCAGCCTTGGCAAGAACATGGAGAAATGAAGGTGTGACTGAAGATAACAGGTTTCTTCAATTATCTTCGCCACAATTTTTTCTTCCCTCAAATTTTACAGGGAAAAACAGCAAATCTTTGGCTAAAGTTCTCCATCTGTATTGATTCTTCGGGAGTTGTCTGTATCATGTATTGTACTGATGCACCACCTTACTTGATTAAAAACAGAAGTACCTAGTCCAGTTAAGATTCAAGTTGGGGAAGGACAATAGTTTATTTCTTATGTAGTTCTCTAGACATCATTATTTCTGGCTTAAAAATTGCGCAAGCAGAAGCAAAATCAGCCCAATCTTTATTTCCGCTTGAAGGTATTTCGTTCAGTTCCATGTTGTTTCGTTCATAAACAAGGCGTTCTAAGAGATCAATAAAACATGTTCCATCATCCAATTTTTTTCTTCTCCTGGCATATTGTTTAATGTCCTTCCACTTCGTATTTATTATTTTAGTAAATGACCTGGAAAGACATGGATGACTAGAGATATGATGTTACAATATTCTATGAGAAAATGTGTATCGTATTTTCATGTGATGATTGGGTTATATGCACAAATGTCCTGCTCTCTTGCACATATGCAATCATTACTCTTGGACTGTGTAATCATTACCCTTGGACTGTACATATGTGCATATATTTCTGGACTAGCAAGCATTTGCTCACGACCATATGTTTCTAACCGATAATTGTAAAACCATTATTCTTTATGAAGATTAGAATAAAATCATAAAACATGGCCATGTCATTATCTCATTATAATTGTTCCCTAGGTTTACCTTAAGGTTAGCATATGCTCCTTCACCAGTCATTGCTGTCTAGCTTTATACTACCTCCGTCCCAGCTCAATGTGCACCATTACTAGTGGACACATGAATTAAGGTGTTGTAAGTACGCGGGTGGGATTTGCAAGTGGGTCCCACAAATTATGTGTGTGATACGATAAGTGGGGTATAGTTAATATAATAGTAGTAAAGAATAAATTCCTTGTTTGGAAGTGGGACTTATTAATGACACCCCCAAACGGGTATGTGTGCACATTGAGCTGGAATGGAGGTAGTACATGTTTCCAGATATGTGATACTTTTAAATGCTTAGAAATGAGCAGATAAGCTGTTCTTATAATCAGTAGTGACTCTTCATCTGTTCTATCTGAAGTTTGGATTGGAGTCCTTCACTTTACCTTAATTAATGTTATAAGATGTCAAGCAATCAATGTTTCCATTTGCACTACTATTAAGAAGATAACACCACACGACTGCTTCATATGATATGCAGCAGTCCTCATGCAATTTCCTCAAGTTACTGAAATCTAAATGCAGTCACCTTCCGAGTATTGATTGTTGTGTCAACTAATATCAGGTTGAGTACAACGGTGGATGAGGTTAGTGTTTACCCCATTCCTGCAGCTCTTTACCTTGTCAAGAATTTGCTCCAGGTTGGTTCCACTTGTTATTCTTTTCTCGAAGTTACTGGCTTTGGCGCTCATTGTTCTGATATAAGAATATATGTTGCAGTACTACATATTTGCATATGTGGATGCTCCAGGTTATCAAATACTAAAAAACTTGAATATTATCAGCACCGGGGTGTTATATCGTATAATTCTCAAGAGGAAGTAAGTCCATCACTCTGAATATTACTATTTCATCCTGAAAGCTTGTTTACGCGGGGACCTCCCAACCCAATTCATTACAAATGATTTATTTTTCCCAGTTGACCCAATTCTATGTAGGCGAGTCAAAATATCTTGTGTTTGTTTGTTGCTTGTTTACTCCCATATTTTTGCCCAGAAAACTGCTAACTGAATATGAAGTGATAAGAGTCAAATTTAAGCAATCCTTATCAAATGACTCTATCAATACTTGTGATCTTATTTATTAATTTCTTTCAGGTTAAGTGAGATTCAGTGGGCTGCTTTCATTTTACTTTGTGCAGGGTGCACAACGGCACAGCTTAATCCTTCGTAAGTATTAATTTTGCCATATTATAAATCTGATTTTGGTGGCATTTGCAAATTGAACTGTAAAAGATTTTCCATATGCATTACTGTTGGTTTATCTGCCTTGAAAACTTGGTCTTGATAATCCAATTTAGTTAGTTCTTGTGTAGTGACATACATTGACAAACATCATCTCTAGGAGCATACCAAGTTACCCATTGTAGGTAGCAACTTTTAGAGAAAACACTTGTATGCATATGACCTACATGTGTAATGTCAAATCATCTACTGCATACTAAGACGGGGGTTTTTGTTTGTTAAATGATTAAAATCCTAAAACGGGAATTAAATTCTAAATTATAAATGATAATGTAAAAGAACACTTTGGACAAGCAAAATTATCCCCGTCTATCAGTCAATATCACCGGAATGATTCTTTCTTTCTTTCCCCTAATTACTTGATCACGAGATATAAAATCTCTATCTCTTCTTAGATAGTAGTTAATAGCGGCGACACGCTCAACTAAAAACCCTAATTAATAAATAAAACCTAGCCGACACGATCAAGGTTCTAAATATAAATTGATGCAATTCTAAGAGATGAAGATCAAGGAATTAATCTATTCTTATTTCAAATAGATTTAAAGCCAATTTTACTTTAATCACCATTCAAGATGACACATACATGAATAACGAAGATGCTACAATGACAACCCTAGTCCGACACGATAAAAGGGAAATCTAGCAATAATCAATTAAAAGGATTAAGGGATTGATCAATTTCTCAAAACCCTAGAAATTGATTTGAAATAAGCACAAGTAAAATTGCAATTAGGGAAGAATAATCAAAAGAAATCAAACCTCAATTGATAATCAAGACGGTTCAAAAGTTACAAATCCAAAGCAAGAGAGATTTAGCCTTTCATGGAAATTCAAAAGCTTCAAACTTTGTTCTATGAAAAACTAGGGGAAAAAGTTGATAGCCTAATAATAATGTTCTCAAGAAGTCTTTATACTCCTAAAAACCAAAAACTAAACTAATAAATAATAATAGTAATAAAAAGAAAAAGAAATAAAGTCCAATCTTGGTCCACGCCAGCTACACACTGCATTGCCTCGGTCAACTCAAATTTCCCTTGGTCCAGGCGCCTCCTTCACGTGCTGATGCTGCCTTGTGAAAGCCTTCATTTAATTAATTTTCTTCAATTCCAAATTTCAATTTGATCCTCCAAGTTTCCACAATTTTCTTCTAGCCACTAAACTTTGTTGCTTTGCAGTTTGATCCCTGCACTTCTGATAAACTTCGAAAAACCTCATAAAATTACAAAAATATGTCTCACCACTACCATGATCTTCCTACTACTTACCAATCCCACAAAAACTCAAAATTACATAAAAACTACTCTAAAATACATTAAAATAAGAATAAAATGCTCAGAAAATTAGGGAAATACATATAGTAAAATCCGCCACATCAAATTCCCCCACGCTTAGACCATTACTCGTCCCTGAGTAATATCCTATCCCCACTCTAAGCACCGGTCTAAACAGATAGCATGGGAGGAAAATGACCCCTAATCTCCTCTAAATCACCAATCAAAAATCACAAACGCAAATAGCTCAATCAACGTACTCGGAGAATGAGACTCCGCTCCTTATCACTCCAAAAATACAATGGTACCAATGGCCTTAGCTCGATCCCAACTCCAACTGTGCAAAAAACGGGACATCCAAGCTAAGGCCCACACATCAAACAGCTAGGGGGAACTACAATGTCCTAAGCTTCCCCCACGCTATCCTCTCACTACATACTCCCTCAAAAATAAAGTCCATGCCCAAGCAGAGACTTACCTCGTGAAATACGCCAACCCCCCTTATATCACCACAAGAGAAACGAGGATTTCCTATCTTACCGCCTCTAAACCAAGCCTCCTACACCAAATATGAAAGTCCTAACCCGAGAATCCTAACCACCCTTATTACTCCTTTAACACCGGTGATATAAATGATAGAAAGTATTTCACTCACTCACCTTTTGCCTAGGTGTCGTTTCCGGTTTTCACCTAGCCTCTCGTTTTTTTTTTACACTCTTCCTTTTCAAGTGCCACTCTCGGGTTTTCACTTAGCCTCTCATTTTTTAGGTTTTTTTTTTTTTTTTTTTTTTAAAGAAAATAAAACAGCATATACAACAACAAACATGTATTACCACTTGCCCCCCAACAGCATCACAACATGGCAGCAGATGAAAGAAGTATTCTTGGAGGAGTTCTTCCCTCAGGACCAGATCAATGTAATGAAGAGAGACATCAGTAATATGGAGCAAAGGGCAGATGAGACTCTTTACGACTACTACAATCGCTTTCACAAGCTTTGTAGGAGTTGTCCATATCATGGGTTTACTGAGGATCAGCTGATCGTCTATTTTCATGGGGGGTTGACCATTCAGGATAAGAGGTTAGTGGATTCGTGCTGTGGGGGAAGTATTTTGAATAAGACCACTGATGAAGCTAAAAAATTGATCGAGGAGCTAGCTAAGAGTACGAGGACCTACGTAGCAAGAGGTCAACTGAGACGAGGTTAGCGCGGCGGGTTCTAGCAGTGGGGCGACTAGTAAGCTCGAGACAGTATATGGAGGATCTTAAGGGTATGGTAAAGCGATTGGTTTGGGACGGACACCGAGCGGTGTGGGATTTGCTATGACATTACGCACCCTACGTATTCATGCCCTTCGTTGCAGACGGGTGAGATGGAGGATGTCAATGCGGTTGGTTTTGTGCGGCGGGGACGAGAGACCGATGGGTAACACTTATAACCCCAACTGGAGAAATCATCCTAATTTCAGATGGGGTACAGGTCCGCAGCAGAATCAGCCGGGTGGTCAGGGACAGCAGTTTGGTAATCAGCAGGGTTACCAACAGCAGCAGTATCAGGGTTATAGACCACCATTTGGACAGCCACCACCGCAACCACCGCAGCCACAGCAGCCGCAGCAGCAGGGACAATCTACAGAAGATATGTTCCATCTGGCCTCTCAGTATGAGCACCTTATCCACCGGATCTTGACGGTATCGGCGGAGAACCGATACGAGTATTAGCAATCTTCGCATATCGAGAGGAAGGGCGATACGAGTATCGGTGGTTTAGAGAGACAGATGGGACGGATAGCAGGATGTTGTGGGTAGGATGGAGGCTCAGAATTCGGGAAAGCTGCCTTCACAGACTGAACCGAATCCAAAGCAGAATGCATGTGCAATCACTCTTCGAAGTGGTAAGGAGCTGCAGGACAGGGTTGTAGCAGAGGAACCGGAGATTGAGGTTGAGGTTTCAGAGCCAGTACACAAGGCACCGGATCAGACAGAAAGTGCACCAGAGGTTAAGGCTCCTGTATATGAGCCTGAGGTTCCATTCCCCGAGGCCTTGAAAGAGCATCGAAAGCCAGAGCCTGATAAGGCGATTTATGATACCTTCAAGAGGTTGTAGGTTAATATTCCTTTCTTGGATCTTCTTCAGACTGTCCCGAGGTATGCGAAGTTCTTGAAGGAGTTGTGCACTCTGAAGAGAAATCAGAAGGAGAGGAGTAAGAAGAAGGGTAAGGTTAGTGAGCACGTGTGCAGAGTGTATCGGCGGAAATTGCCTAAGAAATGCAGTGACCCGGGGATGTTCGTGATTCCGGTTACTTTGGGGATGCTTCGAGCATAAGGGGATGTTAGACTTGGGGCGTCAATCAACGTCGTGCCCTATTCGATGTTTGAAACTGCGAAGTTGGGACCATTGCGGGACACCGAGTGGTGATACGGCTAGCGGATAGGTCGAATGCCTACCCGAAGGGATTGGTGGAAGATGTTCGTTAGAGTGGGGAAGATGATATTTCCCTTGATTTTTATGTGCTAGAGATGGAGTCGGATCCCAAGGCTCCCACACTTGTTGGGGAGGCCTTTTATGTCGGCTAAAGGACAAAGCTTGATGTGGCGAATGGTTCCTTGACAATGGAATTCGATGGCCAAGTGATGGAGTTCAATATTTTTGACTCTATGAGATATCCTAAGGATACGGAGTCATTGTGCTTCATTGATGTGGTCGAGCCATTGGTAGAGGAGGTATTTGAGGTGTCTAATGGAGATGATGATCTCAAGACCGCATTAGAGAATGCTTTGGGGTATGCTAGTTTGGAGTTTGACATCTCAGATTCGATGAAGGAAGCAGTTATGGGTCTTACAGAGAGTGCCATGTTTGCTACAGAACCGGGTTATGGTCATATAAAGTTGGAGATTCCGATAGAGCACCTGTTATTGAGGGCGTTTTCTTTCACACTGAAAGATAGCGCGAACGGGTGGTATATCGGAATCGACACCGGCTTCATACTCTGACAGATTTGCACAAATTGAGAGATGTGCTGATTGGGATCCTCTCCGGGCATCCCTGTGAAGTGCGGTAGCTGATTGAGTAGCCTCGGCTTCAACTCAAATGTCACCCCGACAGGTAAGGCAGGGAATTGGACGGCATGTGGTTGCTCATTCCAATTCGGCGCACTTTGCCTCAAATGTGCTCGCGTGGAACCGCTTGTTCTCCACCACCACCACCATTATTATTTCCGTCACGCATCCTTTCGACTAATAATATCTCCTTGATTCTCCTGCCTTTGTTGTCGCCCTTTCCCGAAAAGAACGTTCTATTTCGAATCAAGAGGCACAAGTAAATTATTAGTAGAACGGGTGCGCGCATGCACGGTTACACACCACAGGAGAGCAGTGGCACAAGACTTGAGATAACACAAATACTAAAATAAAAATAAATAGAAAAAGAAATAGATTAAGAAAGGTAATAAGATCGTAAACAATTACACCGTTCCCTAAGACGGCGCCAAAATTTGGTAGGCTTTATCGCAACACCTACAAATTACTACAAGGACTCCTAAAAATGTAGATAGTGAAAGTCCAGGATCGATCTCAGGGAACAGTATTGCTTACGAACTGGTCACACAAATGGGGGTTTTTGTTTGTTAAATGATTAAAATCCTAAGACGGGAATTAAATTCTAAATTATAAATGATAATGTAAAAGAACACTTTGGACAAGCAAAATTATCCCCGTCTATCAGTCAATATCACCGGAATGATTCTTTCTTTCTTTCCCCTAATTACTTGATCACGAGATATAAAATCTCTATCTCTTCTTAGATAGTAGTTAATAGCGGCGACACGCTCAACTAAAAACCCTAATTAATAAATAAAACCTAGCCGACACGATCAAGGTTCTAAATATAAATTGATGCAATTCTAAGAGATGAAGATTAAGGAATTAATCTATTCTTATTTCAAATAGATTTAAAGCCAATTTTACTTTAATCACCATTCAAGATGACACATACATGAATAACGAAGATGCTACAATGACAACCCTAGTCCGACACGATAAAAGGGAAATCTAGCAATAATCAATTAAAAGGATTAAGGGATTGATCAATTTCTCAAAACCCTAGAAATTGATTTGAAATAAGCACAAGAAAAATTGCAATTAGGGAAGAATAATCAAAAGAAATCAAACCTCAATTGATAATCAAGACGGTTCAAAAGTTACAAATCCAAAGCAAGAGAGATTTAGCCTTCCATGGAAATTCAAAAGCTTCAAACTTTGTTCTATGAAAAACTAGGGAAAAAAGATGATAGCCTAATAATAATGTTCTCAAGAAGTCTTTATACTCCTAAAAACCAAAAACTAAACTAATAAATAATAATAGTAATAAAAAGAAAAAGAAAAAGAAATAAAGTCCAATCTTGGTCCACGCCAGCTACACACTGCATTGCCTCGGTCAACTCAAATTTCCCTTGGTCCAGGCGCCTCCTTCACGTGCTGATGCTGCCTTGTGAAAGCCTTCATTTAATTAATTTTCTTCAATTCCAAATTTCAATTTGATCCTCCAAGTTTCCACAATTTTCTTCTAGCCACTAAACTTTGTTGCTTTGCAGTTTGATCCTTGCACTTCTGATAAACTTCGAAGAACCTCATAAAATTACAAAAATATGTCTCACCACTACCATGATCTTCCTACTACTTACCAATCCCACAAAAACTCAAAATTACATAAAAACTACTCTAAAATACATTAAAATAAGAATAAAATGCTCAGAAAATTAGGGAAATACATATAGTAAAATCCGCCACATCAGTGCACAACGGCACAGCTTAATCCTTCGTAAGTATTAATTTTGCCATATTATAAATCTGATTTTGGTGGCATTTGCAAATTGAACTGTAAAAGATTTTCCATATGCATTACTGTTGGTTTATCTGCCTTGAAAACTTGGTCTTGATAATCCAATTTAGTTAGTTCTTGTGTAGTGACATACATTGACAAACATCATCTCTAGGAGCATACCAAGTTACCCATTGTAGGTAGCAACTTTTAGAGAAAACACTTGTATGCATATGACCTACACGTGTAATGTCAAATCATCTACTGCATACTAACCAACCAATTCTGCTTGGTTCTTCTGAAACCTTACTATCAAACGGTCTTACCAACAAAGAAACCTCAATATTTTCAGAATTTCAGACCTAAACTTTTGCGCATGCTGGAAAATCTTGTGTTTGTTTCCAACCAATCTCAATACAGAGTGATCCATTGACATGATTCTCAGCTCACGTGAATAGTATAATCCTTGCATTTTCAAGATCATGATCTCAATATAAAGTTTGCTTGATTAAGCATCAAATAAAAGTTGGTTAAAGTTTCTTTCCTTACTGTACATGAAGCATATCCATCAGGGTTTAGACTCCATCTTATTGAGCCTCTCTTGGTACTCATCATTTATCCGCAATTATCTGCATTTGATGAAGGAGCATCTGAGATTAGATAGAGAGTTTCAACAACACAACCAATTGACTTATGGATTAAAAAATCTTTTGGCCTCCAAGCTGAAGCACAAGTGTGATTCTTAATCTTTACACAATTGTTTAATCTTTCCCAAAAAAAGTGTAGGTTCCTGTGGATTAATCAGTCCGACTAGTTTGCATTGAAATACTTGATGGAAACATTGAAATCCTTTTGAAGTTAAATGTGGCTACTTTGTGCTGCTTGTGTAAGACCATAACATGTAACCTCCCATTGCAGTTGTTATTTACTTCTGTATATGGACGAGAGAGTAACATAGCCCTGACTTTTAAGATGGTTTTGGTAACAGATGATACCAGCGAAGAGAGCAGCACAATATATGTATTGTATTAGAGTAGTGTCAATAGAAAGACGTAGGTTTAAGGGCTTATATTTGAGAAGCTCCAATACCATGTAATTGTGATACAAGCGGAGAGAAGCAGAATGTATCTATTG
Source organism: Adenophora triphylla var. japonica (assembly GCA_022495995.1). Taxonomy (NCBI): domain Eukaryota; kingdom Viridiplantae; phylum Streptophyta; class Magnoliopsida; order Asterales; family Campanulaceae; genus Adenophora; species Adenophora triphylla. The sequence goes on from JAFEMH010001274.1 coordinate 76,451, forward strand.
TACTAGAGTAGTGGCAATATATACCGTATAAATGGCCCATATACATGCAAATCCGATACACTTGAAACTACCTGCATACCGTCAAAACAGTTTCTTTTAGAAATTTCTTTTAGAAATTTCTTTTTGTGCATTGCCAAGATGACAAGATGTTACAGTTGCAAGACAACTGCATTGGCCACTTCTTAGGAAATTGTTATCCTGTCATTTCATTTATCAGTATATTGGCTCTTTTTTATTGAGTTTCTTTTATCAATATTGTTGCAGTTCCGATCATGTTCTTCAGACTCCATTTCAAGGTTGGATGATGGCCATTGTGAGTTCCTGAGCACTGAGCTTGACCACACATTTTAATTGAAAGAATGACACTTTCTCTAGAGATTTTTTTTTTCCAAAATGTAGTGATTAGCCACTCCTTGCAGGTAATGGCACTTTTAAGTGGTTTTGCTGGGGTGTACACGGAGGTAAAAATCTTAAACCTGCGTATGCCTGAATGTTCATGAAGCTGTCATAGAACTAAGATTATTTCTTCATTTTTATTTTTACTGTGGTTGGTAAATTGCTATATGAAAGTACTAAAAGTATCTTGGTTACTGTCACTGATATGCCTATAGGATTGTAATTTTCAAATAAGTGGACTGCATGGTCACTCTTGTTGATTAACTCTTGTGTGAAATGTGCAGGCTATAATAAAAAAGCGACCTTCCAGGAACATAAACGTGCAGAACTTCTGGCTGTATGTCTTTGGCATGGCCTTCAATGTTGTTGCGATACTGGTTCAAGACTTTGATGCTGTCATGAACAAGTAAGTTGAGATTTCTCCTTGCTCTTTCTGTGCTTCAGTTCCCTAATATGGTCTCAAGATTATCTGCTTTTTCTTTGCCTAGTAGAGCGTAAATGGAGGAGGTGGATGGAGCTGCACTGTTTAGTTGTGAGGTTATTATCATATAAGAAGCTAGTAAATCAGGATCATGAAATAAAAAATAGAGATGAAAAATGGAATTTTCTATGTATTTTCAGCCACATTGTCGGTGACAAATTGAATCAGGTCATCTCGAGTCTTGACTCATTTACATATTTCACAGGTGAATGTTACAACTACGCTTGAGCAATCCTCACAATTTTTTATTGTTATTTGTCATAAGTGTATGTGTGTCCTCCCTCAGTCACTGCAATGGCACGAACCTCATGCACTAGGTCACTAAGTTATCCCTCTTTTCTTTTTTTCTTTTATGTATGTGGGTATGAGTCAGTAATTATTCTATTTTAAGATTCAATGGTTTCGGGTAGTTGTGCATTCCAGTTCTGAAAGAAGACAGAAGTTGTACCACACCCTTTTTGGTAGATTTGCTTCTCTTACCCATTTAAAAGATGATTTCATTGACACCACCCTTTTATATGGAAGACTTGTATGTTCGTGGTGTGACAAATTCGTTCAGTTGTTAATCTGTCAAAATTACCAAGTTTTCTACAAGTCCTTTATTTTTTGCAGGGGTTTCTTCCATGGATATTCATTGATCACAGTTCTGATGATTCTCAACCATGCTTTGAGGTGCTTATCTCCCAATTGATATTTTTCACTTGCAGCTTTTTTTTTCCTTCATGATTGCAAATGTACATTAAATTGAAGGACAGAGGGAATACTTTTTATGTTTTTGCTATTTCGCATGCGTATAACTTGACTTCTTTTGCTTACAGCGGTATTGCTGTATCAATGGTAATGAAGTATGCGGACAATATTGTGAAGGTAAGGCCAACAATTATGCTGCTTATTCAATCATAGATGTGTTACATTTCGCTTAACTTCCAGATCTTGTGATGAATCACTCTTGGTCACATTACATATATCATTAATCCACTTGTGAAAATATGACCTATATGAATATCGTCAGTAGAATTGATGGACCACGTTAACCGAAACAATCTTGGTATCCTTTGTTTGGCTAAGTTACTACATGTCACATGAGATTTTACTGTCGTCTTGTTTGAATCTTGGTATCCTTTGTTTGGCTAAGTTACTACATGTCACATGAGATTTTACTGTCTTCTTGTTTGTCTCTGTCATGCTACTTTTTAACCTATTATAGAAGCACACTGCTTTAATTGCCTAGTCAACTTTCCCACTTGGTGACCCGTATATGTATATTTCTGAATACTTACTCCATACTAAAAACGAGTTGCAGTTACCATTTTTATGTCCCAACATCACATTTCTAAAAGAGGAAATAGTTTTAACGCACTTCATAAAGATACATGCAAATAAAGTTGTATCCTTAAAATGTTCGACTTGTCATAGGCAGATGTTGTTTTGAGAGGGAGTACTACACTTGTATAGTCTTATTGTCTATATAGAAGAGGAGCGGATGACAAGTGATTATTACACATCTGTCTTCTTGTGATAGGAGTTGATGTGCTTCTAATACTGAATTTATCATTATGCTGCAATTTTATGTCTCTTGGATGGAGAAAAATATCTCTGTCATCAAAGATGACGAGCATTCTACATACTCCATCCCGGAAAGTTTCCCACTTTGACTTTTACGGTCAACTCAATCAAACTTTGACCATAGTTTTCTAAAAATCTTGATATCTTTATGCAACTCTGAAGATTGTTATTGATAGTATTCCTAATGGTGAAAATATAACATTTTTTAGAATTGCATGCGGATATCTCGATTTTCATTAAAATATGGTCAAAGTTCGATTGAGTTGACCATAAAAGTAAAGTAGGACAAGTTTTCGGGGGGACGGGAGGAGTATGATAGAGTGAATACAACTCCCTGTCCCAAAAATTTCTGAGCAATGGTATAATGTAACCACTGAAGATGTTTTTACTTTATATATGTAGGTGCTCCTAAAAGTCGTTAAAAAGTCAACTTCCGTATTTTCCTTGGCACTAATAATGGTTTCTAATTTGGGATAAAGGGTGCATGAAAAAAACGAATACTGCTTGGGATATATCTTAGATGTGTTAAGTCACTAAGCTTTGCCATGTTTTCTTAGGTATATTCCACATCGGTGGCTATGCTGCTGACAGCCATTGTTTCGGTGTTTCTTTTTAACTTTCATCTCTCCCTTGCCTTCTTCCTCGGATCCACGTAAGCACTTTAGCTTCATTGCACTCTTTAAATGCATTTTATTAAAATTTAGACCAAGTCACGTCCTTTCAAAGGGATGGATGCTAATAGCTATTTTATTTGCAGTGTTGTTTCTGTTTCTGTATATTTGCACTCTGCTGGGAAACTACAAAGATAGTGTTTAGCTATTTTATTTGCAGTGTTGTTTCTGTTTCTGTATATTTGCACTCTGCTGGGAAACTACAAAGATAGTGTTGCATTTTGCAACACTCTCAATACATTTCACCTATCAAGTGAAGGCATATATTGAGAGATTTTTTTTTTTTACTATTTGTATTAAGAAACTCGGTAAAAAGTAATTCAGTTCATTGGTTCAGGACCTCTTCCACAGTAATAGCTTTAAATGTCATGTTCAAAGCAACTTGTAATATGATGAAATCAGATGAACTTGACAAGTGGGTGCTCCGGAAATTTGAGTTTTGGGTCATCTTTCTCTCTTTTTTTTTGTTCACACACACACACACACACGCAGCTAGGGAGAGAAAGCCTTCCCTCTAACTTCTGGGGGGTCGAACCCATGACCTCCAGGTTGGAAGCCATGAGCTCTAGCCAGCAAGCCAAATCCCCATGTGCGGGTCATCTTTCTCTGTGTTAAATCTTAGGTGCTCACTTTCGATCGTAAACTGTAATTCATATTTTCATCCAATAACTATTTGAAGTCGTCAAGCATGGAAAACTCTATTTTGTATATATGGGTCATGCAAGCAAGTGAAATGCCCTTTGGCAAGAAAACAGATGGACACCATTAATCTCCACCAATATGTTGCAGTGCCCCCAAATCAGTGTTCACACTAAGCCTTTCTCCATATAGCAAAATTGCAGGTGGAGATCATTTTTCCAGAAAGCAAAAAAGAGTAAGCAATAACCTAGTTGGCAGTTAAAATAATATGGGAAAGATCAAAGAAGCAACAACAATTTTAGCTACATTTGTCAGTCTTAGCAGTAACGGGTCCTTAACGAAACAAGTTGGCACTGCCAATAAAGGGATTTCAACTAAAAACTTCATTGAACTTGAAGACACAATCGTAAAGCCTCCCCCCCAAGAATTGGGCAACTTCTGGGTGCTTCACCTACACAAATGTTTTGAAAATGTATTAAACAATATAAACGAAAGAAAAAAAAAACAACTAGTAGAATGAATGAAAAATGTAGTAAAACTGGTTTGTTACAGAAGGAAGCTAAGCAACAATTTCAAAGTACTTACCATCCCAATCTTGAGGGAATCACATCTAAACTGAGCATAAAGATTTGTCTCTATTCCACGGCCCTGACAACATTTGAGCATTAGACAGTAAAAAAAAACTCTTACTCCACAATGATGGTTTAGAAGCTAATCATTGACAACAATTGCCCCGAAGAGCAATCGATTTACATGGAAACGTAATCCCTAAATTCTATCCTAAACCCTAAATAGATACAATATGACAGTGTTGGATCCTAAATCGCCAAAACTTGAACATAATCTAAATAGCTAGCTCACAGAAACCATAGATGCTAAAATGCAATGAACCAAATTAGTTTTTGAGTTTCGAGACTAAGGATGCGATTGGTAAAATTGAGGGTCCACTATCTAGCTTTAGATGAAAGGACAGGGAGGCGAGGGGAGGGAAAGGAAAGGATTAAAATTTCATATGTTATGCTCTCAAGTTTAGGAAGGAAACCAAAGGAATTGTACCTGTGCTCTTGAGCTTCTAAGGGAAATTAATGGATAGATGTATAAAATGAAAAACAAGAAAAATCAAAAGCTTTCCATCCTCCCTAATCCACCCACTTTCAGATGCAAACAAAACGAAGAAAATGGGTCCTAATTTCCTTCCCTTTTCCTCGCTTTCCTAGACACACTTACCCCACACCATTGCTGCACACGTTTCTCTTTAGCAACATCGTATTACAAGGAAGGAGAGAAAGAAGATGTCAAATTTGGGGAAGGTGAGAAATAGACAGAATTGACGACGTATAGTGGAGAGACCAGAACAGTATTGAGGGGAAAGAGGGAGGATGGGTAGCCACTGGAAATTCTTTACTTCTTATGGGGACAAATTTGTCCAAAATTTATCCAGAGGGGTTGCTGACTGAATCTGCAAGAAAAATTGACCTGGGTCAACAAGACTGATTCGGGGCCATTCCATGGAGTTAACCAAGCCCGCTGAATGCCAGAAAGTGCTGTCCGAATCAGCATCAGCCCCGATAAGAGGCTCATCCAGAGCTATCAAACAGCCCCCAAGTGCTAAATGAACATAAAGTTGACCAGTGGGGCTTGTCACACTTCAGTTTTGGCCAATCACTTGGAAGGAACCAAAGTAAAGTAAATAAAACTAGTAAAAGTAAGTGCAATTGTAACTTCAGTATTTGATGATATAGTAAAGGCTCACCATTCCTTCCAAAACTACTAGGTCAGCATCATTTGCCAGGTATGCAAGCTCTTGAGAGATGCTCGAAAGATCAATAACCTGCCATATGATGAACATAAATGAGTCATAATGGGAGAAGGTTGCCACCAAATTCTTTCAATTGTCCATTGATGTTGAGCATGCCGCATCGTAATCACAGAAAGGCTTCAAACAAGTCATTTCCAGTGGTCTTACCGGCAAATCATTACCAGAATTGGCTATCAATAGATTGGAAGTGTCAACACCCATAAGCTGTCCATTTTCATCCTTCAACTGGTAGATTTCTACTAACATGTTAGCAGATATAAACTATGTGCGAGAATTCATATTGAACAAGATAACAGCACTAAAACCTTTGATATAATGTCAATTAGCTCGGGGTAAGTCACATCATTGATAGAAGGTAAATCGTTTGCTGCCAACACAACCTGCAACATAAAAGCACTCAAGTTGAAGAATGCATAATGAGCAAAGATATAGAAGAGAGGGATGATATTTTCAACCATGACCGAAAATTTGTCGAAATATCAAGAGTTCTCGGATGGTGGAAGAATATTGTGGATATTATCAGCTCTTTCCATATATTCTCACGGAAATATACAAGACCATAAGAGTTTCAGCAACTCCACCAAAAGTATTTTCATAATATTTGATATATCACATATTACACTACAACTGTCTACAGATATTTACCAATATATTCCCATTGCCTGATGCATTCTGTTACGTGAAAGAGCACAACACTTCACTGAGAGTCAAAGCCTACGAGCGCATGCTTAAGCATGCACAGTTAACACTAGGAAAAGCCATTCCCATGTTTGGAATTTTGAGTTAAAAGACAAAATGAGAAATGATATATCATATATACACACACACACATATATAAAGCATGGATCCCATTAAGAGTCTTAACTTTTCATTCATAAATATTCCTTTCAAAGTAAATGAAATTATTATGAAGTCTCTAAATTGAAATATATGATGCTCCCAAAAGAACGCATGCTTAGAATTTGGAGTTCTAAAACATCTCTATATATCCCTAAAAAATCTCAATTGTTTGACAAAGTCTTATATGTTTGACCAATATTCCAATATGGTTTTGGAACCACAGTTGAAAATTGCAGTCTTATGTTAATAAATAAATAAATGTTATTATACTGTTTTTATAGGAATATTGTATACTATAAGGAATATTGCAAATTTTAACAAGTGTCGATGACATAAATATTAAACCAAGGAGATAATGAAAGGGAATGCTTTCGGACGAAATGGAGTTCCGTTGACTCATGGAAATGCCACCTAGCTGAGGGCTTTATGCAATGAAATTTTTAAAATTGCTTTTCTCTAGATCACTGAGGAGTGGAAGACAAGCGTTACAGTGTCACTTCACATAATTAAAGGAGATGAACAGCTCAATAAAGAGGCATAAGTTTTATGAATCATGACGATGAAACTATGTGAGAGTCTGGCATATATATATATATATATATATATATATATATATATATATATATATATATATATATTAATCATTATATGTCATATCTTATCCGTCTCACTCTCACTTTGAATGAAAACGAACAAAAAACGTCTGTAGAAATAAAAATGTAAGATAGTTCAAGCGCCCGATAAACAAGAGAAAGAAATGATTCAATGATATGATTAAGGAAAATTGATAGTGGAGCAAGTGTTGTGAGTATGAAAAGTGGGGTAGAAGAGAGAAAGTGGGGGTAGGGACTAGGGAATAGTAAATGGAAAGTTGCGAGTTTGAAAGTGGTTCCCATTGAATAAAAAAGTATTATAAATTTCCAATTTGGGAGTGTGTAGTTTCTAATGGGACACCCAAAGGGGAAATATGTGTAGTTTCAATTGCTACGAAAATCGTGATTAAGATCTGAAAGCAAACCTGTGTTCCTCGCCGCAATAACTCTCTTGCAAATGGCAATACACCCAAAATAATATCTGCACCAGAATTATCAACAAAAATGACAGCCTGCGACAGAGAAACAAAAAAGAATGCTATTATTGCAGGCAAATGGCAATAGATATTGTAGAAGCACAGGCAAAAAGGAAAGCTTAGAAACAAATCACAGATGACACTTGCCTTCTTCCAAGGTTTCTTTCCCCATTTCAAAATGAATGCATCCAAATCATCAATAACCCACGGCCGAGGGACAAGATTTTGACAACTAGCCAAAAAGGACATTCCGTCTTTAGAGAATAACTCCGCAAGCTTCAAGAAATTGAGAAAGAAAGTATACACAAGATAAGTGATAAGTCGTTTTGATTAAAATATGTGCTGCTAATATGACATCTTGTTGCGTGGGAACCAAGTTTCCAAATTCTAAACCTCAAAGAAAACAATGAAAGGACACACTGTTAATGTTAAAATCATGTGTTGCCATGAATGTTGTCCCAAGTGTTGCAAACCAGTGTTGCCACTGGTGTTGCCACAAGTGTTGCCATTTGGAATTGGCAACACTGAGTTAGTTACTGTATTTTTCACAAATATTAATGTGTAAATTAATGTTTATATAACAGTAGTTAGTCACCTTAAAATGAGCTTGAAAAGAGCAACAGAAACTGCCCAGACGAGAGTTACGAGAAGAAGAAATTAACAAATAAACATGTGTTTATTTGTTTAATTAATGACCAAGCAAAGAGATATTTTATTCAGCTATTCTGGGGGAGAACAAGTCAGAGTACAAGGCATCCAAAGCTGAGAGGTACAAGCAAGAGAAGCAAGAGAAGACTAGGTCTCCTACATATGAGGCGAGTGGCTAAAATGGAGGAAACAAACTCAAGGCTGTTGCTGATCATTTTGAGTAGGCTCCAAGTACTTGTGGCCTATAAATAGTGCAGTGGATCTTCATTGAAGATCATCCAATTCAGAAAACGCAAATCTGCACAAGAAGTAGAATTCTGCTCTCAAGTGTTGCCATTCAAGTGTCGTGCAACACTCACCCAACACTCGAGAATTTCATATAGATTTTTATATTTTTGTGAGGTTTTGAGTGTTCATTTTCAGAGAGAATTCGTGTATATGTTGTTCCTTATATCAGGGTTCGTTTATCATTAAGGAACTTCTTCGACCTTGTATTGAATTCATATTATTAATAGAAAGGTCTTGCCTTCATGCTCTGTTCTAAAAGACCCCGCCTAAGGGCGCCTAGGCCCCGCCTAGGCGCTAGGCCCCTCTCCAACGCCTAGTTCTAAGCCCCGCCTAGGTCCTGACTAATTCCGACTAATCCCGATTAGTCCCCGACTAGTCCCCGCCTAGGCGCTAGGCCCGGCTCCGCCGCCTAGCATCCGCCTAGCGCTTTTTAGAACCTTGCCTTCATGGCACCCATCAAGTTATATATTTATATAACTTGATAAAAATTATATTCTTGTGTATTGCTTTAATTCTTCCACTGCAATTTATATTTATTTCTATTGATTTGTGTTTTTTTTTAGAATTGGTGTATGTGTTGTTGTTAGTGTTGCCAACACTAAAGACAACACTTGTGAGTTTCGTCTCACCTTGTGAGTTTCACCTCACTTGTTCTAAGCCATAGACAATTTCACACACTAATGAGTTGTTAATTTTGTTTCCGGAAGCAGAACATATGAAATTGGGCATAGTTCCGTGTATACGAGGTTCTAATCCTTTTCTTTCATTCTCTTTAATGCTCAGCTTTAATTTCATTTTTATGAGCTATTACTGATTTATCCTTTCTGGGGCCAATATAGAAGTTGGTTCCATGCTGATGCATCAGGGTATTAACATTGTCTGGTTTACAATTTTTGGAGTATCCACAGAGCTTACTCGTTTCTGTTCGCTTGCCATTAGTTGCATGAGGGTGTGGTTTACATCAGTCCATGCCTCTAGGCCTACCTCCTAGGTTCATTCCAGTGGTGGAGCCAGAATTTTCTGGAAGGGGGTCAAGATAATTTTGAATCCAGAAAATTATTATATGTCAAGGGGGTCAAAATTATAAAACACTGCAGTTGTTTCTGATGCAAAGGGGAAACACTGCAGGTTTGTCTGATGCAAGGGGGTCAAAATTGGTTAATACATGGTTTTTAATAGTGAAATCCCATTTTTTTTCTAAAATTCTAGTACTAAATTGATACATTTTAGGAAATAAATGAGGTCAACTGGCTTCATAAGACAAAGAGAGAGTTCGCCACTGGCTCAGTCTAGATTCGTGCTTTTGAATTTCCCTTCTTATCTAATAAAATTATTCTTTTATCAAAAAACTGTGAAGGTCAATAAAGGATTGTTTACGAAATATATCTAGCTAGGGCACCACCTGTTTTGGATGAGAAACTTGAAAGAGAAGTCATATTAGAGAACCTTCTCTAGCACGAGTATATTACTTCAATGAACCTCGGAGCCTAATACACCAAGTAAACATGTTTCCTTCAAAACCAAGAGCAATACCAGCTTGAATTTGGAAAAAAAATTAATTCATACATGGCTTTTTGTTCAATAGGGTTTCCAATAACCACTCGAGCAGAAAAAAATATTCCCAGTAGTGAAAACAGTAATCTTTTTGGTATAGAAACATGGCTGGCTGCAGGATCATTCTGCCACATCAATTTATTATTTTTAAACCATGACTTTTCTGATGGAGCCATATCCTGCCCAAACATTCCAGCCATCTGAAAAGAGCCATGTGCGGAAGGTCGCATGTTAAATGGAACCTTCATTATACCAAGGGCCTACCTCTAACCAAAGGTGACAGATGAGAATCACATCGGAAAGTGGATCTATATGTGGAAGTTATGATGATAGGCGCACTATACCCACATGTTTGCTACTGAGATCAAGACATTTTCTAATATATGGGTGCCAAAATGAGTTGGCGAGATTCAATTTTTATCAAAAAAAAAAAAGAAAGAAAGAGAATGATGCAAGGCTCCATGAGTAATGTAGAGAAACTAGACCAAATATAAAAAACTATACCTACTACGGTTGTGATGGACACGGTTTAAAATGTCTGCATGTAACATCCAAAATAATACAACGCATATGACGTGCAAACAACGATGAGACTACTGATGTAAGCAAATGAAAAAAAATTGTAATACGGCATAAGCATGAACTTTTATGATACTCAAGAAAATTATAAGTAAGCAGCTAGCCCATAATTTATATCAGCATCTTAGATTGGATCATCAGAATGCTGGACAAAAAGAAGATACCATGAAAAACCTCAAAAAATAGGCTGACATTTAGGTAATCAAGCTCTCAAAACAGACAAACCTGTGCAGAACCCAGATCAAATACGTTCCCTGCAAATATTCCTCTGACCAAATTTTCAACACGCTTGGACTCATCCTCAATTGAATCATTAAGACGAACAACATCCCCAAATAAGGTTATTGCCTTTGCATTTTCTTCCTCCTGGCGCATTTGATTATATAAGGAAAATTCTTAACAGAACATTATGTCAGGGTCTAAAATTTAATATAATCGTGAGAAAGAGAGAGACAGATAAGCAATCAAACAATTTCTGGATGAAAAAAAATAGGCAGGGAAAAAGTTGCATAAAAAGTACTCCCTCCATCTCAAAATGTTTGTCTCATTTGACTTTTTTGTTGAACTTTGACCACAAATTTATAAGAGATTAATCATGTTCATGAAATTCTAAAAGTTGTTGTTGATAATATTATTAATGGTGAATCAATAGGAATTTTTAGAATTTCATGAACATAATTAAATTGTCATATATTTGTGGTCAAAGTTCAACAAAAAAGTCAAATGGGACAAACATTTTGGGACGGAGGGAGTATCTATGATGCTACCATACGGGTTCCTGTGGAACGACCAGCATAGAAAGAAAAGCACACCTCACAGTCCGACTCTTCAGATACCTCAAAAAGTGAAGTGTGCAGCTTATTACAAATTAGAGACCGTACCCACAAAGTAGAAAAGACAGAACTTTTTCCTATAGTGATAGTATATACCAAGCAATACTGTTAATTTTGAAATCCATTTATTAAAGGTATCTAATAAAGGAGTGAACAACAAAACTCAATCTCACCTTAACCTTCTTAAATATGTCTCTGAATCCCACTTCTCTCAAGATTTGCTCACGAATCCGACAAAGTTGCTGAAATTACCGGGAGAACAAGAGCACATAATGAGCTTCTTGGTGGTTAAACAAGATAGTCAATAAACCCGGGACTGTGATTACTGATTTAGGCTTACAATGCAATCTGGTGGTCCACCGTGACTTTCAGGATCTTTCTTGAAATCCTCCAGAATCTCAGTGTACCTAAGCATATTTGAGGGAGGGTAAGTACACAAAAAAGAGTGAAAGTTTTAGAATTCTACAGATGGGTTATCCCATCTGAAGACATACAAGATGATATATTGAAGTGTTTGATAAAAAGAGTGAAACAAAAGACATACAAGAAATGCAAACTTAGAGGGAAGGGGGGGGATTATTTATTGGAGATGGGAGAAAGTAGGGGGTTGTGATGTTTAGGATGAACATAGGAATGAAATGAAGATGGATGGGGGGGGGGGGAGGAAAAAGAAAACAACCTTTGGGCAAACTTTTGAGCTCTGGCAGGAGCATCGGTGACGGAATCATCATCCTCTGCACGCTTCCTGGTAAGATGGAGAAATAGTAAGAAAATAAAAGAATGGAAGTGGAAGAGGAAGAGGAAGAGAGGATGAGGATTGGTGATAACTTACTGGAAGGAGGGAACGGAATTGAGGAAGAGGTTGATCCAGGAGAGCTCGATGGGAGTAGGATTTTTAGGGTTGTCGGAGGGGAATCTGTAAGGAATGGTGCATGGCCTGTAATTTGTGTCGATCGGAGTTATCAGTAACGGGAAAGCAACCATCTCCCCTGAGCTCTCCATATATATCTCTTCTCTCTCTCTCTACAACAGGCCGTTGGTTGATGAGATCGATTTTCCTCCTTCCTTGCTTTAAAGAGGAAAGGTGTAGTTATTCCTTTGGATCTTTTAAAAATGCCAAACATCTTTCTATGTTCGACAGATATTAGCCAAACAAGTTGCACAAGTTCGGCCTCTCTGCTAAACATTTTGTCCATGTTTGACCATCATTGACCAAACATGTTAGTCGTGTTCGACCATATGTGGCCAAACAGTACTTAATCTGGTGGTCACTGTTAAACGAACACAATTACGAGCATCTAGTTTACACAAACACAAACGTTCAAATAACAATTAATCCAAATAAATCAAAATATCAAATTAATCTAATACATAAATCTAAAACTAACATTCAAATAACATATTACAAACAACATAGTACCAAAATAATATATTGTTTATACAATAACGTTCAAAATTACAGTAATTCTCTACAATCCTCCCGCTATATTATTGTAGCTATCCTGCTGCAAATAAATAACGACTTAAATGTCATTTGTATCCTACAGGTGGTAATGGACATCCTTCTTTCAAATGAACATTTATGATATCAACGTCCAATAATGAATCCAAATAAACATATAAATATACAATCAATCCTGAAACATAATATTGAGAATTGATCATACATGAATGTAGTGATTTCCGTTGACGTACCCGAAAAAATAAGCTTTGGGTTATTAGGTATTGGTATTCGAAGAGGAAGAAATGTGTACGATGTGTTGCTGCTTAAACATATAAGAGCAACGTTGAATGTAGATACAACCAAGTAACCCATATCTGGCACGTCAAACCAACGACCTTCCGGTGCAGGAGTCTCATAACAATTGAGAATTTGTTTCACTTCCTCGACACGATCATGTTCTATGAATATGAGACCGTATAATTCATCATGAGCATATAACTCTTGCCGTAATAGAGACGAACCATAGGGCATTCATATCCATGTCCAAGTAATCCCACGATAGAACAAAAATCGCAATGACCATCACCTATACCACGTCTATCGTTTTCTCAATATGACAACACATGTAATGCTGAAATTGATCAATGATAATCGATAACTTCTCAAGTCTCGTTTTTCGACGGACGGACTATACAAAAATTTAGAACAAGGCAATCTATAATCAGTTTAAATGAATAAACGTTGAGATATTACGATGATTAAACTGAACAATAAAAATAAGCATGATAATTACCGGTAACTTGGCCTTTGATGTGAACATCAGAGAGCTATGATTAGCATCAACTTCTAATGCAATAGGTTCGACCTGTGAGCAACCATCGAGAATGGCCTTCCATATACTCAAAGTAGCTGGGATCACGTTTTGTTGATTTGACAATTTTTGCTTTTATCCATTTGGGATGACATTTATTGTTTGTTTTCACTACGGGTTCACTAACCATCGTCATTTCTGGATTGCAAATCTCTGTCATTCTCCTCAAAATTAAAGTCTTCTACAACTCTAGAGCGGCCTCAAATCTCGTATCAAGATCATTCTTCCACTCTTTATATCGATTACGAACGTCATGTTGAAATTCACCATTATGGCATGTAATCGGCAATGAGTCTTAACTTACGCCAAAAGCATGAACATCATTAAGTGGGATGGGATCCCCTAATCTGATATAATCCGTAATCTCACGTGTAAAAGGAAGTTCGTATACCGATATCAAATAACACCGATATAACAAAGCATACACCCCATTATCACCTAGAAACTTGATTTGTTCATGTATCAAAAAAAAAGTTACCTAATCGATTTTTTGAAGACAAAGCAAAAACTATTGGTGTGTTCAAAATACTTACATTTACGATTTGATCTTCAGGTGTTGTTCCATCCATACTTGATCGTCAACGCAATATAGTATATTTGAATAGAGAATTTTCTAAAAGAAAGTGAGCGAGCTTTTTTTTCCATCGACAATGGAGTAGAAGGGGCGGTAAAGAAAGGTAAGATTTTAGGGTTTAGTTGGGGTGAAAATTTAATTAATTTTGCGGGCCTATTTAGTAGGTAGGTAATTAATATTGAAGAAATCCAATTGGGGGTGCATAACATTTTAGTGAAGGGTAATAGAGTCATTTCAATTAATGACATTTTTTTGAAAATTGCATTGGGGTATTAAGTAATTATGCGGGGGTGAATAACAATTCTCTTATATTTAACTTTGATAATATACATTATTTTCAATAGTTGAGTTGATCTCTCAAGTGACCAAACAAAAATTTGGTAGTGGAACAACAATGTTTCTTGTTAAGATTGTGGATTCATGTGTGTATTTCCTCAACTGAATCTAACTCCTCTTTATATTTGTAGGTACCCTTTTTTTGAGTAAAACTTGTCCATATGCTAACTAACTAACTAACCATGTCAATGCCAAGTACTACATTTTTGTGTAAATCTTTATACTCCCATGTCTACCTGTTAAGAAGGCAATCAACAGACAGCACAAGTCGAAAAAAAAGTTCAATCACAGGGTAGAGGGATCTGAGTTCCTATGTATTTGACTCTAACATTTTTACAAGTGGAAGTAGGGAGCTTCTGATGATCTCCTCCTGATAGTTCCAAGTCAACATCCTCCATATAAACATTCTCACATGGTATCCCTTTGCTACACTCCAGTGTCACTGCTACTGCTGAAACAGATGTCCCTCTGATGTTCTTGAAGTGTATGTCCCTTAGCTCCACCCTCGACGGTCCCTGCACCCACATTCTCATTTCTCAATAATCCATCCATACAGCTACTAATAATTACAGACTGTTAGCTTTACGTGCTTACCAACCAAGTACATGAATCAAATGGACAATAAGACTGGTCAATTATTATTGGATTCCTCACATTATTCATTATAATGTTGTCAAATGTCATGTTTCTGGCTGCACTTCTCCCCGGAGAGTCTGGCCACGTCTTGATCCTGATCCCATTCATGGTCCCTGTCATGATACTGTCTCTCACCACAAGCCCACTTACATCTCCTTCATTTGGATATCTTCCCAAACTTCCCACACTATTTTCCATTTTCAAGTTAATTTCATCAGTTGGGTGGTCGAAGCTAAAAATATGCAAGAAAAGTAATTAAGTGCTACCTGATGCCATGACCAGGTCCACAAGTGATGCTGGTGAGGGTGACCTGAGAATTCCCTTGTCCGACTGAAATGCAATCATCACCAGTACCTATGACTGTTCTTGAAAAATAAACGGCAGTGCTGCGTTCAATGTGGATTCCATCAGTATTTGGACTGTTTCTGGGAGCAGATATGTTGATGTTACTGCCTTTGAAGTTGTTGCAGTCTACTACTGCTATGTGAAAGAACTTGCTATTCAGGGACGTCACTCCCCTAACCACCGTATTGTTCAGTGCCACAAACTTGAGATTCTGTAATGGAAAATATATACGCCCCTCTAGCTAGTTAGTGAACAGAATATAGAGTTTAAGCAGTTTCTACAAGATAATTAAATGGGGTTGATGTAGGGAGGGACATACAGTGGGAAGAAGTTTGCAAGTGGAATTGGTAGGACAGTTATTGAAGGGCCAGGCTTTGACACCTTGACCATCAAATGTCCCACCGCCCGTCAAAACTAAGCCGTTAACCCAAAGAAACTCAATCCAGCCCCCTCCACTATGTCTGTACTTGGACAGATCTGTAGTAGCCTTCAAATATCCCTGCCATGCCAGCCATTTAACTTCATTCTTCAGCAGACCTAGTTCTTGAACTAAGAATTATGTATATATATATACTGCACAAAGAAATGAGTGAACATCATGTATGGTAGCTAGACACTTGCCTCGACTTGAAGAAGTAGGGATGAGACATTATGACAAGGGCCAGCAAATCTGAGGGGTCCAATGAGGTAAGTCCCTTTGGGTACCAGAAGGTGGACAGTTCCTGAGGATGATGTGCATGCTTCCTTCCATGCCTCCATGAAAGCCTGAAAACTTATACGTTAAAGGAGATAGAGGGCGGGAGAGAATATATAAAAATACAAACCTTAGTATCCTCGGTGAGACCGTCTGCACGAGCACCAAAGCTCTTGACATTGAAGAGAAGAAGAGAAGAGGTAGTAGCATTATCCGGATGTCCAACTAATCCACACCTGACACCAATGAAGCAAGAGATGATGACAGCCAGAAGCAATTCCAGTTTTCCCGTCATTAAGTCTCTGTGTTAATTTGTTGTTGTTGTTGCCACACTCTACAGATCAAGGGAGGAGAGGAGATGGGTCTCCTCCACCACTTCTCTCAACTTCTGCGGTTTCAGATTTGCATTCGAAAAGGAAAGAATGATTTTTTATTTATTAGTTGAAAGTAACCGTTTGGAGGTAACTCCCTTCCCCCATTATGCCAGCAGTTACAGTCTCCTGGACTTACAGAATCTACACTTGTGTCACGTGCAGTTTGTGTTCTTCATCTAATAATTTACATTTTACCCAAAAAAAAATAAAAATGAGAAAAGATAATGTGGTTTCAACTCATCTTTCATATAAGAACCATTGGATTATTTCTCATTTCCAGGACTTGTCATGAGAAGAAAAAGAATTACAAGTACTACTGTCGTAATATTTTGTTAAAGAACATTGCTTTTCTCCTTACATTTGGATCAGATCAGAGGCCAATGCTAAGATACATATGTATATTGCAAATAAAAGAATTGTCTACATTTATACACGTTAAGGTGTTCAACAAGATCATTCACTATGGGTATCTAGCTCGGTGTAAGCAGCTGCCTGAGAATACAGCCAATGCTGATGATATCTGTTTTTCGTTTCTAGTCCCACGTCCTTCAACATCCATCTTCATTTCTTTGCCTTTGAAAATCTGAGGCAGCGGTACTTCTCTCCACTTACGGTGATTTCAAGAGCTCCGTCTTGATTATCTTGATTTGATGCGGTTCCCATAAGCACACTTTTCTCCTTCTCAAGGTTTTCTCTCTCCATCTTCAGCCTTGCTTCTTGTCTGGCAATCTCTGCCTGCAGCATAAATAAATACAGCTTTACAAGTGGCCCTAAAAAATAAACTATCTACATATCTGCTACCTAGAGTTTATATTTCATATGGGTTACATATACCAGGAACTAATCAGCTAAAGATCTATTCTTTATGTTCCCAACCCAAATTTGGATTAAATTACAGTGTCCTTTTGAAATACTCATCAACAAACTACCAAGAGAATTGCAAAACACAATATCGTACAATTGAAGTAGCATGCCTGTTCCGGCATACATAAAGGTTCTAAAGGCTGTAAAAATTAAACCCATTTGAAATGCTCGTCAATAGACAATTTTGGTTTCTTGTTCTTTTCATTTTGTTGGGGTGGTTTTATAGTAATGGAGAAGGCGGACTGGATCTTTTCAAAACAACAAACTTCATTAGAAGACATCAAGGCGTCAGAAAACAGCAGTCAGCACTAATTCTACTCAACATTTAGCAGACAGCTAGGACTGTCTTTGGCATCTAGCAGTTGCTCCTTCCTGGCTACTCACAATACAACTCAAAAGTGCTTGAGACTCCTAGCATCATGAGCAAGGGTCCCATATAATGATACCCCCTCCGTCCCAAAATGTCCCAAAATGAATGACCATTTTGAATTTAAGGGTCATTTTGAAAATGTTAATTTTTAATAGAAAAAAACATAAACATCCTTGCTATTCACTTTCAAACTTTTAGTTTTGCAAAAATATAATGAACTATGAAAGACAATTTGAAAAAAAAAATCATTTAGGGACAGTTTTTTGAAGGAAAAGTTTCAAAAGGTCATTCATTTTGGGACACAAAAGGTCATTCAATTTGGGACAGAGGGGGTACTCGATAACAAGAGAGAAGTCTGGAAATCCTAATTGAGCAATATTATAAGATAAAAAAAATGAACTCTAAAGTCAGGAGTTGTAGTTTGACCATGATTTTGCAACCAAGCTTGATCAGATGTAGAAACTTCCACATATCATCCTAATGCAACTCCATTAGGAAACGCTCGCCAATGCTCGCAGACTATCCTCATACTGTCATACATGTACTCCATTTCACTTAATGCAGCCTTATTTTCCAATGAATTATTCCTTTTTCAACTGATCTGTGCTTCGTAAAACTTACCATTGATGAACCCTGATTTGAACTCTTCCATGCTACATCTCCCAACCCTAAGTGCACATCACTTCCCGAGCCTCTATAGGTCCACAAAGGTTTGTGTTCCCCTCCCTTCTACCATCTTCCCATTTAGGGGCAACAATTGTCCGAATCATGATAAAAAATTAATGGGTAACCCATGGATAAGAAATTGACATCCCTATTCATGTTATTAGTCCGTGGACGTGCTACCTAACCTTAATGTTACATAGTACTCTCGACTCTCTATTTAAAAGAGATAAAGAAATGTCCATCTCGAAGAAGAGGTAGCTAATCCCATGACCTGAGAAAATACCAATTAACTAACCCATCCATGTGAAATAAGCAAAAGGGGACTAGCAAGTGAAAAGATAGTCTCCCATTTGATGACCTGATGAGAGAAGAATAAAAAGGGTAGAAAAAATGGTTGCCAAAGGCAGAAAAACAGAACATAAAATGCTTAGAATAATCCCTGCCAAAATAGACGGCTTTCCAAACATGTTCAACCCCAAGCATCCTTCCTCAAATGATCATTCACCAGGATATCTTCTCCTCCCACTAAACTTAAACCCTTTTCGGAGCTCCTAGATCGTTTGACCAAGTGTTATGACTCCACATACAAGAACAGTTTATAATAGTTGGAAACACTCCAAGTGCCCAAGAGCAGAGGTCTCCAACAGTCCCCACAGGAGGAAAGGTCCTAAAGTCCCTCTCCATTTGAGATGATCAACCTGCAAGCTATCTTGAACCATGAAATCAATTAGCAGGTCTTAAGTAAGGGCAATGCCTCTCTTACCATCTTGGTATCAGTAAGAGTAAATGATGTGAGAGTTAAAAGCTAGTGACAAGTGACACGACCATGAGAGAAAGTTGTCCAGTGGGACACATATATTCCCCCACCGGCACTGACAAAAATGTTTGGCCCTACATATCTACATTACTAATACGAGGCTTCCTTTATGCCCCCAAAAACTCCAACTCCTGCCTATTTAGTAAAAGCTCTTGTTTGGCATTATCCTCTGACATCAACTCCTCTTAGAAACTTTTGCACTCCCAAGTGGACAAGAATCCCAAACCCCCACTCCCCCAAGGGGGAAAAAACAACCCAAATAACTTTCCTGTGTACACTGAATCAAGATCTGGAAGTGTGGCAGAGCAATACCCATAAAAAAAAGGCCACAAAAAAAGTTTTTTTTTTTAATAATTATGCTTCATATCCAAACAATCATTTAATGCGACAACAAAGAGCATCTAAGTTGTGCATTGAAGAATGGTGATATGCAATTCCATCATCAGGAGCAGATTATGATTATTTAGCACTAAAAGCAATGATTTCAATCATCCGAAGAAATAATAATCCAAGTTTAGGTTCATTTACAGGATTTAAAGAGTAGTCCGTGAAAGAGAGGAAAAGGAGGGCGATGTAAACAAGACCTCGCGACGGGAGAGCTCGGCCTTCCAGGCAGCTTCACGCTCGGCGACCTCACGCTCGCGCTCTTGAATGTAACTCTGCATCTCCCTCTCCTTCATGATTCTGTCCTGAATGTCGGCATCAAGGGCTTCCTTGAGCTCCTGCACGAATTTGTCAACGACAACTTTAATCCTGAGTGACATATTCCCTCAATTGAATTTGGATGTAGGTATGAAAAGAAAAGAACCCTAAGACGGGAGGGATAGGGAAAGGGAAGAAGCCATTGTTAGTTAGTAGGGGAAGGAAGGAAGGAATATTCTTTAATATTTGGCAGAATTGAATTTGATGATTAGTGAGGCAGGAAGAATGGCAATTCTATTCTACCATTTGTTTTCAGCCTCTCGTATTTATTTATTTATTTAATTTAATTATTTTTCCCATTTTCTAACATTAAAAACCCTTCCTATTTTCTTTTTCTTTTTTTTTTTTTTTGAAAAATAACAACAATGAATACTTGGCCATCAATTTAAACATATGATTTTTTTTATTTATGTTTATTTTATATTACAAATGTTTAATATTTGTAGTGGAAAATGAAAGAAAACAGGTTTGTCTAAGAAAATTCCATTTGCATAATTATTTTCAAATATCACACATGGTGTAATATACTATTCTTATCAATTAGTACTATCAAGTCAAGATGCCACCGTGTGGTCATAAATTTACAACTTCTCTTGAGGCAGCCACAACTCAAGTTCCTTATATATGCTCTATGGAAACACACAAGTTCAGGTCTTTACAACTCATCTCTGGAGGCATCATCGTCTCTTTTGCTCCCAACAAAAGACGCATACGCTTTGATTATCGATACATATACATCTATCCCTTTCAAGTACTCGTCCTTGTTCAAATACTGCATCAAAACACAAATAACACCATGAATGTTAGCAATGGAAATCACAATAATTACCACTTTGTTAGCGTCATCCATCTTTCACTATGTCTGTTTAAACAAGGCCAAAATGTTCAGAGAGAAAAAAAGAATAGCCCAATAGTACAAGAAATTTGACCTCATTGTGATCATGAAGCAGAATTGGCGTGTTTGCCATTGGAGAAAAGCCAATAGCTGGCACCCCCCTCATCCGAAAGAAGCGAGCATCTGTTGATGCAGGAAATATTTCTGGCTTTCCAAGTTTCCCATTAGCTTTAGTAATGGCTCCTTCTAACAGACCCCACCAAGGATTGGAACTGTCAGGCGCTGTGAGGAGTGGCTTTCCAAACTTGTCATACACAGAAACCTGCTGCTTAAACTGTCCAATCTAAAAACTGTTTAATTTTTTTTTTTGATATTCTGATGATCATTTGCTAAAAAATTTAAAATGCATAACATGCCTGCATAGATATATTGGACTACAACTGGATAAAACTTCTTGAACTCTTTGATGGATTAAGCACAGTAAAGGCAAAGAATAAAGCCTCAGATGAATACTTTTTCATACTCCAGGTATACACTGTTGTCAGGGTAGTTCAACAAAACTATACGACAACAGATATACACACTAAGTTATCATGCCAGATTATCCGCCAAACTGAAAATATATGCTTCACATTTAGCCAAAGGAGGTTTATTTATCCAGCTGACAAGGTCAATAAGTTCAATTAGGATCCACACCGGACAGTCCCCATCATTGCCAACATGTATGACAGTACGAGTTTCAACTGAGAAATCAAATTGCATGAGTTTCCTTCATAGTATACAATCTCCAACCTCATTGACACAGAAAAAATCTGATGTTTTCTTTCTGAACATTTATATGGGATTATTAAAGTTGTGTGCAGGAACATAATTCAATTCATCTGGGCAAGAGCAAGAACTCAGCCAGAACTCATGAGTTTTCCTTCATAGTATACAATCTCCAATCTCCAACCTCATTGACATTAAAGATTTCCAACTATTATTTTTGCAAGTACAAACCCAATTTGTTTCAGAAAAAAAATATATCTGTATTCAATTCTAGAAATATACACAACTGTGTTAGCATTTAGAACAATATGGAACAAAGTCAAACAACAAATAGCTTAGTGTTCCGTTTACTTTTTCTCATAAGCAACATGCAGCCTTAAATCATAAAGAAGTCAAACGGAAAGTTAGGTATATACTTGACGCAGCACGGAAGCGAAATAACACAAACAATCTGTTGAGTGTACGAAACAATGCCGGATGAGTAATCTTCAAGATCCTATTGACTCAACAATGAATACTAAGAAATTGGCATCAAAAGAACAAATTGACTTTTGGGAATAAAAAGAAACGCTCAATATATTAATTAATCAAAAATTTAACTAATCTATAGAGTAACCTAATCAAACTATAAGCATCAAATTAACACCATAATCGACTTCTAAAAATGAAAATACTACCCATTAAAAAACTAATTCCGAAAATAATAATAAAATAACAAACGATAATAACTATTATCAAATACTAACTTATCATCATAAATATTTCCCTACATCAATACTCCGTCCCATAACAATATGCACACATTTCCTTTTGGGATGTCCAATTGGTAAGTTACATTACAAAATGGCAATTTTTATTATTATTATACTCCTTATACCCCAATTGTCATATGAAGCTCACTTGTCATACTCACAACAACTACCCACTTACTATTCCTTGCCCCATTTTCTTCATTATCCATACTCACAACACCTTAATATTATATGATCCCTCTTAATTCTCATGCCCGAAATACTTAAATTGTGGGTCCCACTTGACCCCACTTGCAAATCCTATCCCATTTATCCGTACTCACAACCATTTTCCTTCTCATAATACTTTTGAATACGTATACTCCCTCTTTGATTGCCGTGCACTCCTAAAAGTGTGCACATTTTTACGGGACGGAGGGTATGATATATAAATGAGAATTTTAACAAGTTTATATATCTAGAAGAAATTATCAAACACGCCTTTGCCCTCTCTTCCCACCAACAAAAATAAACGAAAAAACAAAATTGCAGAAACAAAGTAAATAAAAAGCTGAAACTTATCAACAATATTATCAATCGTTTAATTCCACATTTTGCTAATTAACTAAGGACAATGGCGGGGCAATAATTTTAGACCAACGGGGTCAAAAAAAATACAAGGGCATAACATTCCATGGAGTTTAATTTGGCACAAGCAGAATATTGTGCAGCACATTTTTTTCTAACAAAATTGAAAAAGAAATGATTTTGGTAGTAAAATAGCTCACTTTCTAAATTTACAAGGGAAAAATTGACATTTTCCAAAAAAAAAGGTATTACATGAGGCTCCGCCATTGACTAAGGATGATAGCTTCTAAATGTTTATAAGAAAAGGAGAAGGCAACATTTCCTTCTTGCACTACCAAGTTCAGAGAGAGAGAGAGAGAGAGACAGAAATTTACCTCGAATGTCATATTACGTGAAGAAGGTGCCCATTCCTCTGCAATTCTTCTTTCTAAAGACGCTGAATCAGCAGTTGGTGGGACTCGAATATCAAAATATGCTTCTGCTTCAGACGGCTGAAGATTCATAACAAAACCCTGATGGAGAATGGAAGACTTAGATTATACTCACTGCGTCCACACAAAATAGTTCCATGTTCCTTTTTTATTTGCCTTTACAAATGTCCCTTTTTAGAAAAAAGATAAAACTGTGGCGCGATTGAAAGAGACAAGCAAGTACAGGTACAAGTCAACTGGGACTATTTTCGGGGAGGGAAGGAGTATGATCTTAAGAAGATGAAGTCAACATAAACAATTATGCAGACAAAAGATAATGTAAATGTGGGTCACTAACTATTAACAATGTGAGTATGCACTGTTACTAGTTCCACTGCAGTTATACACTAATTTTTCAGTTCAAAACTCAGAATCAAAAGCAGCAGAGGTGACTTCTAATCTAGAAAGTAATCAACTTGAACAAGGCTCCAAACTTTTCTCCAAGCTTTAGAACAAAGATGGTGATGCTTTTTTTTTCCATATGATAGTCATGAATAGTAAATATAAACACATGCCTATTTGCTTATAATGTAGCAATCATGATTCATTCACGAGGCTTAGATAAGCATGTAATGAGCATAGCTGTCATAATAAGTTGACGTGAAAAGAATCACTTCACAAAAATTTCTCCATATTCCTCATGTATTTAAAGAGACGAAAGGAAACAAATCCACAAGAATTGTCACAAACATCCAAATGCTTCATAGGCTCATTCCTAGAGTTGTATGTGTGGGCATAAGGTGTGTTATTGTTCATGGCATGACGGAGTCCTAGTTTCTGCACCATCTATCATGTGCATAAGCATAACAAATGCATTGAAACAAGCAAGGTGATAATACAAAAGTTTACTAGTTAATTGAAATTCCATCTGTGTCAAATCCTGAAAACAAATGTATGTCAGCATGTGAATAATTCATTCAGACTTTCTGACGTTGTCCCACGTTTCAGCTATATTGAACTATTATTAGTAATATAAAGGGGTGAACTATGTAATCTCTTGATTTATCTTTCTGTTAAAGTGGTGTTTCCATTGTTGCTGTGATTGAAGAAGAGGAGTGACTTACTGTGGGACTTGGGGTGCCGGCTTTGAGGGCAACCATGTTGACAGAAACAACCTCACCCTCAGGCTTGAGACCAGCCTTGACCAAATCAAACCGAGAAGCCCTAAACCTCCTCACAATCTCAATGCTCTTCAATAAATTCTCCATGGCGGTGTTATCATAGAGCTTAGCCCCATGAACGGGAGCTCCGATAGCTTTAATGACCAACCACCACGGACACCTCTCCCTATAAAACAACCTGTAGTTGTCATCAGGGGAAGCCAAACCCTCGTCAAGCACAATTCCCACATTCATGTCATCAAATAATTTCGATTGGGCAAAAAGGGCAGCTCCATCTTGACCGCCAATTTCCTCGTCGGGAACGAAGGAGAGATAAATGGTGCGAAGAGGGTGGAAGCCGGAAGCCTTGAGCTTGCGAATGGCTTCGAGGTACTGCAAGCCGACGCACTTCATGTCCTGGGAACCGCGGGCATAGATGTTGCCGGTGAGAGGGTGGAGATGGGCGGCGAAGGGAGGGTGGGACCACTTGTTGGGTTCGGAGGGGACTACGTCGGTGTGGGAGTTGAGGAGAATGGAAGGAAGGGAAGGGTCGGTGCCGGTCCATTTGAGAAGGATTAAGGGCTTACCCTTGACGAAATCATGGGAATGGGAGTGGAGGGAAAGGGAATCGGCGAGGGAGATGATGAAATCGGCGGCAGGGTAGTAGTTAGGATTGGGATGGGAGGTGTTGATTTGGAGATATTGTTGGAATCTGGATATGATTGCTGTAGATGAATCTTCATCTTCTTCTTCAGTAGAAGCTCTGACTGTGAGATCAGTGAAGCATAGGCATAGTACAAGGAGAAAACAGAGGTGGGTTATCGCCGCCGGCCTCTCCATTTTTATTGATTTTGCGAAGTTAAGTCGTGGACTTTGGCTATTGATTTTAAGCCTCCAGTATTTGAGAGGCGGTGTTTTTCTGTTACCATCATTTTTACTCTTCCAAAAAAATGACAATTATTACATAAAAATAATAATATTCACACAACAAACCAATTAATAAAGTAAATCAAATAACAATGTGAGGGATAAAATAGGAATTTGAATCTATATAATATGTAAAACCAAAATCATTCCTAAGCCTCTCAGCCTATCCACGTGGAAACTGGAAATGGAATTCCACCTGTACTCGAGCCGTATCCCGCGCACAGCCTTTCCAAATTTACGCCGCAGCCTGTTCCTTCCTCTTCCCGTCAATACGTCGCCGGCCAATTCATGGGAAAATCATTTGCAATATTCAATTTGCCAATTCCTTGTATTTTAGGAATGTGGGGTTTGCCAATTACGGATTCAATTTGGCAATTTGCCATATTCAATTTGCCAATTCCCGATTATGAGGCGTTAATTTTAGGAATTCCATATTCGACGCTGGGCCGCTTCAAATAAGGTTAAATAGACGAGAAACCATTCATTCACCGCTTCTCCTCTGCTCAATCGTTCTAAGGTGTAAGGTGAGTTCTTCGACTTGCCATTTACGATTTCTTCTTCAATTGTTTTCTTCCTTTATTAGCAATGTTTTTAAACATTTTCTTTTATAGCTGATAATACCTGGCTTAGTATTGGTATAGCAAGTCCAGGAAGCATTCTTTGTAAAAAATACATAACCTTCAAGAATACGTACAAATTTTCAAGACGGCGTTGTTCTTGATCAATTGAGGTAAGCTTCTTCCTCATCGATTTGTATTTCCACAATAATCATATATATAGTTTATATAATTTAATTTTGTTAGATGTATAACGATAGAAAATTTTGTTCATGAACAATTTTTGTTTGCATTGCCCCGAGAGAAAAGCAGAGTACACTCCATTAGTGTTTTTGCTTTTGCTTTTGGGTAGCACTCTATGTGTTTGAGTTTTTGCCTGACCCAAATTGAAGTTTCCCAGGAATTTTGAAAAATTGTGATGGTTAATTTTAGTATTGTGCATTCGGTGCTCAATTTCATTAACAAAATGAGTGATATTGCGTCCTTCCTTGGAAACAAATACAAAACAACAGCCTGGAAATAGGGAACTTTCTTTTTCTTAAAGTATGTCTGTTCTTTATCTATGAAATATTCTTAGGTCTTCCATTGTCCGGTGAACTGCCACAGCAGTCTGAAGTCTGTGTGTTGGCTCACCACTTTATGAGTCTCATGAAGATAATGAGATTGTTAGTAAGTTTTAAATTTAATATTACATAACTAAAATGGACTAATGTGTTTTAAAAGAAGATAACGTATTGACGATAAAAAATACTCTTTCCGTCCCAAAATAAACATTCAAATTTAATATTAAAGTGCAGTCTAACCGCTGCGATCGGTTGCATCGATGACCCAAATTCGCTGAAGCCACAAAGAATCGCTGAGGCCAAAGAAGAAGATCAAGTAGACATTGGCGATATATGGAATCAAATGGCATTTGCATGCTGGGAGAATATTTATAGTTTTGCTAGAGTGAAACCAAAAGAGTATTTTCGTGTTATAACCTCGAATTTTTGCCTTCTGTTTCAAAAAAAATTATTCAAAGTGTTGAAGTGATAACTTTATATGAATTTCCTTCACTCGAACTCTAAAGAGTTTGTTTAAAAAAAAAAAAAAAAGTCGATATATTACTTTTTAATACAAAAATAAAAAGAAGAAACAAACTCATTTTGTTTTAAGAATTCCAACAGCGTAAAGATGCTTACATTCCTCTCAGCTTGCTCTTTTTGAGCAAGAAGATCTCGCATATTCTTCTCTGCCAAAGCCTTTTGCTGAACCATATTCAGAAATTAAGGAAAGAAAGTGAACAAAGAAGTGAAGAAATAACGTACTGCACAATCAGTTGTTCTGCGATGCCTCTCCAACCCAAGCTTTGAATCTCGTGGTGATTCGGGCCACCTCCTACAAGGTTATCAAAATTGAAAAAAACTATAGGGGCAAGATAAATTTTAAAGACTTAATGGATTAGACAAGTTGTACTGGAAGGCAAAGGATTCTTCACAAATACTTAGATTTCTTAGGACAATATACTGGAAGTCTGGAACTATACACTTCTCTTATGGTTGTTATAGCTTTATTGATTCTTATACGATTTGTAACTATTCAGCTTGATCTTCTTTTTCGACTTGAATTTAGTTGGGAGATTATGGTTTCCACTGCTTTGCTGTTGATATGGAGAAAATTTGATTTTTTTTTTTTGGACATTCATTCTGGGTCGGATGGAGTACTAAATCAAATTGGGCGCTCTTTTTGGGATAGTGGGAGTGTTGTTGCTTCTTTTGTTTGAAAATTTCCAATACTTATGTTTGAATTAGAGGATTATAGGCATTAAGAAGTGGCTGGGAAGATAAGTGGCAGGAAAGATCTGGTGTATTCAAGTTTTTCTTGAATGGGGTCTTGATAATTTTAGGGCTATTTTTTTTTTTTTATGATACTCCTATCCCTAAATGAATGCTCATTTTAATTTGAGGTACTTTGAGATAGTTAATATTTGAACACTAATAGTCGCATAAGTACATGAACACCCTTAATGATCTCAACATATGACACCATGACTAATTGTAAATCAGTATCTTATGTTTGATGGAGGGTTTGATAACTTCTCCAAAAATGGACATTCATTTAGGGACGGAGGAAGTAATAAGCAAATTTGTCTGCAACTTGCCTTATCAGCAGGTTCCTCTTGCATATTAACAAAGTTATTGAGGTTTTTTTCTCTCTTATATTGGCTAGGTAAAGTTGTGGTAGTATTTATCCAATATGTACACTTATGAACAAGTCTGAATATATAATTTGCTAGATTATCATAAGCAACAATTAATTATCTCTCCAGATCTCAAAATAATTTCACCACAAAAATGCCGGGATTTCTAGCAATTTGGTTAGTTTACTCGATATCACACATTTTTGTATTCCCAGGTGATCGATCTCGTTGACATGAGTTGTGACAATTATTTAAGTTTTTATTGTTCATAAACAATAAAGGGTGGTGTGTTGGTTGATTACGCCATAAGGGAATATTGATGAATGATGGTTTGGAAATTTATGTTGAACAGATCATCTTGGGCAAGTATGCATTGACTTTGTGAGAACATGTAATTCTTCTCAGTTATTGACCAGCTCATTAATGTAAGGAGTACATTTTAATGAAATTACAATCTGTCAAAATATAGAAATTGCCTTTGGTTGATTGCATACAAGTTGTTTGATGAATTGACCATGAGAATAACTAAGATGTTGAGCAGGATGGTGCTCGAAATATAAACCTTACTTTGTTGTCGTAAAACTAAACATATTATTTTCATATTATTTTTTTTCTTTTTTTATTGTAAAAAACTCTCCAATGCAGTCAGTTTCAAAGGGTGTCCTTAAACGTCTTTTTTATTGTAAAAAACAGGGGTCAGAGGCAGTTTAAACTTTAAACTTTACAGATAAATGCTGGCACTTGAGAAAAGATGAACCCTTAAGATAGTGGTCTGTTTGGATGCCCCGAGCTTTGTTTTCTGCAATGCTTAGAATCTAAAGAGTAGATACTACAGCGGTTCAACTATTATTGATGAACTTCCCCACTTTCCAAAGTGGTTATCTATCCATATTTATCTTCTTCATTTAGTCTATTTATCCATATGATATGTTTATATATCAGGTAATGGCAACAAGTAAGTTAATTGCTGTTAAAGCTATTGATAAGAGGAGCAGAGGTCGTACCATAAATGTTCGGATATTACGCCTATGGAAGCGCGAAGATACTAAATACAAAAAAGTTACCGTTGAGATGTTACTTATGGATGATGAGGTTAGTCAACCAATACTCTCTTTATATACTATTTAATCATTCAATATAATTTCGCAATTAAATCATTTAACTTCTCAATTTCTTTTTATTAATTTTTTATAATGAATTTATTAGGGATCTAAAATCCAGGCAGCTATTCCACCTAGCATGTCATCCGAGTTCAAAGATATGTTTAAAGAGGGGGAGATGAAAAAATATCTAATTTTGGAATTGAACCGAATGCCATTACAATTGTCCAAAAAGCAATTGTAAACCATGAATGGAAATTATCATTCGGTTTAGCTACCACTGCATCTGAGGTGGATACATCGGTAAATATTTCTGACAATGGCTTTGATTTCACTCCCTTTAGCCTATTTGGGAGTGATCCACATAAAAGTGTCAATGCTGATTATGTGTTAGGTGAGTATTTTAACACACAATTTTTGTGAGCTTAATTAATTAGGCTAATAACTAACATTATATATTTTTCTTTACTGTAGATGTAATCGGTGAGGTGGTATTACCAATAAATGATTTTGAATATGTTAGTGCAGTCAAGGCAAGGAAGCTGGATATTAAACTGGTAGATAATGGGTACGTTATAAACGATGATTTAATATATTTACATGAATTTTTCACATACATGTTAACTATTTAATCAGTTTTATTAATCCCCTTCTAATATTTTACAGGGGAATGGAGCTAGATGTTATCTTATGGGAGTCGTACGGAGGTCAACTTAAAAGTTTTATTCAAAACAGGGGACAAGATTCAGAGGAACCAATCGTACTGATTTTACAGTTCGTGATGTGTTCAAGATATATGGGTAATATGCTATCTTTTTAAATTGATTACTATCTCTAAATTATATTTAAAAGTATTTTTTACTTGATGCTAAAATTAAAAATTGTTATATTATATAGGGAAGAGTCGTGTTTCTACCATGAAGCACGCAACAAAACTTCTTATAAATCCCGATGTTCCTGAATTAAAAGAATTTGATAAAAAGTAAGTCCATTTAATTCTAATGACACATTTTAGACACTATTACACGTTTATGTTTTTTTTTTGGTCTAGATGATTTTAATATTACTTTCACTATTTATTTAACAGGCGTGGCAATGGAGTTTCATCCATGGGTCGCAGTCTCACTGCTATAACAGATGATAGCAAGTTCATCGGTGGTGACGAGTGGTTCAAAATCGAAGATGTCAAGACTATAGATGAGTTGCTCAAATGTAGTGAGGTACAAAGCAAAATTTGAATAAATTTTTATTCATTAATAGTATGTTGGTGATTATTGAACTATATATTAATTTTTACAGGTTGGCTTATACACTACATTCATTTGAAATAGTTGATGTTGACCCGCATTGTGCTTGGTACTACCAAGCTTGCGCAACAAGAAATGTAACAAAGGAGTTGACAGGAACTCAACCAAATGTCCAAAGTGTAGTACACCATACACCAACCTCATTCCAAGGTATATGTCGTTACAATTTTTTAACTTCACAGAATTCATTTATAAATTTATAGTGTTTTCATAGATGTTAATGATTTGATTTGTAACTGCCTTTCCTTACAGGTTCAAAATTAAGATTGTTGTCATTGACGGAAAGGATGATAATGGAGCTGAGTCTTACTTTATGCTGTTTGATGCATGTGCATCTAATATGCTTAATATGTCCGCTTCCCAAGTTGTTGCTGAAATATCAGAGGTAGTTATTCTATTTTACAATTTTTCCAGCTAATACACTCCCTCCGTCCCACCCGACATAGTATTGTTGCAAAAATGATTTTACTTTGAACATGCCATTTGAACATAAAATAAATTTTTTTATAAGCACATCAAATTATTTAGTTCCTACTCCTTCGCCTACAGAAGGTGCTGTACTTTTCTAAGTTGTCCTAAAAAAGAGTCGAGTTTCCAAATTAAACGTAAATCTTCAATATTTTAAAGTTTATTCTTCTGTTTATTCCTCTCTCAATATACCTTGAACTTTTTTGAGCTATAAATGGATGCTACATAGTGTAAGTATAATCATGGAAATGTATATATGTACTCCCTCCGTCCCAAAATATGCAATGCAAATATTTAGGAGTAATTAGCTAATTGTAAACGCGTTATTTTCAAAAGATGAAAGTTGAAACTGAATAATATAATGGAAATGTATATATGTACTCCCTCCGTCCCAAATATGCAATGCAAATGTATATATATACTCCCTCCATCGCAAAATAAATGTGCTCCCTCCGTCCCAAAATATGCAATGCAAGTCAGAATTGGACAAAGGTTAATCAAGCAAACCAACTTCATGAAAGATCCTTCACCCCCATTCCCAAACCTCAAGTCAGAATTGGTCAAAGAGTTGCTAATTGCTGTTTGTCCACATAAGCACATCAAATTATTTAGTTCCTACTCCTTCGCCTACAGAAGGTGCTGTACTTTTCTAAGTTTTCCTAAAAAAGAGTCGAGTTTCCAAATTAAACGTAAATCTTCAATAGTTTAAACGTAAAGAAATGTGCTCCCTCCGTCCCAAAATATGCGTCACTGCCTTTTTGATACTGATTCTAACATTTTTCCAAGAAGAGTCCCAGGGTCAGTACATAACCTTCAAATTTGAAGTTTCCCTTCCTAGAGAGAGCCTGATGAAAGCCTTAAACAAAGAAAGGACCGGTTCCCAGAGCCGAACCTTAGTTAGAGCAATGAAACCAGATATCAGAATCTCTTTATAGATGCTAAGATAGAACTGACATGCTGAGATTCTTTCTCCTCCTATTCAGCCAGTTTTTCCGTAAATGCAGAATAACAATGCCCTGCTTCATCCAAGTGCTGTAGCTTAGGATTATCTTTGCCCTCGAGAACTTTCTCTTTGCCATTTTTCAGTAATAGATTTAACCACCCAAATGACATTCAACTGAATAATCCTGCTTTAGCAAAAGCAGTATATTTTCATCCACTTCCTTTTCGCTGCAGTCATTACCTTCCTCTCCTTTTAAAGAAAGGTGAACAATCACCATTCTCAAACAAAAAGAGAATCTCAAAAAAATCCAGCTGGTTCTCCCCGAAATGCGTTGAGGCGCGACGTCTGCCCAGTGCCGGAAGGTCAAGGGTTTCTGGCGCAGTTGATGTCTCTTGTGTGTGTTTTTGTTAGTCTTAAAAGAATCCTTTTTTTATACTGAATACCAATTGTAGCTGGTCAGACACTAAGAGCTGCTCTTCCTGACGTTGAAGTTTAATATCTCTGTATAGCATCTATCATAAAGCTTATATATGTTCATATCCTTAGAATGTCATTACTGGAATGGATATCCCACTTATAGAGAAAAGAAGGTTAGCTGTTGATGAACTTTGTATTTCAGAGAGTGGCTCCAATGACGGTTTCCCTTTTAATGATAATGACTTTGAGGTATGTACATGTCTCTATTTTTACGTCTTTGAATCTGATTTCATCGGCTTATTTTGTTGGTCTTTGAATCATACTCTCTTTGTTCTTAGCGGGTTGACGATTGATATGATTGATTGGGGATGCTTAATACCTCAAGCTCGGTTCATCCAATTTATTTCGCGAAGTGCATGACAAAGGTGATTATATTTTGGCTTGGTAACTATTCCCTGGGTATATGACTCCAAGTTATTCCTTTAATTATCATGAGCAACACTCGGTCTGCTGGTGGATATTTGTCTTGCACCTTATTGGCCTATTGACTCACTTGACAAGGAGGATAAAGGTTTTTGAGAACAAAATCTTGAGGGATTAAGATGTCCAAAGATTAATGAATAACATTTTTTGACTTACGATCAAGCGATTAAGGACATGGCGGTTCTGTTATGACCATGAAAGAAGAAAATGGATCAAAAATGGCCACCAGGATAAGAAAGCGGAACCTTAAACTGTTGGATTTATGTCTGATTTGATTGATTGCCAACTTAATATCTGATGCTTAAAGTGGTAATATAGGAGGTTTTCCAGAACTGTCTGATCTTAAAAGTTGTTAATCATAAGTAAGAGTTCATGTTTAAGGTTCTATGGGCTCGGTTTACTGTATTTATCAGCACAAAACATGTAGTACTAATTAAGTACTGTGTTTAGCTGCACTTAGTCATTTCTGTACCAGAAATAGAATTTCCCAATTGAAGCAAAGAGAGCAAAGCCAAGAAAGTCCATTCCTATTATAGAGTTGACAGTTGCCCCAATTGAAGCAAAGAGAGCAAAGCCAAGAAAGTCCATTCCTTTTATAGAGTTGACAGTTGCCTAATATTGGTGGAAAGCTGAATTAATCCATCTCATGTCCAAATGCATTATCACGAGCACTTGAAACTGAAACGGTATTGGTGGTCATATATGTTGTGCAAATCTTTTTGAGGTCATATCGTACTCTCTACACGTCATTTCATAGAAAAATCAAAATTTATCATCCTTTGCGTATATGCCATACAAGGAGTCGATCCGTCGTACAAGATGTTGCTGAAAAGTTTTAAGTGTATTTTAAAGTTCATTTTAATAGTTCTTTCTCACATGTACTGGTTTGCCATACATTACTAAAGACTCGCATCCACTATCTAGGAAGTTGCCGATTTCTTCAAGCAAGATAAACCCATACAGAATGGTCATCTTGATTCGTCTTGCAATTCTTGGACTCTTTTTTCACTATCGAATTCTCCACCCTGTCAATGATGCATATGGATTGTGATTAACGTCTATAATTTGTGAAATATGGTTTGCTGTATCTTGGATATTTGATCAATTTCCAAAATAGTCCCCAATTGAGCGTGAAACGTACCTAGATCGACTGTCACTAAGGTATGTGGCCCTCATCTCCCTCCCCCCCCTCTCTCTCTTACATGTTCCTAAGTTGAAACTTGGTTTCAGGTATGAGAAAGAAGGAAAGGCTTCTGAGTTGGCTCCTATTGATGTTTTCGTAAGTACGGTGGATCCCCTGAAAGAACCACCTCTCATCACTGCAAACACAGTGTTGTCAATCCTCGCAGTCGATTATCCAATTGATAAGGTTGCTTGCTATGTATCTGATGATGGTGCTGCTATGCTTACTTTTGAAGCTCTCTCTGAGACATCAGAGTTTGCAAGAAAGTGGGTCCCGTTTTGCAAGAAAGTGGGTCACATTTAAGAGTAATATTTCGCTTTGTGAGACTTTTTCACAACAAATTGATTAAACTGCCCTTCAAACTCATTAGAGTCTGGATCAGGCGTCAATTCTTAACATCTTGATATTATCTGATACCACTGTAAAAGATATAGACAATCAGCATAATGTTTTACAACTTTCTTGGTTGCAATTTGAAGTCCATGTTTTAAAGGGCATGATTGTATGTGTGTAGATATCAGGACTTCTTTGGTGATAAAAAGAAAGATAAGAGTAGAAGACCTTACGGTGCTAACAAAGTCGATAATAAACTTGATAAAAAGAGGAGATCTAAATGGATTCGGGAAGTTAATGATTCAGACGCTGGTGATGAAAAAGACAATGAAATGACTGGTAGAAAATCTAAACCGGTTGAAGGACCCGATGGTTCAGACCCAAGAAATTAAGCTGATGAGATAGATGCTGATAATCAGGTAGTGTGATGCTTCTACTATCCTTACCCACTCAAAGAGTTAAGCCTTGGTGCTAGAAAATTTAAAATATTTTGTTTTTGAAAGAACAATTTGTTTGTACAACTTATCATAAATTCCCCTATAAAATGCCAAATGTATTCTATCTCTCAACTTTGTGTTAAAAAAATCTTTTGTGTAATGCTTCTGATCACTATTTCTTTACATCACAGGGCTCGACAGTGGAGGACGTTGCTAACTCAATTTGGGACGAAAGAGTATGAATTATAATTTAGCAATGTGTCCATGAAGTGTTAATGGATGTTTCACTTTCATTGCAACTCTGAGGGCTTCAAATATCTTCTTTTTTTTTTTTCCCTTTTCTTCTTTTTTGTGTGTGGCTGTGGCCTGTGGGGGTGAATAGAATGGGATGATATGCACATATATCATATTTACATTGTTTAAGTGAATGCTTCATGTATGTATGGTGTTTTACATGGAGTTCTTGGGTTACATGAAAAAATAGTGGGCAGTGTGTATTGGAATAAGTTGTATTATAAGAAAACAACGTTCATTGTCAAGCTCATCCTCATCTTGATGTTAACATCATCGTTGGACTTTATATAGCAATGTAGATCATGGGGGTTTATTAATGAAACATGTCAAATTTGAAGATTATTTAGGGACGGAGGTAGTATTTTTTTTTTTCTTAGCATTACTATGCTCCCGTCGAATCTCGACGGGTTACTGACTAGTATTTTTAACCTCAAAAACGATAATTATTTTGAATCAAACTTTTATATTAATGAGACTCAGGTTGAATATCCCGTCACCTACGTTAAAGGATCATTTCCTTATTATACAATATCACCATGTATAGCAAGTTAATCACTGTATATCAATAATTGTAATCACGTATATCAGCCACAATATATTAGGAGATTTGGTCAGACCAATTAAGAGATTTGCCTAGATTAGAACTTCTTGTATCAAATGTATATAACCTGCTTTGTATCAATGAAAACTTCAAGTTCATTCGATATTTTCATGGTATCAGAGCTGGATTGATCCAATCACTACCACTGCCGAAACAAAACATTTCACGCATCATGTGTTCTGATACTGATGCAACCAAAACCAAATTCCCTACCGTGGATGTAATGTCTCCCTACTACATCCACGCTTCAGAGTGTTCTAAAAGACCCCGCCTAAGGGCGCCTAGGCCCCTCTCCAACGCCTAGTTCTAAGCCCCGCCTAGGTCCCGACTAATCCCGACTAGTCCCCGCCTAGTCGCTAGGCCCGGCTCCTCCGCCTAGCATCCACCTAGCGCTTTTTAGAACCTTGCTTTAGACAATCCCGGCCAAATCTTCGTCAGCGAGGTCCTCCGCGACGGCAATTATGGCGACTAGAAGAATGAAATGGCCAACGCATTGTTTGCCAAAAACAAAATCGGTTTCGTCGACGGCTCGATCGAGAAACCAGCAGAAACTTCGTCGGAAATGATGCTTTGGAAGCGCTGCAACGCCATAGTAAAAGGATGGCTTAACAGTGCTATGGATAAGGAGATACGAAGCAGTGTGAAGTATGCTGAGACGGCAAAGGAGATATGGGAAGATCTTGAAGAACGCTTGGGAAAGGAGAGCGCGCCACGAGGCTATGACATGAAGAGAGCATTGACGCTTACCAGGCAAGAAGGTCTTTCTGTGTCAGCCTATTACACGAAATTAAAGGGTCTATGGGACGAGATACAGTTTATAGCTCCAATACCAAAGTGTGATTGTGGAAAATGCACGTGCGATGTCTCGAAGAAGCTTCAGGCATTGAATGAGAAAGAGAAACTTTACGAGTTTCTTATGGGACTCGACGATTCGTTTGGAACCGTGAAGACACAGATATTGAGCACAAAACCAGCAGTGAATCTCGGCATTGCTTATCATTTAGTGGCTGAAGACGAAGCGCAAAGGCAAGTCTCTATAGCCCGAAAACCTACTACTGAAGCAGCCGCATTACAAGCCACAACACCAAGACAAATCGTGGACAGCTTTGACAAAAGGTCTGGAAGACGTGAAAGGCCGAAATGCAGCCACTGCAAGAAGACGGGGCATACAAAAGAAAGTTGTTATGAATTGGTTGGTTACCCTGCTGATTGGGGAAGGGTGCCACGACCAAACAATGAAAGGCGAAACCAGAGACCAAGAGGACCCAAGGCAGCGCAAGTAAAGGAGGCTGGACCATTTGAGCAAACACCATCCACCGACCAAAGCCCAATAGCAGGATTCAACGCCGAGCAAAGACGCCAAGTTCTTAGAATTCTTTGGCGGGGAGAAAATAAGTTCCAATGTTCCATCCAACTCTCCAAATGTAAACATGGATGGTAAGACAATCATTGAAAACTCTTGGATAATTGATTCTGGTGCTACGGAACACATCACATGTAATGCAGAGACATTAGAAAAGGAACGAGCATACAAAGGGGGCATGCCAGTGCAAATACCTAATGGTGCACATATTCCAATCAAAAGTATTGGAGACACACGGCTGTCAAATGGGTTTAACCTAAATAATGTCCTAAATATTCCAGATTTTAAATGCAATCTAATTTCTGTCAGTCGAATAACCAGAGATTTAAATTGTGCACTTACGTTCTTTTCGGATTTTTGTGTGATACAGGACTTACCCTCGAGGAACCTGATTGGAGTGGGTAGGTAGCAAAATGGTCTTTATCAACTGGAGCCAGCGAGAGGAGGTATGGCCCTATCTGTCAACACAGACTCACAAGTGTGGCACCAACATTTGGGACATGCATCTAAAGTTAAGCTTCAGAGTATTAGTTTTTTGAATTTTAAGAATAATGATGAGCCTTGTAACTCGTGTTTGAGAGCCGAGCAAACTAGACTTCCCTTTCCTACAAGTACTATTAAGACTCATTCATGTTTTGAGGTTTTGCATTGTGATATTTGGGGTAACTATAGAACTGCTTATTTTTCTGGGGCACATTACTTTCTTACTATTGTTGATGATTTTAGTCGAACAGTATGGGTTTTTCTCATGAAAAATAAGTCAGAGGTTGCCCATTATTTGCCTATGTTTTGTAATATGGCTAGAACACAATTTGGGAAGGGAGTAAAACAAATTAGGATTGACAATGGGGAAGAATTCCAGTCTAATTATATGATGGGTTACTATTTTAATCATGGCATAGAGTTAAAAACATTGTGCACTGACACACCACAGCAAAATGGAGTGGTTGAGCGAAAGCACAGACACTTACTTGAGGTAGCTAGGGCACTTTGGTTTGAGGCCGGCTTACCTATTAAGTTTTGGGGGGAATGTATCCTAACCGCCACTTATATAATAAATAGAGTCCCCTCACTCGTCATTTCCAACAAAACGCCCTATGAAATTTTGTTAAAGAAATGACCCACATATGAGCATTTAAGAGTTTTTTGGGTGCCTAGCTTATGCAAAAGACAACCGGAAAGGAAAGGATAAGTTTAGTGAAAGGGGGAGACGTTGCATTTTTGTTGGCTACCCATATTCGCAAAAGGGGTATCGAATGTATGATATTGAAAGTGGGAAAATCTACACTAGTAGAGATGTCCAATTTTTTGAGTCAAAATTTCCGTTCCGGGATGGCCAAGTACAAAGGGACAGAATCAGTAATTCAAGAACAATGGACTGGGAGTACGGTTCGGACATTGAAGAACAGCCCACAATTCCATTGTCAAGTGGGCTGAATACAACAGCCGAGCCCAACAATGTTAATGGAGCACAGGAAGAGGTTGAGCACTTGGGTAATGCACATACTGAGCCAGTCTCACAATCGAACATGGACAATGAAGTTAGAAGGAGTAGCAGGCAGCACCACAAACTGAGCCATTTTCAGGATTTCGAAGTTCACTTGCCGCAATCACTCGACCATGCGCTGCCCACTTCAAATTCAGCAACCTCGACGGTACATCCTTTATCTCACTTTGTCTCTTATGCACAATTTTCTCATAACCATAAGTGCTTCTTGGCGGCCATCACATCGAATGATGAGCCAAAATATTTTCACCAGGCGGTAAAATAACAAGCATGGTGCGAGGCAATGCAAAAGGAGATCACGCCTTTGGTAGCAAATAGGACATGGACCCTTGAACATCTTCCTCCGGGCAAACGAGCAATTGATTCGAAGTGGGTGTACAAGATAAAATATAAGCCCAATGGAGAGATTGAAAGATTAAAGGCCCGTCTCGTTGCCAAGGGTTTCACACAAGTTGAGGGCATCGACTTTCATGAGACATTTGCACCGGTAGCCAAACTTGTAACAGTCCGAACGCTCCTTGCAGTGGCAGCCAAGAAAAATTGGTCGCTTCAACAATTGGACGTGAATAACGCCTTTCTCCATGGTGATCTCACGGAGGAAGTCTACATGAAAATTTCGCAAGGATTTGCACGCAAAGGAGAGACACGCGTGTGCAAGCTCCACAAGTCCCTATATGGACT
This sequence comes from Adenophora triphylla var. japonica, assembly GCA_022495995.1. Taxonomy (NCBI): domain Eukaryota; kingdom Viridiplantae; phylum Streptophyta; class Magnoliopsida; order Asterales; family Campanulaceae; genus Adenophora; species Adenophora triphylla. Next base: position 115,799 of record JAFEMH010001274.1, read on the forward strand.
TCGACAAGCCTCACGAAATTGGTACAAAAAGTTCACTATTGCGCTCCTTGATTATGGGTTCCGTCAATCCCAAGCAGACCACTCATTATTTGTGTTGGATAGAGAAGAAATATATGTTGCAGCATTGATTTATGTAGTTGATGTCATTCTCGCAGGAAACAATGATACCGAGATGAGCAAAGTCAAATCTGTAGGTGTTAGTGTCCTAGGCCTATAGAGATAGACCTTTATGTAATGTCATTGTTCATTTATATATGAGATTGTTTATTTGATTATTATATGTGTTTGCATGTTTAGTTATAATAATCGTGTCCCTAGTACTTATGAAGCACTAGTATGAAGTCTAATGGATAATCATGTGATGATTATATGCATGGAGATGCACATTAGATTCATGGGTACTTGTTAGAGAACAAGGTAATCGATTCTTGACCCATTATGAGATTTATGTCATGGTCATATGTCATAAATAAATCTCATATAGTCATATCATTGATATCCTTTGACCTGAGATTATCATCGTCTTCCACTCGATGAATATCATGTTTGATATAGTTTAACGTTGTCTTTAACCGGACAACAATAAGGGCTATTATTGGCATGATATGATTCTTGTTGGGAAGAATGATAAGTCAAGATGGAAACTTGTCCCTCGTAAAGAGAGATGTTTGCTTGGCCACTCGTGAGTAAGATTGATGTAGTGCATGGCCATGCCCGAATGAATTAATATGATTAATGTCATTCGATTAATCAATTTACTTGGTAACGAGAAAGCATTGAACAATATGAGTTGACGTGGACCATGACTCATGTTCAATATAACATCGTGTGACAATGGGATTATGATATGTTCTATGTAGGAAAAACGAACATGATATTATATTATTTGGGTAGGCATGATGGCTTGCTAGAGTCCGCTCATGTCTTATGAGGATCGATGTGATCGAACTCATTGCCAACATAATATAGTCCTATGGGGTCACACGCATCGAACGAATTGTCATAAATGGAATTATGGATTTCTGGTGTGTTGGGCGACCGCCCAAGGTTCTATGGGCGACCGCCCATGTTATTTGAAAACCGGGCATTAGAGATTGTCCACATGGGCGACCGCCCTTGCCCTTATGGGCGACCGCCCACGATGGTTTTGAATAAAGGAATTAAAACTCCGGGACACATGGCGACCGCCCATGCCCCGATGAGCGACCGCCCATATGGGGTTTCGAAGGAAGGATTCAAGCTCGGGACACACGGGCGACCGCCCATATCCCGATGGGCGACCGCCCATGTCCGCCGATGCCGAAACCGTTTTTTTCCCAAGGGTTTTAATAGGGCATATATTTATTGAGTATAAATAGTATCCTTATACAACCCTAGCAGCGGCCGGCCGTTTTGAGCTTTGAGAAAGACAAAAATAGAGAGGATTTTCAATTGTGAATTGAAAATCATCACACCAATTCCACAATTCATCATAGATTGAAAAGGTTTCAATCAAGGGATCTAGCAATCCTCCTAGAAAGAGTTCTAGGGTTCGTTCATCGCGTGGATACTGTAGAGGATCTTCGCTTCTCAAGATCTTTTGTTCGTGATTCAAGGATCGTATATTGAAGACTTGCTAACTCTTCAACTGGAGTTGGAACACGTATATCAACGACAAAGGCAATCAAGGTTGGTAACCCTAATTCATACTTCTTAATTATTCATCTAGAACGGATTCTAGGGCTTTGGGTATTCGAGTTATTTGCATTATTCCGCTGCGCATGGACCCTCGAAACCCAACAAAGTGGTATCGCAGCCCCGTTCATGATGTTTAGTTAGATAATCATGATTATTGTGTAATGTGATTATATGAATTTTCATGATAAATATGATTTGGAATGTGAAATTGTATGAGTATTGCTTGTGAAGTAATTGTATATAGTGATATACCATGATTATGAAATTGAAATATGTGATTAATATGATTAATCTAGGTTATGGGATGTCAATTTCATTTATATGATTAATGTGATTAATCTAGGATATTGGTGAAGTATTACTTGGTATATGGGCCGGACACCAAAACCTTTCCCCACGTGCACTTCGATGGAAGTGTGGGATAACCTTGGAGCACGTGGCCGCGTACTAGTAATTACCGACCAAATGTGATTTCAGGTTGTATCATTCCATGTTCATAATTATGCTCATATAGTTTTTCATGAATCAACCTTGCCATGTTAATTGATAAACATGAAAAATTGAACCTTCTTTGAAATTTTGAGTTTGTTTATGCTACCCACTTTAAACACTTGTGAGTACACGGGTAGTTTTATGTAGGCTCGCCATAGCGAGGTACATTAATTCTATCTTTGTATGATCAAGATGAGCAAATAGTGATTGCTATACGTTTAAAATGGTTGAACTCAATAAGGCTATCAAAACAGCTTTTGGGCCTAAGGCATAAGATGAGATTGAAACATGTGACATATGATGTCTATAATCTCATAAAAGATCTAAGAGTCATATGTTGATATGATTGATAAATGTTATCTACCTTTTAGTTTAATTTTGAGCAGTCGTGCCATAGCCGACTTGAAATTAAATTAAAGTTGGGTCTTAGCCTATTAAATTATATTATGCATGTTTGTATATGAAGGTTATATAATTTAGTGGGAGTATTTGTGAAATACATTATTTAATCTTAAATGAAATTGGTGCTCATATATGTTTATATCTTGTTGCATATCTTTGTAGATCAATGGCTGCTAACACTAATCAGAATTTATCATCGCGATCAGTCCTTGAGAAGGACAAGTTAGAAGAGAATGGCAACAACTATGTGGATTGGATCCCCTGTTTGAGAATTGTTCTCAAACAAGAAAGGAAGTTGTACATTCTCGATGGACCCATTCCACCCGAGCCTGCTGCTAATGCACCTAAAGCTGAAAGGGACCAACATAAGAAACATATGGATGATTCTATAGATGTTGGTTGCACGATCTTGGCTACTATGTGTAAGGCCCTTCAAGGACCTTGTACACATGGAAGCTTATGATTTGAGAAATCATTTAAAGGAAATGTTCCAATTGCAAGCACGTCAGGAAAGGTTTGACACTATGAAGGCTCTTCATTCATGCAAGATGATTGAAGGACAACCCGTTGGGCCTCATGTGTTGAAAATGAAGGGTCACCTCGAACATCTTGAGAGGCTTGGGTATCCTATCCAGCTAGAGTCAAGCTACGGATATGATATTGCATTCACTCCCGAAAGTTATAATCGGTTCGTTACGAATTATAACATGAATGGGATGAATAAATCTCTATCCGAATTGCATGGGATGCTAAAGAATGCGGAGAACAATATTACCAAGAAAACCAATCAAGTGTTGATGGTGAACAAAGGAAAAGGGTTCAAGAAAAACAAGGTTAAAGCAAAAGTTGCTAAACCGGGAGGCAAAGGTTGCCATTGTTGAGAAGCCTCAACCCAAATCCCAAAAGGATGCGGTATGCTACCATTGCAATGAACCGGGCATTGGAAGCGTAATCGCAAAGCTTATCGTAGAAGGGTCGAAGAAGAAGGGCAATGTGATTGCCACGACTTGTGTATCTATATGATAGATGTTCTACTTTCTACTTCTAGTTCTTGGGTATTAGATACCGGATGTGGATCTCACATTTGTCTAAATGTGCAGGGACTTAAGAATAGAAGGTCGCTCAAAGAGGGTGAAGTAGATCTGCGGGTTGGAAATGGAGCAAGAGTTCTGCATTGGCCGTAGGGACTTACGAAGTCACTTTACCTAGTGGATTAATTTTAGTTTTAAATAAGCTGTTATTATGTTCCGAATTTGAGCAGAAACATTATTTCTATTTCATGTTTAGACAATGAGGGTTATAATTTTCTTATTGCGAATAAGAAATTTTCAATTTATTTGAATGACATGCTTTATTGTGTTGCTCATTCTTTTAATGGCCTTTATGTCTTAGATGTTGAAAGTAATGTTGAGAATGTTTATCATGTTAGTAAGAAATCTAAACCAAATGATGTGAACAACACATACAAATGGCATTGCCGTCTTGGTCACATAAACGAGAAACGCGTATCTAAACTCCATAAAGATGGATATTTAGACTCATATGATTATGAATCATATGATGTTTGCGAAGTCTTGTTTATTGGGCAAGATGACTAAAGCTCCTTTTACTAAGAGTAGTGAAAGGGCTAGTGATTTATTGGCTCTCATACATACTGTGTGTGTGGACCAATGAATAGCATTGCTAGGGAGTATTTCGGTGCTTCATAACGTTCACCGATGACTTCTCCGGATATGGCTATGTCTATCCGATGAAGTACAAAAGTGAAGCATTTGAGATATTGAGAATATTTCAAAATGAGGTACAAAATCAACTTGGCAAAACTATTAAAACCATTCGATCCGATCGAGGTGGTGAATACTTAAGCCAAGAATTTGATGATCATCCGAAAAGTTGTGGAATTGTTTCGTAACTTACTCCACCCGAACACCACAATGGAATGGTGTATCCGAGAGGAGAAATCGAACTCTATTAGATATGGTTCGATCGATGATGAGTCAAGTTAACCTTCCTATTTCTTTTTGGGGACATGCTTTGGAAAGCAAGTGCTTTCACGCTTAATAAGGTCCCTACTAAATCGGCTCCTAAAACCCCACATGAGATGTGGTATGGAAGAAAGCCTAGCTTATCTTTCATGAAGATTTGGGGTTGTGAGGCTTATGTAAAGAAATTAGTTTCGAACATAAACTTGCACCTAAATCGATAAATGCATTTTCGTTGGTTATCCTAAGGAAACGAAAGGATATCTATTTTACAACCAATCCGAGAACAAAGTGTTTGTTGCTCGAAATGGTGTCTTTCTAGAGAAAGAGTTTCTCTCTAAAGAAACTAGTGGGAGTAAAATTGATCTTGAAGAAATTCAAGAACCCGAAAATGACAAGGAACCGATAGTAGGGACGGAACCAAGTTCACAAGCTGTTGTGGAACCGGTTCAAGATACACAAGTTCTTCGCAGATCGGATAGGATACGATCCGAACCTGAGAGATATGGATTTCTCATGACGGAAAGTAATGAAGTAGAAATCATTGAGAATGATGAACCTACTTCCTATCAAGAGGCGATGTCCACTCCTGATTCGGACAAGTGGCTAGGAGCCATGGAATCCGAGATCAAATCCATGTACGATAATCAAGTTTGGAACTTGATTGATCCACCCGAAGGTGTAAAAACCATAGGGTGCAAATGGGTTTTCAAAAAGAAAACTGACATGGATGGGAAGGTACATACTTATAAGGCTAGGCTAGTTGCTAAGGGGTATAGGCAGATTCATGGCGTTGACTATGATGAAACCTTTTCGCCCGTAGCAATGCTTAAGTCTATTAGAATATTAATTGACATAGCCGCATATTACGACTATGAGATATGGCAAATGGACGTCAAAACAGCGTTTCTTAACGGAAACCTACTTGAGGATGTATACATGATACAGCCTGAAGGATTTGTCGATCCAAAGAATTCTAACAAAGTGTGTAAGTTGCAGAGATCCATTTATGGATTGAAGCAAGCTTCCCGGAGCTGGAATCTACGTTTTGATGAATCAGTCAAAGAGTTTGGCTTCATCAAAAACGAAGATGAACCTTGTGTATACAAGAAGATAAGTGAGAGCATAGTGCTATTTCTGGTGTTATATGTCGATGACATCTTGCTCATTGGAAACAATGTTCCTGCACTTGAGACTGTTAAGTCTTGGTTAGGAAAATGTTTTTCAATGAAAGATATGGGTGAAGCGGCTTATATCCTTGGTATCAAGATCTATAGAGATAGATCAAGAAGGATGATTGGTTTGAGTCAAAGTACGTATATTGACAAGGTCCTTAGAAGATTCCGCATGGAAAATTCTAAGAGAGGGAACTTGCCAATGGGACATGGCATTACTCTTAGCAAGACTCATTGTCCTAAGACAAATGATGAGCGAAAGAGGATGAGTGATATTCCATATGCTTCGGCAATTGGATCTATCATGTATGCCATGTTGTGTACTAGACCCGATGTCTCGTATGCTCTAAGCGCAACGAGTAGATACCGCCCGATCCTCGTGAGAACCATTGGATAGCTGTCAAGAATATCCTTAAGTACTTGAGAAGGACTAAGGATGTATTCTTGGTATTTGGAGGAATGGAAGATGATCTGGTTGTAAAGGGTTACACAGATGCAAGCTTCCAAACCGACAAAGATGACTATAGATCGCAGATGCAGGTTTGTGTTTATGCTAAATGGAGGTGCCGTTTGTTGGAAGAGTTCCAAGCAAAGCACCGTTGCCGATTCTACAACAAGCCGAATACATAGCAGCATCGGATGCGGCTAAGGAGGCGGTTTGGATCAAGAAGTTCGTTAGTGACTTAGAAGTCGTTCCGAGTATCACTAACCAGATAGAGCTGTTCTGTGACAATAATGGTGCTATTGCCCAAGCAAAAGAACCTAGGTCACATCAGCCGATCTAAACACATTTTGAGACGTTTTCACCTCATACGAGAAATCTGTGAAAGGGAGGACGTCAAGATATGCAAGGTACCAACGGATGACAATATATCGGACCCTCTCACCAAGCCTTTGCCACAAGCTAAACATGATGGTCATGTTAGGTCCATGGGTATGAGATACATGAGTGACTGGGCCTAGTGCAAGTGGGAGACTGTAGGTGTTAGTGCCCTAGGCCTATAGAGATAGACCTTTATGTAATGTCATTGTTCATTTATATATGAGATTGTTTATTTGATTATTATATGTGTTTGCATGTTTAGTTATAATAATCGTGTCCCTAGTACTTATGAAGCACTAGTATGAAGTCTAATGGATAATCATGTGATGATTATATGCATGGAGATGCACATTAGATTCATGGGTACTTGTTAGAGAACAAGGTACTGGACTTGACCCATTATGAGATTTATGTCATGGTCATATGTCATAAATAAATCTCATATAGTCATATCATTGATATCCTTTGACCCGAGATTATCATCGTCTTCCACTCGATGAATATCATGTTTGATATAGTTTAACGTTGTCTTTAACCGGACAACAATAAGGGCTATTATTGGCATGATATGATTCTTGTTGGGAAGAATGATAAGTCAAGATGGAAACTTGTCCCTCGTAAAGAGAGATGTTTGCTTGGCCACTCGTGAGTAAGATTGATGTAGTGCGTGGCCATGCCCGAATGAATTAATATGATTAATGTCATTCGATTAATCAATTTACTTGGTAACGAGAAAGCATTGAACAATATGAGTTGACGTGGACCATGACTCATGTTCAATATAACATCGTGTGACAATGGGATTATGATATGTTCTATGTAGGAAAAACGAACATGATATTATATTATTTGGGTAGGCATGATGGCTTGCTAGAGTCCGCTCATGTCTTATGAGGATCGATGTGATCGAACTCATTGCCAACATAATATAGTCCTATGGGGTCACACGCATCGAACGAATTGTCATAAATGGAATTATGGATTTCTGGTGTGTTGGGCGACCGCCCAAGGTTCTATGGGCGACCGCCCATGTTATTTGAAAACCGGGCATTAGAGATTGTCCACATGGGCGACCGCCCTTGCCCTTATGGGCGACCGCCCACGATGGTTTTGAATAAAGGAATTAAAACTCTGGACACATGGGCGACCGCCCATGTCCTGATGAGCGACCGCCCATATGGGGTTTCGGAGGAAGGATTCAAGCTCTGGACACATGGGCGACCGCCCATATCCTGATGGGCGACCGCCCATGTCCGCTGATGCTGAAACCGTTTTTTTCCCAAGGGTTTTAATAGGGCATATATTTATTGAGTATAAATAGTATCCTTATACAACCCTAGCAGCCAGTTCCGTTTTTGAGCTTTGAGAAAGACAAAAATAGAGAGGATTTTCAATTGTGAATTGAAAATCATCACACCAATTCCACAATTCATCATAGATTGAAAAGGTTTCAATCAAGGGATCTAGCAATCCTCCTAGAAAGAGTTCTAGGGTTCGTTCATCGCGTGGATACTCGTAGAGGATCTTCGCTTCTCAAGATCTTTTGTTCGTGATTCAAGGATCGTATATTGAAGACTTGCTAACTCTTCAATCTGGAGTTGGAACACGTATATCAACGACAAAGGCAATCAAGGTTGGTAACCCTAATTCATACTTCTTAATTATTCATCTAGAACGGATTCTAGGGCTTTGGGTATTCGAGTTATTTGCATTATTCCGCTGCGCATGGACCCTCGAAACCCAACAAAATCATACCTCAACACAAAATTCAGCATTAAGGATTCGGGGCAATTAAAATACTTTCCGGGGGTGGAAGTAGCTCGAACATCGGATGGCATGGTTCTTAGCCAACGTAAGTAAACCCTTGACATACTAGCCGAAACTGGAATGCAAGGCTGTCGACCCAGTCGATTCCCTATGGAGCAGAATAAGAAGTTGCAAATGGATGATGGTACGCCTGATGTTGACGCTGGGCTATATCGCAGACTGGTGGGACGACTTCTATACCTTACTGTCATACGCCCCGATATCACGTTCGCCGTTAATCTCCTAAGTCAGTTCCTCAGTCATCCACGACAGTCCCATCTTGATGCTGTATACCGTGTTCTCCGTTACTTAAAATCATCTTCGGGCCAAGGTATTTTTCTGCCTAGCCACGAAAATCTTGAGTTAGAAGCCTACTGTGACGCTGATTGGGGAGGATGTCAAATGACGCGTCGCTCAAGCTCAGACTACTTTATTACCCTTGGTGGTGCCCCAATCTCATGGCGCACGAAGAAGAAATCGGTAGTGGCACGTTCTTCCGCTGAAGCTGAATATAGGGTCATGGCCTCTACGGTTTGTGAAATCGTTTGGCTGCGATGGTTGCTCAGTGATTTTCATGCACCACAATCTAGTCCTACGGCGCTGTTCTATGACAACCAAGCAGCCCGACACATTGCAAATAATCCCGTGTTTCATGAGCGAACAAAACACGTTGAGATGGATTGCTACTTTGTTCGAGAACGGGTCGTACGGAAAGATGTGATACCATGTGTCATTTCCACAGCCAATCAAGTTGCGAATATATTCACGAAGGCCCTTGGGACTGAACGGTTTCATTTTCTCTTGGGCAAGTTGGGAGTTCGTGACCTTCACAATCCAACTTGAGGGGGAGTGTTGAATATCCCGTCACCTACGTTAAAGGATCCTTTCCTTATTATACAATATCAGCATGTATAGCAAGTTAACCACTGTGTATCAATAATTGTAATCACGTATATCACCCACAATATATTAGGAGATTTGGTCAGTCCAATTAAGAGATTTGCCTAGATTAGAACTTCTTGTATCAAATGTATATAACCTGCATTGTATCAATGAAAACCTCAAGTTCATTCGGTATTTTCAACTCATATGTCATATTCGCAACAACAATTCAATTATTATTTTCTATCCCACTCTCTCATACTTCACTTTTCTTACTCACAACACCTAGTACACTACATTTTTTCTTAGTTTTTGTGCAAACAATAACTGGGAATATTGTAATGGAACAAAGTAAGTATTGTGTTAAAGTTTTGTGCCCAAACACTCCCTGGCATGGCAGAGATCTACAGAGAAAGGGTCTTTATCCATACTCAATTGCATTTCCCGCTTTTTGAACAAATTCATGAATCATGATAGAAAGTGTTTGTTTTTATCATCAACGCTTGTGAAATACACTTAGGGGACGTTTGGTTAGGTGGAAAAAAAAGTGAAGGAATGGAATGGTCAATGGAATGGAATTCAGGAAGGAATTGGAATGGAAAAAAAATGGTCAAACCCTCCGTTTGATTGACACGGAATGAAATGAAATTGTCATTCAATTCCTTGCCAAATCATGTTTGATTTGAAAATACAAATTATAGGAATGGAATGAAAGCATATAAAATGACCAATTTACCCATTTTAAAAAAAAAATTGGGAGGGGGGCAAGGGGGGTAGGGCGGGGGTATGCAATTTTTTTTTTCAGGGGTAGGGGGTGGGTGGGGGTAGGGGTGGGTGGGTGGGGGGTGGGGGGTGGGTGGGGTTAGGTGGGTGGGGGTGGGGGTGGTAGGGCGGGGTATGCAAAAAAAAAAATCGTGGGGTGGGGCCCGGGGCCGGATGGGGGGGGTAGGGCAAAAAAAAAAAAAAAAATTCGTGGGGGTGGGGGGTGGGGGGTAGGGGTATGGGGGGCTGGATGGGGGGTGGGGTGGGGGCTGAATTGGGGGGGATAGGTAGGGGTATTTTGGTTAAAATTTTTTTTTTTCATTTCATTGTCAAGGGAATTGGCCATTCCTTCCATATATGGAAGGAATGGCCAATTCCATCAAACCAAGGAATTGAGCATTTCGAGGGAATGGAAATTTTGAACCAAACGCGGCGAAGGAATGAAGGTCAACGGAATTGACCATTCCATTCCGCCATGGAATGGCCAATTCCGGCGAACCAAACGCCCCCTTAGTGTTCATTTGGCCCAGAAAGGGTCTACGTACATACTCAAGGGTCTTTTTTAATGTACTCTTTTTTTTTTTTTTTTTTTTGGATTATATAAAGGAATAATTTTATGATACCCCCTCAATTCAAATAATTCTATATAAAAATTGAGGCAAGATTCAAAAATCCATACTTAAATGGAAGCCCATATCAAAATTTCATAAAAATCCTAACTTCCTCCTCCTCGTTAATTCTGTGGTAATTTTGGTCCAACAAAAAATTGTGAGAAAGTTAGGGATTTTGATGCATTGTACAAGTATAAGGGAATGGTTGATTGGGATTTGATGAGCCCAAACTGTTTGACAAAATATTTAGTTGAAAATCTCAATATAAAACCTTCATCTTTTACAATTTAAATGGAACAAATTACTCTTATAACTTGATATAAGAGTAAATCTTTAGGTATATGAACGAATTTTATTATTTTGAGTTGGTCTTATAAAAAACGCGTTTTTTCTGGCACTTAGGAAAAACGTGTTTTGTGTTTCCCTGTTTGTGTCAGTGCCAGTGCCAGTTTAACAAAGTGCCAGTGTGACAAAGTGCCAGTGCATGTGAAACAAAGTGCCAGTGTAAAAAGTGTCAGTGCCAGTTTAATAAAGTGCCAGTACACTAACACTGGCACTGGCGCTTTTTACACGGGCACTTTTATATACAAGAACTGGCACTCTTCACACTGACACTCTGTTACACTAACACTGGCACTTTGTTACACTAACATTTTTGCAGGCTCTCAAAAAGACAAGCACTGACATTCAAAAACACATGCACTGGCATTCAAAAACAAATGCACTGGCACTCAAAAACACATACACTGGCACTAAAAAAACACTGGTAATCATTTTTGCTGGCTCTCAAAAACACAAGCACTGGCATTCAAAAACACATACACTGGCACTCAAAAACACATACACTGGCACTCAAATTCCTATCTGATTTGTTCTGCACGACGGGTTGTACTGGCATTTCAAAACACATGCACTGGCACTCGAATAAAATGCACTGACACTCGAATTAAAATGCACTGGCACTCAAATCCCTACTCATATTTATAACCCAAAACCCCCTTAAATCCTCGCAATTCGCCCCCATTTCCAAGAGAAAAATGGCCTCCAAAATTCTCCGATCCGATAATACACCACTCCGCAACCTAATACACCGCCACCTCCGCCCCAACCCCATAACAATTACCGCCGTCGCGGCTAATCAACCAGGATCGGCGGCTGTTTACATTTGGAATCATCTATTTTCGGCCACCTTTGGTCCGCGGGTTGAATCGAATCAGGTGGTCCTCAAATCATCCAACGGGAATCAATTTGCGCTCTGGGCTTTTACTGGATTGGATCATCAATCTGGAGGAGTCCAGGTTCATTGCAGGCCGAAGAAGAAATATGACTCTGAAGGGGAATTGGGTCGCCGGCCAATGGTTTTTGAGATCGGAGAAGACGATTAGGGAGAGATACCGGTAGTGAAGACCTCTTTGCGTTTAAAGAGAGAGAGTCCGTTTAGAGAGAGAACGGTGAGGAGGATTGAAGGGGAATTGGGTCGCCGGCCAATGGTTTTTGAGATCGGAGAAGACGATTAGGGAGAGAAACCGGTGATGAAGACCTCTTTGCGTTTAGAGAGAGAGAGAGAGAGAGAGTCCGTTTAGAGAGAGAATGAAAATGAGCTTTTCTAAAAACACGTTTTTTGTTAAGCTTTAAAAAAATGCGTTTTTTACAAGTTTTTGGCTATTATTTTTAAGAAATATGAAAAACTGTGATAAAAAATATTATTATATCTAGATATAACAGTAAATCTGAACTTTTATAAATTTATTATGCAGAGCAGGAGTCATAGAGAGTTGGTGGCCTAGATATAAAAAGGTTGTTTGATGGGTTCATTTGAGATTGCGCATAAGGCTCCATTGACTTTGGGTATGTAAAGGAAATTGATGGATAGGATAGGGCTTTGTGACCAAACCAAGCTTGGGACTTACTTGGGTATGTGTCTGTTTCTATCTTGAATTGAAATTCATAAATAACCAAAGTACTGTATTAAATAACAAACAGACATTGGTAAGGGTAATAAGGGTGCCTCCTTCATGTCTCCCACCTAACCCTTCCTTCCTTCCGTTGTTTCTCTTTTGTGCCTCTCTTATTATTATGGGGATCAAGCGCAAACAGTCGGACTTGCATTCAATCTTCTTTGCCGTTCATTCTTATCTCAATGGTCCTCATTTAACAATTTTTGCTTGACTCGTCAATTTCACTCGTCCCCTCAAATGGTGCACAATCTTGAGCCTTTAAATCAAATTACACTGACACAAATAAGAGTTGGTCTCCTGTGAGAACAAGGGGATCCGTCTCATGCATGAGACGGGTCGATCCATGGGTGGCAGCTCATGCCTTTTAAAACAGGTATTACGTTTAGAAAAAGTAATAGGTACCATCTCTTAATGTAATGACTGTATACATATAAAGTAACATTGTTAATAAGTAAACGTAATACCTGTTTTAAAAAAACAAAAGCTCGTTTTTACCCATTTTTTCAAATGTAATACAAACTATATGTATTACATTTGAAATGTAATAACTTATTTTAGTTATAATAAGTATTACTTTTGCCAAACGAAGAAAACATAGGGAAAAATACTATTACTTTTCTGTATATATGTATTATTTTTACCCATTTTTTCAAATGTAATACAAACTATATGTATTATAATACAAACTATATGTATTACATTTGAAATGTAATAACTTATTTTAGTTATAATAAGTATTACTTTTGCCAAACGAAGAAAACATAGGGAAAAACACTATTACTTTTCTGTATATATGTATTACTTTAATGCATACAAACTATTACTTTATATGCATACAATCATTACATTATGTTATAGTAACTATTACTTTTCGCAAACCGAAAAAAAAATCACGTCTGTCTCTGTCTCTCAGCAACGCTTCCAAAATCACTTTCTCTCCAAATTCAAATCTTTCACAATTCTCTCAAATTAATCTAAATCACATCAAACATCAATTCACTCAAATTTGTATAAATGGATTCGTCGGAGAACGAAGGCGCAGAGGAGTAAATCAAACCTTCTTTCTCGTTACGCCAGAAACGAGTTCAATATGCACTCCAAGGCTACAATCGGCGTTGAATTTCAGACTCAGAGTATTGATATCGACGTTCAATATGCCGGCGAATGGCGAGGAAGATGACCGATTGGAGGTGGATTGGGTCTCTCTGTAATTTGCGTTTAGAGAGAGACCCTCCCTTTGCGTTTAGTGAGAGAAAGCGGCTAGAGAGAGAATCTGAGTAGTGAGAGTTGTTGTGGTTGGGAAATTGGTGATGGCGTTGGCTTTGGGTCGCCGGTGTGTAGGTTGAAGGTAGGATTTGCCGGAGAAGACGATTGGGGAGGGGGATCCTGTTATTGCGTATAGAGAGAGAGTGATGAGAGAGAGTGGTGCGTGGGTATTCTTGGGCGGGTCATGATCATGAATCCGACCCGTCTCATGGATGAGACGGGTATTGTTGTTCTCACATGAGTTTTTGTCCACAAATAATTCCAAGTAATAAAAGTAGCAATATCTATACTCCCTCCGTCCCAACAATTGCTTCCCCTTTTTTAAAAATTACGCAAATTAAGGAAATGGGAGGGAAGTAAAGATGTTGTGAGTGTAATTTGAAAATAGGAGAGAGAATGAGTGGAGGGAATAGTAAATTATAATAGTGTTGTGAGTATTAAAATAATGAGGAGAGAGAATGAGTGGAGGAAATAGTAAAGATTCCTTTGCCAAAAAAGAAAAGTGAAAGCTATTAACGGGACACCCAAAATGCAAAATGGGAAGCTACTATTGGGCGGAGGGAGTATTTATGGGTCCCTAACATTCATTCATACGAGAAACCATGTCCACTTTTCTTGTTTCTGGCCCCTCCCTCCACATTGCACAATCCCCAATTAACACAGAAAAAAAAAAGGAGTCGAGAGGACTGGAAATCTCCTCAGATCGATCTCAAATGGAACTTCTCCTACTTTCATTTATCTATCTCCTCTCTTTCCACCCATCCGACACCATAGCAGCACTCTTCCATGCCCCAGATGACTGGAAATCTGCTACTGCTACCTACTCCAAACTATCAACTGACTCCTCACTCATCACCCGTAAGTACCTCTACCTCTACCTCTCTCTCTCTCTCTCACACACACACACACACAAACACAATTGTAGTATACCAGTCACGTACTAACACAAGGAAGAAATCAAAATCGAAATCGAAATCAAAATCAAAATGAAATTATAATTGCAGAAGGTGCTTGTGGTTATGGGGGAGACAAAGATGTTGGTACTACTTACAGTGCCGGACTAAGTAGCATGTTGTTCAACAGAGGAAGCACCTGTGGAGGCTGTTTTCAAGTGAGGTGTGTTGATCACATTTTGTGGTGTCTGCAGGGCAGCCCTTCTGTTACCCTTACTGCCACTGATTTCTGCCCCCCTAATTACTCCCTTCCACCAGAATATGGCGGCTGGTGCAATTTCCCTCGCTCCCATTTCCAATTATCCCAGACAGCCTTTGCAGAAATCGCCCAACTGAAAGCCAACATCGTCCCTGTTCAATACAGAAGGTAGAATAATAATATAATATCTACTACTTGTTTCTCAATTTGAAAGTGATTGACTTGCTATGTTTGTGGGCTGCACTGCAGGGTCAAGTGTGAGAGAAAAGGGGGGATGAGATTTACACTAAATGGGAGTTTGTACTTCTACCAAGTTTTAATCACCAATGTTGGGCTGGACGGAGAAGTGGTCGGAGTTAAAGTAAAGGGATCAAAGACAGGGTGGATACCTATGGGGAGGAACTGGGGACAAAACTGGCAATGCAACATCATCCTTTCTGGACAGCCATTATCGTTCGAGGTCACCACCAGCAGCGGAACAACACTAACCTCCTACAACGTTGCTCCATCAACCTGGGAATTTGGTCAGACATTTGAAGGGAAACAGTTCTAGTACACTTACTAGTCAAGAGGAACAAGTTTTCATCATACAATATTAAAAGGCTACAAGCACCATTTTCAGATAGTGTCATTTTCTATATGCATCTTTTTTTTTTTTTTCTTCTATAAGAAGGGGATCAACACATTTCACCGCTCCCCCCTTGATGCACTTCACAGAGGCGCCTAGCTATGCTAGGGAGGGCAATGTCATTCCCTCTAACCACTGGTGGGGGAATCGAACCCATGACCTCCAGGTTGGAAGCCATGAACTCTAACCATCAGGCTAAGACCCCGCGTGCCTATATGCATCTTTAGTGTCATTTATATGTGTAATAACTTTACCATTGGGGTATGACACTGCTATTTCTGGAAAAGTTTGTAGGCTTAAGAAGTTTCTCTATGGGTTGCGACAGGCTCCCGATGTTGGTTTGCAAAGCTTTCTACTACATTGTAGACTTATGATTTCATTCGGTCCTATTCAAACTACTCTCTGTTTTCCTATCAAACTTCTGATTTTGAGATACATGTTCTTGTCTATGTAGACGATTTGGCGATTGGTTGGGGGGGACTAATACTGTGGCTATTGATCGATTCAAGAGATATCTTAGTGAATGCTTTCAAATGAAAGACCTCGGCCGCCTGAAATACTTCCTCGGCTCAAAGTTGGTCGTCATATAACGAGTATATTTCTCTCACAACGCAAGTATACATTGGATATTCTTTCTAAGATAGGCCTTCTTGGTGCTTGTCCTTCTAGCACTCCGATTGAACAAAATCATCGACTTGCCCTAGTCGACGATAAAATTATGAATGGTCCTGAACCTAATCGCCGTATAGTAGGACGCCTCATTTATCTTTCTGTCTCATGCCCATAAATTTCTTATAGTGTCCATACTCTGGCACAGTTCAGTTCATGACTAGTCTGATGATTCTTCTACGGGCTGACTCCGACCTTCGTCTCTAGGCATATTGTGATTCAGATCGGGCTAGTTGCCCACTTACACATCGTTCTTTGACTGCCTATTCGGTGTTCTTGGGTGGTTCCCTGATCTCTTGGAAAATAAAGAAGCAAGCTACCGTCTCACGCTCATTCGTTGATGCTTAATATCGGGCTATTACTGGTACCACGTGTGAGCTGAAGTGGTTACGAGATCTCCTTGCCTCGTTTGGCATTTTGCACAAGGACCCTATGGTGATATCATGTGATAGTCGGTCTGCTTTGTACATTGCTCGCAATCCTATGTAGCGTGAGCGTACAAAACACATTGAGGTTGATTGTCATTTCGCCCGTGATACCGTGAAGGCAAATCTTATCTCTCCTCAATATGTTCATACATCGGCTCAGCCGATTGACATCCTTACCAAAGCATTGGACGTTTGGCAGTTCAACACTTTACTTTTCAAGTTGGGCGTTTGTGATATTTACGCTCCAACTTGAAGGGGGGTGTTGAGATGACGCGAAGATCACAATATCTTCACATATCTTATCATTATTTTCTCCCACTTATTTGTATACTCCCTCCGTCCCACCGATCTTAAGAAAACTTTCCATTTTGGGCGTCCCGACGATCTTAAGAATTCCAAAAATGGAAAGTTTTTATTATTTTTATACTCTTTCTACCCCACTCATTCTCTCTCCTATTTTACTTTTACACTCACAACATTCTCTCTCCTAAATATTCATCCCACTCATTCTCTCTCCTATTTAATTTTTCACACTCACAACACTTTTTCCACTCATTCTCTCTCCTAATACTATAATAATATTCCTTAATTCCCGTGCCATTTCATTTTTTCTTAAGCTGGGTGGGACGGAGGGAGTATATCTAATGTGAGTACATTAGAATAACTTAGAAATTTGGAGGCAGTAATGTGCAATATTCATAAAGGCGAAGGTGAGAAGGGGAAAAGTAGTACGGTATAACGCTTATCCTCTCCTCTCATCTCATCGTTCCCACCAAACCAAGGCGAAAAACAGTAGACGAGAAAATTTAATGGCGAGTGTTATTGGAGGAAGCCCATGGCTGAGAATGACCGAAGCAGCAGTCTATCATCATTCAACGCGTCCCCTTTTCAACCGCAGCAGCCATTTTCAAATCCATCTCGTACCAAGTTTCTGCTCAATCTCCGCTTCTTCCATCGAACCTCTTCCTCCTAGGGTTGAAGGCGATGTCCGCGTCCGTTTCGCTCCTTCTCCTACCGGCAATCTTCACGTCGGTGGCGCTCGTACCGCTCTCTTCAACTACCTGTTTGCTAGGTCAATCTCTGCTTCATCCATTTACATTTCGTTTCTCTTGCTACCTATTTAACTATGGCTAATGCCAAAACAGGTCCAAAGGAGGCAAATTTATTCTGAGAATTGAGGACACTGATTTGGAGCGATCCACCAGGGAATCTGAGGATGCTGTCTTGCGTGATCTCACTTGGCTGGGTCTTTCTTGGGATGAAGGTGTTTTTCCCTCTTTTTTTTCTCACATACATAATTACCCCTTACAAAAGTCCACGCTATATTGATTTTAACTTTCTAAATGTATTTGAAATATGCAAGTTCGTTCATATGATCAGATAGTATTTGATTGTATTTGGTCTTTCTACTCTATTGGGTAAATCAGCCAATTGATTCGGCCTACTTTTTAGCTGTTCAATATCATATTAAAGGGGGTGTCTTTTCGCATTAGCAAATACAATCAAAGTGCCAAGAGAGGTACTTTGGTGGGCATTAGCAAAGAAGGGTGTTTCAAAGAAATATATTGATATTATCAAGGACATGTATAATGGAGTTAGTACTTGTGTACAGACTAGTGTTGGGAAGACTGAAGAGTTCCCTATAAAGATTGGAGCGCATCAAGGTTCCGCACTTAGCCCTTTTCTTTTTGCTTTGATAATGGACGAATTGACGAGGTCAGTCCAAGATGATATACCAAAGTGTATGTTGTTCGCAGATGATATTGTGCTGATTGATGAGACAAGAGAGGGTGTTGAAAGTAAATTGGAGTTGTGGAGACACACTTTGGAATCTCGAGGTTTTCGATTAGCGAAGCAAGGCGAATATTTGGAGTGTAAGTTTAGCAGAGTTGGAAGTAGGGAGGCAGGGGCGGTCACATTTGATGGAAATATTATCCAAGCTTCTGAGTTTTTTTCGCTATCTTGGATCCATTATCCAAAAGGATGGAGAATTAGATGGAGATGTGGCTCATAGGATTAAAGCAGGTTGGTTGAAGTGGAAGAGTGCTACAGGGTTTCTATGTGATCGCGGCATGCCCAATAGATTAAAGGGAAAATTCTACCGCACGGCAATTAGGCCGACATTGCTTTACGGCACCGAATGTTGGGCCGTGAAACAGTGTCACGTGCATAAGATGAATGTGGCGGAGATGCGTATGCTTCGATGGATGTGCGGTCATACAAGAAAGAATCGGTTGGGGAATGAGGTGATCAGAGGTAAAGTAGGAGTTGCGCCCATTGAGGATAAAATGAGGGAAAATCGTCTACGGTGGTTTGGACATGTGAGAAGGAGACCGAGTGATGCACCGGTTAGGAGGCCTAACAGTGGAGAAATGAGAAAATGGCGAGGGGTAGGGGAAGACCCAAACAAACTTGGATTAGAGTAATTGAAAATGATATGAATTTACTTGGAGTGGATGAAAGTATGGTGTTGAAGAGGCCGGAGTGGAGGGCAAAAATCCATGTGGGGGGTTGATTTTTTTATTTTTTACTTTTTTTTTTATTATTATTTTTTTTATTTTTTATTTTTTTTTTTTTTTTAATTTAATTTTATTCTATTTTTTTTTTTATTCACGATAACATATGAGGATTCATGTTAGCCGACCCCAAATTATTTTGGGACTAAGGCTTTGTTGTTGTTGTTGTTGATGATGACTGAATTGTCTAAGAAAACTTTTTGTGGTACCCTCTCTTTAAGTTCGGATGTGAAATTTTTGAATGATGGTTTTGATTGTGGAAAATCTTTAGGTCCAGGGGCTGGTGGAGATTATGGTCCATACAGGCAGTCGGAGAGGAATCACCTATACAAATATTATGCTCGTAGGCTACTACAATCTGGTCAGGTTTACCGTTGCTTTTGCTCAAATGAGGTAATTGCCTTTGAAATTCATAGCTGTCTATTTGTGTGTATGTAGACATCTATAGTGTACTGATATGCTACATAAAACATCTTGCCCCTTAACAGGATGATAATTTTGCTCTTTGTCGCTGTGAGTTATGAGAGACATGCTTCTTGAGTTTCC
Organism: Adenophora triphylla var. japonica; assembly: GCA_022495995.1. Lineage (NCBI taxonomy): Eukaryota > Viridiplantae > Streptophyta > Magnoliopsida > Asterales > Campanulaceae > Adenophora > Adenophora triphylla. Next base: position 135,574 of record JAFEMH010001274.1, read on the forward strand.
ACTTCTTGATGTCATATTTTCATGTTAATTGCTTAAGGAAAAAGCTGGGAAATTTGGTAGTCTTAGCAATCAAGGGATTGTAGGAGACCAGGACCTACAAATTGTATTTTGCTCTCGACCAACTAAGAATGGCTCTCTTTTCTGCATCTGGAAAGCGGGTGGAGACGTCCTTTTGGAATCATAACCTGCACCTCAAGTTCTCAGATCTCAGATCTTTTTGACTTAGGATTAAACTTATAGGTTGTTGGAACTCAGAAAGCAAGGTAATGGAGCAAAGCTCTTTATTCTCATCATGCTCCGGAGTTCCAGAATTATCATAAAAGAGTTTTTTCGTTGGTATGAGCGCTTTATCATAAGGATGGCTGCATTAGGATTTAGGAGTTCAAATCAAATTTGTGTTACCTTGCCCCCTCGTTTCTGGCCTCATGTTTTCTTTGTTGTATTTAGGTGTATGGTATTGCAGTTTGTACTCACACATTGTTAGCTACATATGTGGCGATGTTATTCTCCTTTGGGCAACACTCCATACGGTTTTGGGAAATAGAACTGTTTGCGACAAGGGTGACTGATTTGTTGTTTCTCGCCTTCAACTAGTTATGCATGCTTTTAAACCACATTCTCTATTATGTATCATTGCACTTAATTGTTTGAAGCTTTGTATAACTACGTCTCTGTTGCTGATTTCTGGATTTCTATTCTTCTTGCTTATAATGATTGCCTATGGACCCATAAAAAACTCCCACAATCTTCTAGGAACTAGAGAAGATGAAGCTGATAGCAAAGTTAAAGAAATTACCCCCAGTGTATACTGGAAAGTGGGCCACAGCCACTGAAGAAGAGGTACAAGAAGAGCTGACAAAGGGTACCCCTTATACATATCGATTTCGAGTTCCTACAGAAGGGAGTTTGAAAATCATTGATCTAATCCGTGGCGAGGTGAGTTTTTGCAACTAAATTACATAATAGCAAGTAGACCCAACTTGTCCATCCGTTACTTGATAGTCCATAGCATTTCAATGATTGATCTTATCATATACTCCCTCCGTCCCAGCCCAAAAGGCACAAAACCAACCTGGCACGAAAATTAAGGAAAGTGATGTAGGAAAGAGAAAAAGTTTAAATGTTGTGAGTATGAAAAATTAAATAGGAGAGAGAATGAGTGGGAGGAATAGTTAGGAGAGAGAATGTTGTGAGTGTAAAAGTAAAGTAGGAGAGAGAATGAGTGGGTGGAATAGTAATAAAAACTTACCTTTTTGGGACTGTGCCTTTTTAAATGGGACACCCAAAAAGGAAATTTGTGCCTTTTCGACCGGGACGGAGGGAGTATGAAATTGGTCATCTCATTCTTTTCTCTGTTTGAACTCGTATGTTCGTGTTTTTGTTGTCTGCCTCATTAAATATTGCTGCATATCAACTGGTTCTTGTTATGTCTGGTTGCTGATTTGCTTGATAGCATCGTGAAGGTTAGTTGGAATCTGGACACCCTTGGAGATTTTGTGATTATGCGAAGTAATGGACAACCCGTGTACAATTTTTGTGTTACTGTTGATGATGCTACAATGGCTATTTCACATGTGATAAGGTGAGGCTAATGATCGACTTGTGTGAAGATGTCTTCTCTCTTTGAGGTTTTTTCTGCTTCTTATCATGGGGATGGTTGGTGATTTATATATTTCTCTCTTTATAACTTGGGCTCTAGAGCAGAAGAGCATTTACCAAATACGTTGAGACAAGCCTTGATATATAAGGTATTTTTGACATTTCACTTCTCCTGTTTGAACTTTATGATCTCTAGGGCCGGAAATCAAGTTTACTTGTGTTTACATCGCAGGCTCTTGGATTCCCAATGCCTTTCTTCGCACATGTTTCTTTGATTCTTGCTCCTGATAGGAGCAAACTTTCGAAACGACATGGTGCAACCTCAGTGGGGCAGGTGGCTAATTAATTTTCAGTTAAATTGTGTTTCCATGATGACATTGTTGCTCTAGTGCATCAGCCCTGTTCGTGGATATTTCTGCCTTTCCCCTTTCATTATTGAGTTTGTGAGATTAACTTTAGTAATTGTTTTTTTCTTAATGATCTGGACAGTTCAAAGAGATGGGATATTTGCCTCAGGCAATGGTGAATTATCTGGCACTGCTGGGTTGGGGTGATGGTACTGTTAATGAATTTTTCACCCTTGATGAGTTAGGTTAGTCTTTCCTTCTTAAATTAGAGTTTGTTCATGTGATTTATACGTCTTTATCATATGTTGGTGATGCCAAAATGTCATGGAATTGCTTTTTAGTATTGTACTAACTCGATCCTTTTGACGATTTTCAGTTGAAAAGTTCTCGATTGAGCGTGTCAACAAAGGTGGAGCCATTTTTGATTCTACCAAATTTAGGTGATTATATATATTAGTATTTCTGTACGTATGGAGCCATCTTTACTAGTTTTTTACTTTGATAGGTTCAAATTTGTTTCCTTCAACTGTTTGCCAAGTCAAACATAGAACTTATTTTGGATCAGAAGGAGCACTAAGAAAGAAATGCCATGAGATGAGTCAGAGAAAAAGGGAAACATAAGTGGAGTTAGATTTTGTAAAAAGAAAATGGCATTAATCATCTTGTGTTTGCACTAGACCATTTGGACCCCTTGAAGATACTGGTCATACATTATGACCCCTAAACTTCTAGCCAATCCGGTTATGCACATGGCAATATCATATGGTATATCATATGTTATCTATACTAGTACTCAAATGCCCGTGCCATTGGCACGGGTCAGTATGAAAAGGGAAATGGCACGGTCAGTATGAAAAGGGAGACAGTATGGAATGATAAAGATGTTGGAAAACTGAAATCGCATGCTAACTATACGGCGTTTTAAATGTAATTTTAAACCGTTACAAATATACAAATTTCAAAGATATTTACCTGGGAGTTGAAACTTCTTGATAGTATTTATAACGGTGTATATTGCAAGTTTTAAATTTTCATAAGAATAATGTAATTAATCTATAATTATTGTTCAAAATACATTTGTAAAGACAATCTAAAAAGTGGAAAGATTCGAGACAGAGGTAGTATTAAAAAGTGACCTATTAATGTACGTAACATATTTTATTTCAATTATACTCGCATCTTCCTCCAACCTTAACTCTAAAACTTCCTCCAACTCTTCATTAAAAAAAGGAACAATCTTGGAACTAAAATAACATATGTCAGTTGATGGAGTATAACTCTTGAGGAAAATGACAAACAGTTTCATGAATCATAATGGACATGGAATAATTAAGAAGTTATGTTGAATTAGTTTAGACCATTGACGATAAAATTAAGTAAATTAGCTGCATTTTGAAAAATCATTAAACAATATTGACCCAAAAGGGAATCTAAATTTACCAATCAACAAAAGGGAACAGTTTTATACCCTAATAAGCAACAGAAATGTACGGAAAAGTCAAGTTTAAGGCACGACCAACCTTCATCCGCTAACACCACAGACAAAACGACCATCCACCACCGAAATCGCCACCACTAATTTCAACAAAAACCCAATCAATTGAAACTTCCGATCTACCATCGGGTCACCATCACCCACCAACATCCACCAACGAAACCACAATAATCAACAATTTAAACAAAAAATGAACAAATACAAAACAGAAATTCAAAGTAATTTAAACCAAAACCCAGATCTTGAGAGAGAATAGAGAGAGAGAGAAGACCAAGTTGGGTGGGGTGGTGAATGGCGGTGATGACGGAGGTGGGTTTATTATGGCAGCGATGGCAAGAAGGCGGCGCTTGCGGACATGGGTGGGGCGGATGAAGCCATTTTTGTGATTTAGAGAGAGAAAATTTGGGGAAGGGGAGAGATGACGATAGGGAAGGAGATGGTGAGAAGATGGGCAGAGGTTGGTGACTGTTGAGATGTGGGCAAATGTTGAGATTAATCTCAGCCCTTAAATCAGATTTTCAACTTTTAATCTCGGCCGTCACTTATCCCTGGCTAAGAGGCAGGTAAAGCCTCCCTGTATCTATAGTATAAATAAGACCGGTCCTTGCTACAGTTGAATGAACAGTACCAAGTGGCAAATTTTCCATTTTGCCCTCACTAAGTTGTCCCTTTCCCATTTTGCCCTTAAATTTTTTTTTTTAATTTAAAATAAAAATAAAAAAATAACACGTGTCCTTGGACACGGGCACATGTACTAGTTGTATTATAGATAGCCTTTGTGCATGTTAGTTTTGTAATTTACCTTTTCTGAACATTGCTTTTCATATTGCTAGGTTTACTCGAGGTCATCAATCCTCTACTTTTTACCACAAAACTTTTGACTACTTTTACCTTCTCACAATTTCTTTTCTTTTGAGATTTATTGCTCTAATTTTTACATCATGTTCATCATAACATTCACATCCCCTGTAACTTCTCTTCCTTTGTTGAGCTTAGCTGCAGTGCTACCATAATCATTGATGGTCTATAGATGGTAGTTTGATTTTCATGATATCTAGTCCCCTAAGGCTTGCAAAGCAATTGCTGTTCGATGCACTTACTGTTTCACATATTCTTTTAAACAAAAGGTGGATGAATGGCCATTATCTGAGATCTATCCCGTCAGACGAATTTCGCAAGACTGTAGGTGAGAGATGGAAGAGCATAGGCATCCTCACAGAATCAGAAGGCCCCTGGATAGAAGTATGTTCAGGTTTTCATGATTCTTTAATTTTTGTAGTTGTCTAATTTTGTCAAGGATGAAGAAATTGTTACTTCTCTTGCCGACAACAGGATGGGTATGTGAATATGTGTTAGAAATACTTGATTTTGTGTAATTTAATCAAAAATATTTCTTGTGTCTTCCAGACATTTACGCCCGACTATAATGAAATACTCCCTCTTTCCCAAAATGAATGTCCATTTGGGATTTAAGGGTTATTTTGAAAAGGTTGATTCTTAATTTAAAAAATCATAAACATTCTTGCTTTTCACTTTCAAAATTTTAGTTTTGCAAAAATATAATGAACTATGAAAAAAAAATTGAAAAAAATTTGAAAAAAAAATAATTATTTGGGATAAAGTTATTTGTAGGTAAAGTTTCAAAAGGTCATTCATCTTGGGACAAAACATGACATTCAACTTTTGGACAGAGGGAGTAATTGAATTGAATATGTAGGAAGTACTAATAGCTTACAGAATCTGTAAGCTATTAGTATCAGATAGTTATTCAAACTAATTTATGTTACTCATGAAGTATTAAATAACAGGAGGCTGTTGAGCTATTGAAGGAGGGTGTGGACTTGATACCGGATCTTGACAAAGTTCTTTCGGACTTTTTATCCTACCCTTTACAAGCGACTTTAACAAGGTTTCTTACCGAACTTCTTATTTTTCGCATGCTCATAGTTTCAAAGATTTTTCTTCCCTAAGCCACATTAATTGGAGCTGTTCATAGCATATATCTTGGTTTGTTATAAGCCAGTTTTATGCTTTTAGCAGATATTTCTTAGACCGTCGTACATTTAGGTTGTGGGTTTGGTTACAGTACATAGTTCCTCATAATCTATTTAATTTGCTATTTAATATTGTATTTTAAGATTTTAGGATAACATTTATTTAGTTTCATATACCTTGTTTAAGTCGTTTTGGTTGACTCTAGATAAGTTATAAAGTATATCCTCCTTCCCATTCCTGAAGTCTATTTTCGATAATACAATTTTTTTTTAGTCCACTCATATTAATGAAAGCACATCCAAATATCCAATGAAGAAGCAATTCAAACACAGGAACCAAATTACAAAAGGGTGTAAAACTCAGGGGACCGAATTGCAATTTGCCCCTTTTTGAAAATAATGAATGTATATTGTTTTAGAAAAAACAAAATTTTAAAAAAGATGCGAGTATGTAACTGAAACTAGAAGAAAGAAGAAACATTAAATTAAACCACATAACAAATAATAAGAAGAAAAAATCGGAAAGAATACCGAAACAATGCGAAGTGTGATGAGTTGAGTTGCTTTAAGGTCGTTGTTGAAGTCGTCCTCGTCAAATCGCAGTTGCACAGGTCAAGGTGCCGGTAAATGTTCTCGACTTCTCGCTATATATCATTGGGAAATTAGGGCTCAATTTTGCAAAGCGTACCCATCCTTACCTAAGACGAGGTTTCCTTGAAAAAAATTCAACAATACCCAATTTGTGCCTTCCACGTCTCTCGCTTCTCGCTTGCCGTATCCGACTGAAAAACGGGGTGTCAGGTACAAATTTCATGCCTGTGTCTGTGTCGTGTTGAAATGAGTACTTCGACAAATTTGAAGAGTCAGAATTACATAGCCCCCAACATACCCAAAATTTACTAAGTAACGTTCCTCGTTCCCCTTTACGTCCCGCGTCGCGAACAGTTCCACGTTCTTGGTAACTAATAACATGTACTCCCTTCGTCCCATTTTAAATTACAAAATTTTGATCACCAGTCATGATTGCACTTTGACAAAAAAAAATGGAATTTTAATTATCTAATGAAATTTTAAAAATTGTTATCGATGCATTGATGCATCATTAAGAATACTCTCAACAGCGATTTTTTGACTTTCATTAGGATCAATTTTCATGAATTCTTGGACAAAGTGCAATCAAGTTTACCACCAAAGTCAAAGTTTTGTAATTTGTAGTGGGACGAAGGGAGTATTACAATTAATTACTAAAGAACGATGCACACACGTGCATGTGTTTGTACTAGTGATAAATGAAGGTTAAAGTTAGACTAATATGAAAGATATTAGCTTAACCCTTTAAAAACAACTCCTTAAACGGGTTGCCCCGAAAAAGGAAAGGGATTCATCACATGGAAGGGAGTAACTTCTTAAAATAATCGCAAGGCTGTGTAATTGGCCCTGCTTTAATGCTGGCAAACTTTTAAGTTAAGCATGAGTTTGCAGCAGTGGCGGAGCTAGTATTTTACGCAAAGGGGGTCAATATTATCATGTTAGAAAATTAGGGTCAAAATTATACCATACTCCTTCCGTCCCAAAATAAATGTCTCATTTCTTTATTTGGGAAGTGTCTTAGTGCAATTTTACCATTGTACAATCAATAGGCAAACAAGTAAAGCACTTCCTTAAAAACATTGACAAGTCTAATGCAACATTTATTATGCGAAGAGAGTAGTTTGTTTGTTTGTTTTTTTTCTAAAAAGCAAAACAAAACAAAAACAGTGTCATATTTTCAAAGGTAAAATATTACATTCTCTCAAGTTACAAGGGAGTAAATTAACTATTATCCAAACCTACAGGGGGTCAGCTCCCCCACTGGTTCGCAGTTTGTAATCTATTGCTTTGTCTTAGCTATTTTACCATAAGCAGTGATTAAAAAACCGAACTACGTAAAATGGATTTGGTATTACTGCTAATGCCACCTGATTTTTTTATTAGCACCATTCGGCTTAAGCTGATTTCATGTGAGCCTCCAGTTTATCTCTTTAATTCATCAAGTTAAGTGCGGAATAGTTACCATGTTCTTGCAATACAATGTTGCCAGGTTTACTTTAAATATTAGCTGCGTCTTGCAGAACCTTATGGAAGTCGGTACAAGTTCTCTTTCTGTGATACTCTTTCACTCATTTTCCTCTCCAAAAATTTGTTCATTTGCGATTAAAGATCAGTAATTGTCTATAATGCTCAAAGAAACAATGATAAACACAGTTGGTTGATTTAAGTAACTGGCTGAGGCTGCTCTTGCTTGTGTGGGTGAGCCTGAGTTTTGGTGCAACCGAGTTTTGCGAGGCTTGAGCATTACCTCAGCTATTTGAGTGAGCTGCTGCTTTTTCATTCTCAGTTTGGCTTGGTGTGTCACCACACATATAAGCATGGTAGAGTAGAGCTCCACCATGTTTATGCAAATGCTGGTGATGCCATTTTAAGGAACAAAGGTCCAGTTCTAAATATTCATGGTTGGGGCTTATTGATATGTAAAAAGTGGTCTCAGTAAGGCTCCGTTTGTTTGGGGGAAAATGTTTTCCGGAAAACATTTTCTTCATTTTCCGGTGTTTGTTTCGCACCAGAAAATGGGGTAAACTTCATTTTTATCTTATTTTCCGGAAAACATTTTCATTTTTCGGAAAACATTTTGCCGGAAATCATTTTCCGGAAAATGTTTTATGCTAAACAAACGGAGCCTAAATGAAAACGCACTTTCATTCAATGACTGGCACTGTGCAAGAACCTAATTATGCTTTCACTAAAGCAACTAAACAAATAATATAAAAACATCAAACCTCTTGATCGATGTAACCTCCAGCCTTGTTTGCGTTGCATTTTGTCCGCCTTGGTTACCACGAGGTATTGAAATTGCAAGACTTGCTTGGGGTCATCCATAATTTAACCAGTTCATTTGATGCTACTGGTAAGCGGTTGCCAAAGCCAGTCAAGTAACTTCACCACGAAGAAGCCCATAAATCAGAAAGCTTAGTTGTATTCTCTCTTGTAACAAGTGATATTATTGAAATCTACAAATCACTGATCAATCTTATAGCTATATAGAATTTTCAGCGCAACATTGGTCTATAATTTTTTATTTTATTTTTGGTCTAGTTCCATAACACCTTATTCTTTGACCCTAAGGAAGATCTGATTTTTGTTTAATCTTTTACCACATGTTTGTGTTTCTTTCAAATTTTATCTAGTCCTCAAACAGTCTGTGGGAATCTTGTTATGATATTACACGGGAGAACAGCTTATTGAGATAATGCAGAACTGATGCGAGGGCTGATATTTTATAATGATGGTTATGACAATCATTAATTATATGATTATGTTTCCGCTGTTTGCAGTTCTGAGTGTAAGCCTATCATAGACGATAAACTTTCTGAAGTTGCAGCCTGCCTGTTAGCTTCTTATGATAGTGGTGAATTTTTCCGTGCACTTGGAGAAGGAAAAGCTGGTTGGAAGAAGTGGGTGAAAGGATTTGGTAAATCGATGGATCGCAAGGTTAGTTAAATGGTCTTTTTAGTACAGAGAGTCTGACTCCGTTCCTCCTTTTGTTTCCTTTTTTTTTTTTTTTTTTTTTTTTTTTTTTGCATTTAGGCATGAGATACAATATTTGGTCATGTTTTTTTTTTTTTTGGCAGGGAAAAGCTCTATTCATGCCACTTAGAGTTTTGATTACAGGAAAGCTCCATGGGCCAGACATTGGAGATAGTGTAGTTTTGCTCCATGGAGGGGGAAGTAGTGGTGTTATAGCACCTAAGACTGAGTTTGTGACATTGGAGGAACGTTTCGAATTGCTGAGAGAAGTTGATTGGGCATCCTTTGAGGTGGAGTCGGCAGCCATTGCATCTCACTGAGATGTGCGTTGATGCCTCGTCTCGTGCCAGTTCCTATCATGGCATGAATTTCCAATTTTGTGCCAGTTCCAGAAACATGGATCTCCAACTAATGGATTGTTAGAAATTTGTAACCTGCTAGGTGGGTTTTGCCATCATTAGGATTTCCTTGCTTGCTATTGGGATGTCAATATTGAGATTAAGTCAGATGTTTTTTTGGATAACTTGCTGTCAAATGTTATGAATTACGGGGCTGGACCGGCACTTGTATAGACTCGTTAGTTGCAGTTGATTGCTGATAACTTATAGCTGATGTGTTTGATGAATTGAATATTGCTTGTTTTGAAGCTGTTATAAGTTAGTTATATTTGTTTGTTAAAAAAGCTGAAAAAATATTGAATTACAATAAGAATACTGAAATGACCCTCTAATTAAATTGATTTATATGCATGCTGATAGACCTTATGATTAAATCATATAAATTATTTTGTTAAACTTAAATATAGTCTTATATATTAATTAAAATAATTAAATCAAAGCAAATATTTATTTATTTATTTTTCCTTTTGTATTTCAAGTAAAATATATGAATTTATAATATTTTTTTTAACAAAAGAATAAATACACCTAATAAAAAAATAAGAAAATTAAAATAAAGTCACATTATATTTCAAAATTATAGAAATTATCTACATATTCAAAACAAGTACTTAACATAGAAATAAAATATAAAATGTATAAAATTTAAAAGAAATGAAGTAATGAAATTAACAAAATGTTTTTTTTTTTTTAATTCTTATAGATAATACAATCACATATTTCTTGCTAATAATTTAAAACTATCATAAAATAATTTACGGAAAGGGTGGGTAATTTGGGAATATTTTTTTTTTGTTAAGATTGAATATAAATGTATTTTCATATATATGTGAAAAAGCAACAATTTTTTGAACTTTTTGGTTTTCAATTATTTATACAATAGATGAGTTGTACTTCAATTATTGACTTTTGGCTTATAAATCAAAACAGATACAAATATTCCAATTTTAACTAAATTAAAGCCAAAAGTCATAAGTCACTCAAAATAAGCCGAAACAAACATGTGCACTATTTCAGTTCCTTTTTCCTTTTTAACATACTACCTCCTCCGTTTGAAAATGAATGATTAAAAAAATAAAAATCAAATTGATGAAGAATAAAAATGTTATGTTTGGAAATGGATTTAACTCTGAACAACAGGCTACCAATATTCCTTAATTTCAGTTAAAGGTGGTCACCATAATGTCTCTACAAATAATTAATTTTGACTCTTCTCTACACTTTTCAGTAATATAATGAGGGTAAGAAATTGAAATAAATCCTACCATAATAATAATGTCAGGTAGACACCAATTTAGGGAACCAACTTATTATTACTTTCTTAATCACAAAATAAATGTTTATTTTTTAAATTTTTATTTAACAGTCTTAAAGTATGTACTTTGTCAATTTTTCTATATAATAATCATATTTTTTTTTAGAAAATTAGAAAGGGAAAAGCGAACGATAAAAATATTGATATAATATTTTTAAAATGTCATTTAAATTAAATGAAAAATAATCATTGGGGGAATGCTGTATAAATTCTAAAAAAGTATCATAATGCCTCATAAATTTCTTCTCATATTGTATTATTCATATTGTATTATTATATAACATAGGATATCACATGACATTTTATAATGATGTATAGCTGAATATAATAATTAATGGATGGTGATATGCGGCGATCGGTGGCAGGGCCGTCCCTAAGATTTTGAGGCCCCGGTGCAAACAAAAAAAAATGGATCTTTTTTTAATATTGAATTTCACTTCTACAATAAAAATAAAAATTAGTACTAAGGTGGAAAAATTTTGGGTGTGAACTGACTGGGCCTATTACAGAATATGCAAAAGTCCACCAGAAAATGGGCCTTATTTCAACTTCTTCAACGTCTTTTTGGGTGTGGACTGACTGGGCCTATTACTACTACTAAGGTGAAAAATTATTTTTGGGCCCCTTCACAATTGGGGGCCCTGTTCAATGGATCACTTTGGACTTGCTCAGGGGCGGCCCTGATCGGTGGGTAGAGGCCGATGGCAGTGGTGGGTGGCGGTATTATTGATTCTGTATCACAATTTTTAATTATTGCATAATATATGTAGTATAATATATTAATATATAAAAACTTGTGAGACATTTGATTTAATGAGTAACTTGAGGAAAATTGATTTGTTCCAAAAGAAATTTATTAGAAGTGAGCATGATACGGGACAGTTTGGGATTTGGGTAATACTAGAACCGAACTGTATATCTTCGATTCTTAAAATTTTGAACAATAACAATTCGGTCATAAATGGTTCGGCTCTATCGATTTTCAATATCGGGATTGATCGGTTCGATAAATTACCTGCCAACCACCAACCATACTCTCAATTGAGCTAACAAGTCTAACAAAAAAAATATAAATTCAGACCACAACAATTCTCCTTTTTAATGTTATATTAAAAATATATACACCAACAAATATACTCCCTCCGTCCCAGCCCACTTAGAATTTTTTGAAATGGCACGGAAATTAAGAAAAATGTAAATGTTGTGAGTGTAATTTAAAAATAGGAGAGAGAATGAGTGGAGGGAATAGTAAATTATAATGGTGTTGTGAGTATTAAAATAATGTAGGAGAGAGAATGAGTGGAGAGAATAGTGATTTAAGGTTTCCATTTTGGGCCGTCCTAAGTCGGGTGGGACGCCCAAAATGGCAAAAAGTCCTAAGTCAGCCGGAATGGAGGGAGTATGTAATATTGACACAATCATACTAGCCTTTCTGCATTTTTTTCACATATTAATCATATTATAGTATAAATCAAATATGTCGAAATCATGTCTATAAAATGAAAAGAGAAAACTATACTATTTAAAATAAGGGAAAATTGCATTTTGGACCCCAAAGTTTAAGGGGTGTTCCTAATTCAGACCCTATTCGATCAATATTTACAATATAGGCTTCAAAGTTGTTATTTTGTTAACATTTTAGTATTTTTAACTAGTTTTGTTAGAAAAATTCGTTAAATAATCACGTGCAAGCCACATGTCATTTAACAGAGAATGTTTTTTAACACAAATTATTTCGTTGTTGTTTTAATACAAATTAAATGAAAATAAATAACCAAAACAAAAAATACTAATATCCCTAAATATAAAAGAACAAATGATACTTTATTATAATAACATTTAAAAATGCTAAAAAACATATGAAAACAATTTTTACTACAATTTATATTAATCACTTTCTTTTCTTTTTAAAATAAATGATAATCTATTTTAAAACCTATTATTTATATTAAATATTAATAGTTATTTATATATGATTATGTTAAATAATAATAATATGTGATTTAGCTAAATAAAATGTAAAAAATATATTTTTTTGTTACCCAAATAAGAAGTATTGCACATAATTAAATGTAAAATATTATTATGCACAATTTTTTTAATTTATTTAAATTTACAAACCAACAATCATCATCTATTTAACTCAAACTCATTACCATCCACCATAACCAACCCCCAAAACTTTTCGTCTACCCACCACTACCATTTATCATTGCTAATCACCGCCGCAATTTACCTAAAAAAAAATTTTTTTTGATTGATTACACCAAACACTAGATCAAGAGAGATTCAACACAAGCCTCCATCTATACCCCCTTTTGTTCCCTCCCAGTTCCCCCTTTCGTTCCCTTCCCCCAATCCCCACTTTTGGGTCGTCCAGGAGTACTTCGACCTCCAAATCTTTGTCGATCTACTACCTTACTCCGCCTTCACATTCCTCCACCAATATCGCTATCGACCCCTTCCCCGGTGCCGACGCCCACACCTTCTTCTATTTCCTCTTTGTCACCATTGCCGGTCCAACCTGTTCGCACTACCTCTAACGACTAGACCATTGTGCAGCGATTTTGCATCATTATCCTTCTCCATCGTCATCTTTGTTCATCGATTCTGAATCTTCTCTTTGTCTTTTAGGAAAGTTTATAAATCAGATTTGAAATCAAATCTAGATTTGTTAGTGTTTCTATATAAAAAGAGATCATCGGAGAAGATGGATTTATCGGCCGGAGAAGTAGACCGAAGATCCGTCGAGAAACAGATCGAAGAAAAAAGAGATCGCCGGAGAACAGTAGTTGCCGACGGAGAAGACGACCTGAGGAAGGGAGGAGTGAGGTCGGAGGTGGGTGGGGTGGGATTACCGGACGAGAAGGGGTTGACCGGAGAGACGGGGGTAGAAAGAGAAGTTAAAGAGAGAGAGAGAGACAAAGTGTGTGTGAGAGGGGAGAGTAGGGGTAGGATTTTGTTTGGGGTATAAGGGTAGTTCTGGAATCTTATAAAGTTATAAATCAGTTGATGGAATATATGGTTAATTTATTTTCATTTAATTTGAATTAAAACAACGAAAAACATTATCGTTTATGACACGTGACTTGCACGTGATCATTTAACGGATTTTCTAGCAAAACTAATTAAAAACCCTACAATGTTATCATAATAACAAATTTGAAACCTATATTATAAATAGTGATAAAATAGGGCCTTAATTAGTACCACCACCTAAATTTTGGGGTCCAAAATGCAATTTCCCCTAACAATTTGGTGGAAGAGTACTTCATTAGCACGTTTGACCATCTTCATCTCTCCTCTCCTCCCATGTTTACAAGTCAATTACACGCCAAATTACACACACACACACAAAATCGTCGGCCTGAGATTTCATCAATCAATCTTCACTTCCGACGATGATGTTCTCTTTCTCTCTTTCCTCCTGAGATATTTTTCAATCTCCTCCTTCTTCATTGTCAATGCTTTCCCCATTACACATTCATTCCATTCCCCTTATCAATTTGGATCTATTCCTTCCTTCAAATGTCAGCCTCACAAGCCCTAGGCGGTCCTTCTCGCTGCGGCTGGGTTCTCGGTCCTTCTCTCGACAAGATCATCAAAAACGTTGCCTGGCGCAAACACTCCAATCTCGTCGCTGCTTCCAAATCCGCTCTCGACAAACTCCACTCTCTCGCCGACTCCCCTGATCCCACTTCCTGTTCCCCTCTCTATGGTTTCTCCAACCCTGACGATGCCGATTTCGTCCTTCAACCCCTCATTCTCGCCCTTGACACCTCTTCCCCTAAGGTCGTTGAGCCTGCTCTTGATTGCATCACTCGCTTGTTCTCTTTCGGTCTCATTCGCTGCGAAATTGATCGATCTTCCACCGACCTTCCCCTCATTTCTCGCCTCGTTGATTCTGTCTGCAAGTGTGGTGGTTTGGGTGAAGACTCTATTGAGCTCGCCGTCCTCAAGGTTTTGCTCTCTGCAGTTCGTTCTCCCCTCGTTTTGATCAGGGGTGATTGTCTCGTCCACATTGTTAGGACCTGTTATAATATCTACCTTGGTGGCTTGAATGGCACCAATCAGATCTGTGCCAAGTCTGTTCTTGCCCAGATGATGATCATTATCTTTACCCGTGCTGAGGAGGATTCTGTGCTCGCCAAATTTAAAACTGTATCCGTTGCTGAATTGTTGGAGTTCAGCGACAGGAATTTGAACGAAGGGAGCTCCATTCAGTTTGTGCAGAACTTTATAGGTGAGATTGTTTTGGCCAATGATGGTGTTCATGATTCTAAACCATCTCCCCAACTACAACAAGAGAATTCTACTGTGACTAAAAAAGATGATAAAGGTGATTCGGTTGATGGCGAGTCAACTGACAATTCTGAATCGACTGGATACACTAAGATTAGAGAGGATGGCTTTGTGGTTTTCAAAAACTTGTGCAAACTATCTATGAAGTTCTCCTCGCAGGAACAACCTGATGATCAGATCCTCTTGCGGGGTAAGACACTGTCCTTGGAACTGCTGAAGGTGATCATGGACAACGCGGGTCCAATATGGCGCACAAATGAGAGGCAAGTGATAATACTACTTATTAGGGGTTCTCATTTAGTCCGTATTTGTATGGATTATTATATTTTCTCTCCTAAATTGGATTTCATTCTTCACTGCTGTTTGATGTTTACTAGTGTAATTCTTACAACAGCAAATTGAGATAGACATGACTCTAGTCTAGAGCAGCTCCAATCGTCAAAGCTGGCAATGAATTCAAGAAAACCTGTTTTTATTTTTTAAGATAGGAAGGGGAGAGTGGTAATTGGTACCTGAAAAGTTTCATTATGTTTAGTCCAAATTCTACAAAAAGCAGCATATTTGCAGCTTCCTCAGAACAAATGTTAATTCCAAATATTTTGCTAATTTAGCGTCCTTAATAATATCAAATAGAATGAACCAACCCATACCCCCAAGAATGTAGACGTGAGATTGAGGCTCTTTTTGATGCTTTCACAGTAGAAGTGATATCTATATATTTTTTTTTAGGGAGGGGGGGGGTGTAACAGGCTCAATTCAAGGATTATGAACTGGAATAAACCAATCACTAGAACGTAGGATATTTGGGGCAATTTTCTGAAATTAATTTCTGGAAATTAAACTAATGATTGACGAACAACTATAGCTAAGCTTAACTAAGGAAAATGATAAAACGAAAACAATTTAACAATAATGAATTCCCATATCCATTTCCCATGCCATGCTTCTCCCTTATACGTGTTGCCATGTGCGTTTGTTGGTGAAGATTCCCGTAATCCAACAAGGCTTAACTGACTCACGTGAACTGCTTTTTTAAGTATGGCTTTTCTGGTCCAAGTCTAGAAATTATTATACGTCAAATAACATCAAAAGTTAATGAGCTCTGAAGCTAGGAGCTTGAGTTCTTACTTCCGGTTAACATACTAGCTATAGCTATCCTTTCTTTCACTAATGAAGGATGGTGGTCTCACCAGGAAGGCATTCTTACGGAAGAGCGTAGCGACTAAAGAAGATCTACACTCTGTCCCCCCGGGAGCCACCTTTCGGGAGCGATTCATCCTTCCCGAACGCAGCATATCTCATAAGCTTTTTTCAGCTTTTCTTTTTTCATCTCTTTTGGATTTTGGACCGTGCGAGTTATTTGTTTCAAGCTCTATCTTTCGTCTAATGACCGAATCATTTTCGGCTCTTTCTATGATTCGGAGCATATTCTTCTCTTTCGTCTAGAGCAGCCCCTTACCCTAGAATAGTAGGAATAGCCTGATCTGAGAAGTTCGTCTCGAATTCCCCCTTAAAGAGAGAGATCATCTGCGATAGTTCAACATCTTTGGTATGTGAACCTCACTTTTCTTCCAAAAGAATCCTTTTTCTCTTCCTCGGAGGCTGCCCAGTCTATTCTGTATTTTGGTGATTTTGGTGCGATATATCTAGCACCGCCGGGAGCTCGTACGAGAGTTAGCTTGACTGCCTCCTCAACCCACCCGACCCAAGCTCTCAACACCCACTTGTTTTTGATAAGAGATGAACCACACGGGATTCCACGTGCTCCATGCTACTCGGGCACACCTACGGTCCAACCAATTGGGAGAAGTCCCGTTTTTGGCCCACTCTTGCAGGTGACGACGACGTCGAGTTGACGGATTGCCCCTTCATTAATTATTAACTCTAGCAAAGGACTATTCTACCCTTATTCTCAAATGCAACGGCTACTTCTCAATTGCTCCTTCCCCAAATCAACACAACAATAATAACCTTATTTTCACTTCAGTGCTGCCCTATGACAACTCCCCACCGCTTACAGTTGCCTTGTCCTCAAGGCAAAAAGTTTGGAAATTGGTCATTGGTTACTGCAGCATCCTCCCATGTGGCATCCTCAGGCATGGTGCTTGACCATTGGACCAACACATGTGGAGCAGTAACATTGCCTCTCTTAACAGCCCTTCTATCCATCAGTTTGATAGGTTGGAGCAGAAACTGGTCATCATTTCCTGCTTTTGGTAAGTCATGACAAACAACCTTCTGAGCACCTATTTTCTTCTAATGAAACATGAAAGGTAGGGTAAATGAGAGATCCTGTAGGTAGGGATAGTCTATATGCCACTTTATCAATCCTTTCTAGTATCTGATAAGGGCTATAACATTTAGATGCTAACTTGAGCTTCTTTCTCATAACTATTGAATTTTTTCTTTATGGTTGGAGCTTAAAAAATACTCAAATCACTTGTTTTAAATTCTCTTTCAGTTCTTGTCAGCATAACTCTTGTATCTTGACTGGGCTTGATAAGTGCTTCCTTTAGAATGTTGTTGATTGTAGTTCTTCCCTTGAAAAACTCACTCATGGTAGCAACAAAAGTTAAGTGATCACCAGGTAGGTTAAGTTGTCTAGGTTCCAAGCCATACATTGCTTTGAAAGGGGACATTCCAATTGCGGAATGTGGTTTGGTGTTGTACCACCATTCAGCAAGTGGCAACCATTTACACCATTTGTAAGGCCTCTGACCAGTCATCATTCTCAAGTAATTCTCAACACATCTATTCACTCTTTAGTTTGACCATCAGTTTGAGGATGATAGACACTACTAAACTTCATCTTGGTCCCCATATCCTTGGACAACTGTTGTCAGAAATGACTAAGAAATAGCCTATCCCTATCACTCACAATGGACTTAGGCAAACCATGTAATTTGTAGATCTCGTCTAGAAATACTTGGGCTAAATCTGTCGCTGTAAAGGGGTGTGTGAGGGCAATGAAATGTGCATACTTGGAAAATCTATCTACTACTACTAAGATAGAGTCCTTGCCAAAAGATTTAGGGAGTCCCTTAATAAAGTCCATAGAGATATCCTCCCAAATTTGTTCTGGAATTGGTAAAGGTTGCAGTAGACTGGGGGATGCCAATTCTTAGCTTTGTTCATCTGACAAATAGGGCATTCTTGCACAATTTTTTTGGATGTCTTGTCTCACGGTGGGTCAATGAAAGAATTGTGATACCCTTTTTGATGGCAACCTCCCTTCTTGAGTGCCCCCAATACTTCCATGTAATTCATTGATAATATCTTGGCTCAAAATTCCATTTGATCCCACAAAAATCCTTCCTTCTATTTTCAGTAACCCCTGATGTAATGACCAGCCCCCATTGTTAATTGGATCAGTGGCAGAAGTAGGAATTTATTTGCAGCATCATCATTTTGATAACTTTGAGCAATTTCAATCAACCAAGAAAGTGAGGCAGTAGTGATATGATTGCATGAACCAGTCTCTGAAGATAGCCTAGAAAGAGCATCAACTACACTATTCTTTAGCCCTTTCTTGTACACTATTTCATAATCAAGGCCCATCATATTTGCCAACCATTTCTGTTGTAAAAGGGTAGTAACCCTTTGTTCGAAGAAGTACTACAAACTTTGGTGATCTGTCCTTATTATAAAGTGAGGACCTTGCAGATAGGACATCCATTTAGTAATGGCCATGATTATAGCCAACATTTCCTTCTCATAAGTTGACAAGACCTGGTTCTTTTGACTCAATCCCTTACTGAGAAAAGCAATAGGTTGCCCTTTTTGCATTAAGACTACTCCCACACCCACATTTCATGCATCTGTTTCCACCACAAAAGGTGTAGTGAAATCAGGCATTGTAAGGACAAGGGTGTTACACATGACTATTTTTAACTCCTCAAATGCCTTGTTAGCTTCCTCATTCCAAAAAAATTGCTCTTCTTCAATAACTGAGTAAGAGGCTTAGCAATCACCCCATAGTTTCTCACAAATCTCATATAATACCATGTGAGTCCCAGAAACCCTCTTAGATGATTGACATTAATTGGAGTAGGGCAAGATTTCATTGACCTAAGTATTCTAACTCTTGCTTAGCCAATGAACATTTACTAAGTACTAAGTTTTGCAAAGAGTGTATGCTTCCTCATATCTTGCAAAGCCTCCTCAATATGCAACAGATGTTCAGTCAAGGACTTGCTGTAGATGAGGACTTCATCAAAGAACACCAACACTGATTTCTTTAAGTAGGGTTCAAATTCCTCGTTCATGAGAGCCTAGAATGAAGCAGGAGCATTTGTGAGGCCAAAAGGCATCACCTTGAACTCAAAGTGATCACAGTGAGTTCTAAAAGCAGTTACCCTTATCTGATGATAACCTAATCTGAGGTCCAACTTAGTGAACCATGTAGCTCCAAGTAATTCATCTGGAAGTTCCTTAATTACTGGGATAGTAAACTTATCCTTGATGGTGATTTCATTCAACCTCCTGAAATCTACACAAAGTTTCCAAGTCCCATCTTTTTTCAACACCATTAACATATGGCAGCAAATGGGCTGTTACTATGTTGAATAATTCTCGAGGTAAGCATTTCCTTGTCTTGTCCCTCCATCTTAGTCTTCTGAAGATAGGATACCCTGTATGGTCTCTGGTTGGTGGGCAGGCTTCCTTCCTTAAGAGGGATCCTGTGATGCCTCCTGATAGGTGGGAGAGTCTTTGGCTTTTCAAAGACATCACTATTGTCTTTTATAACTTGTTGCACCTTCTCTGACACAGACTTTCTTGAGTCTCTTGTGCAGACATGTAGAATAGATATCCTACCAAGTTTTGCTTAGATCTCCTAAACAATTTGTTAAGGCCCTTGGCCCCTAACATCTTTAATGACCCTTCTTGTGTTGTTTCCTTAAGAACCAACTTCTTCTTGTTGTGGGTTATGGTCACTTCCATCTGATTATAATCAAAGGTTACAGGGTTATAACCTTTCAACCACTCTACACCAAGGACTATATCACAACCCCCTAGGGGTAGCCGGTAGCACCCTCAGGTCTGTCTCAAACTTTTGTCCTTGCATGATCCAAGTAAACTTGCTACATTTAGAAGCGTTGCCATCTGCAACAGTGACAACTAGGGGGCAAGATGTTTCCTCTTCTTAGCCAAGTTGTTTCAAGGTAGTGGGTCCACAAAATTATGAGTGGCCCCACTATTAATCAATGAGGATAGTCGGTGTGCGCTTCTTCACTAAACCCTTCACCTTGATAGCATTGTACGCTACAATCCCAGTTAAAGCATTCACTGATATTTGACACTCTTCTTCCCTGTCCTCCATCTCATGCTCCCCTTGTTCTATCTCTGAGTCCACCTCCTTATCTGTAGCTATTTCCTCACCTTCCTCCCCATACAAAGAATACAACTTAGCCTTGCAAATGTGCTCTTGTGAATACCTCTCATCACAATGGAAACAAAGTCCCTTTCTCTTCTTTTCATGTATCTCAGCATTGGTAAGAACCCTATAAGTGTTCCTGTTGACTGTGGGGTAGGGTGTGGTGGTTGTACCGGAAGGGGTATAAGGGTTGACTGGGTTTTTGTAGTTAGAGTAGGTTTGAATGGCAATGTTCATAAAGGTTTTGGGATTTTGGAATGAAGTCTTGGGTTTATGTTGTTGCAGGTTATACTCAGCCTGTTTGGCTAGGTGGACTGCCTCATCAAAAGAGGCAGGCTGTGCCATAGATACATGACCTCTGATTTCTTCCTTCAGGCCACTTGTAAAACTACATACAAAGTAGGCTTCAGAAAAACCTCCCTCTATAGCAATAGCTTCAGCCCTAAGCTCCTCAAACCTTACAAATAATTCTCAGTGGTTCCCACTTGTTTTAAGCTTATTAAACTGAGCTTGTGGATCAAATCCTTCAAATTTAGGGAAATGCATTTTTGGTGGCCTATTGCTGGGCCACTGATTTCCTTCAAGCTGTTGCACGAAAGGTTGTTGTAAATTCATTTGGGTGGGGTTTTGGTGATATGGTTGTATCTGTTGTGCTAGATTGGCTTGGAATGGAGGAATTTGTTGGTTCATGTTGGGGTGAATTGGTTGGTATTGAACAGGTGGAACTGTATACTGATTGGGGTTATGAGGTGGGATGTGAAATGGATGGATCTGTTGATTTTGGTATAGTGGTGGTGGCTGGGTTGGTTTGCTATTGACAGGTTCAGTGTTTGTTCTAGATTGACTAGGTTGGCCATAGTTGGTATGGTTTTGTTGGGAAGTGGTAGCATTCATGCCTGTAGAATAAATAGGATTAAACTGGGCATGAGTATTCATGGGTACAGAGGTGTAAATGTGAGGAGAAGTGGTATTCCTTCATCATGATCTTATCTCCTCCCTAGAGCTCTCCAATCCCCCTATTCTTCTGTCGTAACCCACCATTTGGCCACCCAGCTCCATGATTCTCTGGTCACAGCCTCCAATCGTCTCATAAACCTCGTCCAATTTCTTTTCATTGGCGTCCATTTTATGGTCAATCTCCTTCCATCTAGTTCCATCGGCCATCTTCGCTGTCTATCCGGGGATCGACAGCTCTGATACCAGTTGTAACGGGCTGAATTCAAGGATTATGTACTGGAATAAATCAATCACAAGAACAAAGCATATTTTGGGGCAATTTTCTGGAATTAATTTCTGGAAATTAAACTAATGATTGAAGAACAACTATAGCTAAGCTTAACTAAGGAAAATGATAAAACGAAAACAATTTAACAATAATGAATTCCATATCCATTTTCCACGCCATGCTTCTCCCTTATACGCGTTGCCTTGTGCGTTTCTTGGTGAAGATTCCCGTAATCCAACAAGTCTTAACTGACTCACGTGAACTGCACGAGACCCTTCAATGATTTTACGTAATTGCCCTTCATTAATTATCAACGCCAGCAAATGACTATTCTACCCTTATTCTCAAATGCAACGGCTACTTCTCAATTGCTCCTTCTTCCCCAAATCAACACAACAATAATAACCTTATTTCCCCCTCAATGCTGCCCCCATGACAGGGGGGAGGTCAGCATTGGAACTCTGATCAGCCAGGAAACCTGCCAAACCCCAGCCAATGAGACCTTATGATGGGTCTCTGCTGGAGAGAAGCCCACTTTTGGGTTAAGTTGGTTTGGGATTTTCCAGGCATGCAACACCCGTCTGTCTTGTCTTAGAATAACAATGTCGATGGTTATGGTTTTTGAAAGGCTCAGGAAAATGCAACACCCGTCTGTCTTGCAGTAGGTATTTGGTTTTCTGTTTTTAAGGAAGCAGGATCGCTCTCCTCTTTCTATCATACTGTGCATAAGCTTTGTGGTGTCCTTCATGTTGGCCTCAGGTAGACCCTTGATCTTAATTGATATGTTTACATTCTGTGTTTTCACTTTTTTTTATTAAAATCTAACATGTTATTAACTAATGTAAGGATACACTTATTTCTGGAACAGGTTTCTTAATGTGATCAAACAGTATCTCTGCTTATCATTATTAAAGAACAGTGCCTTGTCAGTCATGACTATTTTCCAGCTTCTCTGTTCAATTTTCCAGAGCCTATTATCCAAATTCAGGTCTGGGTTGAAGGCAGAAATCGGAATATTTTTTCCCATGCTCATTCTTCGTGTGCTGGAAAATGTGCTTCAGCCTAGTTTCTTGCAGAAGATGACCGTTCTCAATTTACTGGAGAAGATATCTCAAGATTCACAAATTATCGTTGATACTTTTGTCAACTATGATTGTGATGTAGATGCACCAAACATCTTTGAAAGGTATGAAGTGTTTGCATTCGTTCATCAATCATCTCGCTTGTTTATGCACTATTTTCTATGTCTGTCTTGAGTTTTTGGTTATATATGAAGACTGTCATGCATAGTAGAAGATTATGAATTTGTTGACCAGAAAGGGAAGAAATATATATGAAGTGAACAAGCAGAGTAAAAAAATAGCACGGAAGAAATTCAAAGAAAGCAACCCAAGAAACATTAAACGGAACGGCATCCAAATCTCTGTAGAGATCCTATGAAAAGCCTTCACAGTCAAAAGGATGAGAGAGAATATCCTTCCGTGAGTTGTTGATGTACTATCTCTTAAGCTGTGTAGGATAGTAAATTTTTCATTTTGAAAGAATATTGGCATTCAAATAGAGCGTACAATCTGGAAAATAGACATATGTAGAGAATAAGTGATATGAGGTATAGTATGAAAGATCCAGGATATGATAAAAGATCTCAATGATGTTTGTCGGGAAGATCCAATATATATGTGTGTTTGTGTATATATATAAAGATCTGAGCTGGACCAAGATTATAGGATGAAGTGGGTCAAGGAGGTGATTTAAACTCTGAGTTGGTCCACAAAGTGACTTCTGCGTGAGAAGAAATATCGTGCCCATGCTCCATGTTCTGATCCCTATACCCAAACCATCTAAAAAATAATGCTAAATGCGAAATTCTAGTTTTACACTCTCTCTCTTCACACATTCACACATACGACACTACACAGCGACACACTCAATTTTAAATCACAGCTCACACTTCAGACTCCAAATTACCTTTTTATAATCACTTCAATTGGAATTGTGATATAGTAAATTGTATTAAATCCTTGTTAATTCCATCAGATGTTTGCAGGACTGTCAATGGTCTTCTGAAAACAGCGCTTGGGCCACCTCCTGGCTCCACAACTACTTTGTCTCCTGCCCAAGATCTAACGTTTCGGCTTGAATCAGTGAAATGCCTTGTTAGAATTATAAGGTCAATGGGTGTTTGGATGGACCAGCAGCTGAAATTAGGAGAATTCTTCCCTCGGAATCTGTCTGATAACGATAATTTAACAGAGAAAAACATAAGCCTTGGTGGAGATGAAGGAAGTCTTCCAGACGTCGAGTTGCATCCAGATGCAACTTCAGATTTCTCAGACACTGCTACCCTGGAGCAGCGTCGAGCTTATAAACTCGAGCTTCAGGTCTCATATTGATTTCCACTTTGATATGCACTTTTCCTTCTTGTTGCCATCATTCCTAAATGAGCCCCAGATTTTTGCATCTCTATTTCCTTAATTCTGCCAGTATCTGATAGTTGAAGGTTCTAATTCTGTATTCACAGATACTTTAATAGATTACTTAAGTGACAAGTTACAGGAAGTCTCTGACTAGCGAGAGACAGTCTTCAGGTTTTGTTTTAAAGTTTGGATTATTATAAAAAGTTATACTTAATTTCTGCCTGAAGGTCACAAATTGCACTAATTTGAAGACTTTCTTCTAATGATTTGTTGGATTTTTTTCTTTTCATTCTCATGTGCTTGTACCAGTTGATATCAGTTTAGCCAGGACCCACAAGTGCCTCTTCTTGATATTGGCATGTGGCGTACTGCTCTTCATTTGTATAACTGCCGCTAATTAGTACTGATGCATTACATGGTATGTGCAGAAAGGCATTTCGCTCTTCAATCGTAAACCAACCAAGGGCATTGAGTTTCTCATTAGCAAGGAAAAAATTAATGGCACTCCTGAAGCAGTAGCGTCTTTCTTAAAGAACACTTCTGGCCTGAACGAGACTGTGATTGGTGACTATTTGGGCGAACGGGAAGATTTCTCTTTGAAAGTCATGCATGCATATGTTGATTCCTTTGACTTTGTAAACATGGACTTTGGGGAGGCAATTAGATTTTTCTTACGGGGTTTCAAGTTACCTGGCGAGGCCCAGAAAATTGATCGCATCATGGAAAAATTTGCTGAGCGCTATTGTAAATGCAATCCTCATTCATTCACCAGTGCAGATACAGCTTATGTCCTTGCATATTCTGTGATAATGCTAAATACAGATGCCCATAATAACATGGTAAAAGACAAGGTGAGTTCGCTGAAGTTTCTGCCTTCTGTCTTATATCTGTCTTTATTATTCTCAAGTTGTTGAGTTTTCTTGTTATGTATTTGGTGCGCTTAAAGAGCAAGGGTAAAATGGCTTATGCATAAATAAATAAGAATTGAATTCATTTTCATTATCTTTCCATTAGCTTTCTATGCCTGTCACCAAGTGGGAATGTATGCCTCTATATGGGTGCAAGTGCGCCCACTAAATAAACTTATGTTTCTAGTTTAGTGGTAAAGTGTCTGGCTATCTACCTTGAGGTTGTGAGTTCTAGTCCCACAACAAGCAGTGTTTTTTTTTCACAATTTACATTTTAATGCATCATAGTGTATGTGCACCCACTGAAGCGACTGCCTGACTCTGTTTTTATTAGTTCAAGTCAAGTACATTTATTCTTATAACTATTTACTCTATTGTTTTGATTGGTTGCATTGCTTTTTCAAGCTCTGCAGCCAACACGTCAAACTTCTTGACTTGTGTATAGCCTGAAGGCAGACCAAGTGGTGATAGGAACACACATCTATGGTGTATGTTTTACTTTTCTAAAATTTGGTAGGAGTATTCAAGTATATAAGGGTTTCTCGTGCTTGGGATTTGGAAAAAGATGAATTGTTAGAAATTGCAAAGTTGCTCTCTCTCTCTCTCTGTGTCTGTTTACATTTAAATGAGAAATGATTTAGTAAACATAAGTCACAATTTGCAGTGAATCCTAGTAATTTGCAACTGATTTTTGAATCTAATCTGATTTCTTGCTACATTGGCTTTAATCATTAAGATGACCAAAGCTGATTTTGTTCGGAACAACCGAGGAATTGATGATGGAAAGGACTTGCCTGAAGAGTATCTGGGTGCCATCTACGATCAAATTGTTAAGAATGAGATTAAGATGAAAGCCGACTCTTCTGCACCACAGAGCAAGCAGGCAAACAGCGTTAATAGGATATTGGGCTTGGATGGCATACTCAATTTAGTTTGGAAGCAGACAGAGGAAAAACCATTAGGTGCAAATGGACTTCTTATTAGGCATATCCAAGAGCAGTTCAAGGCAAAGTCAGGAAAATCAGAGTAAGATATATAGACTTTTAAACATTGAGTTAATTGCTAAATCATTCAGTGCACTAACAACCTGTAGGGATTTCTTTTTCATGATTGAACAAACTCTTTGTTCGATATGTAGTGAAGTAAGGGTGGGGAGGGGGTGCTACTAAATGCTAAGATTGCCCAATGCTTCTTTGAGCTATAGTTTACTTATTGTCCCAGACATATTTATAAACCCTTTTCAAAATAAGTGATGGAGTACCACAATTTAATACTGTACTGCAGGTCTGTTTATTATGCAGTTTCGGATGCAGCAATTTTGAGGTTTATGGTTGAAGTTTGCTGGGGTCCCATGCTCGCTGCATTTAGTGTAACTCTGGACCAGAGTGATGACAAGGCTGCTACTTCTCAATGCTTACAGGGCTTTCGGCATGCTGTGCATGTTACTGCAGTGATGGGAATGCAGACACAGAGAGATGCTTTTGTTACAACTGTGGCCAAGTTCACTTATCTCCATTGTGCTGCAGATATGAAGCAAAAGAACGTTGATGCTGTCAAGGTAGTTTATCTTCTCTGTGCCTCTCTCAGAATAAATTATAGGACTGTTACCAATCAAAAACATAAACAGTTCTAGCTACTGTTTAATCTTAACGTAAAGATGTTCTTCCATGTGGATAGAGGTGGAATTCTTTTTGGAACATTTGTTAATATCTGAAATCCAAATACCCAGAAAAACCTGCATAATGCTCTTAACAGTTTGTCATGTGTGCTTGTTGGGTGAATTCTGATGGAGCTCGATTACTGTTCTTAATTGTCTATTCTTGAAGATACATAGAAAGGAAGTATTTTTTCTCTTAGTTTCTTCAAAGATCTGTGGGGCATGTCACCAGTCCACCAATGGTCATGCAAGACTCCAGTGTAAATGTTTCCAGACTCATATCCCACATGTTTATTCTACAGGCAATAATAGCTATTGCTATAGAAGACGGAAACTATCTCCAGGATGCCTGGGAACATATATTAACATGTCTCTCTCGGTTCGAGCATCTGCAACTCTTGGGAGAGGGTGCTCCATCTGATGCGTCGTTCTTTAGTTCAGCAAATGTTGATGCCGAAGAAAAATCACAAAAGTCTCCAGGCTTTACATCCCTGAAGAAGAAAGGACTCCAGAATCCTGTTGTGAGGGCAGTTGTTCGTGGGGGTTCGTACGACAGCACCTCTGTGGGAGTCAATACCTCCGGACTGGTGACCCCGGACCAAATTAATAACTTTATTTCGAACTTGAATCTGCTTGAACAGATTGGGAGTTTTGAGCTAAATCATATCTTCGCACATAGCCAAAGATTAAATAGCGAGGCCATAGTGGCTTTTGTAAAATCCCTATGCAAAGTTTCCATGTCAGAGTTGCAGTCTCCAACAGATCCTCGTGTGTTCAGTATGACAAAAATAGTGGAAGTTGCGTAAGATTCTATCTCTATCTCATTGAAATGTCATGAAATTTATGATGCTGTATGTTATCAGTTCCTCTTGATTCTTCTCAATCAGCCTTTAGTTTTTAATAACTCACCTCAACCGGCCCTCTGCCAAAGATGGTTCCTGAGCACCAGCTAGTTCAGAGCTAGTTGGTTGTTTGTGATTTGGAAGTTTTGGGAAATGACCATAATGCTATTTCTGTGAATTTCGTTTTACAACAAAATCTGCTACTTGTCTTGGCTTTATTAGACCTTCCTTCGAAGGTTCACTTTGACTTGCTGCACAAATTATGATGGTTGGAAATACATTTTCCCTAAAATATCATATCAGTGTGGCTACATTTCAACTTTTTTATTAATTGGCACTGTTTTTCTTATCCGCAAAATCAAGGTTATTAATTTTATTAAATTTCCCCCGAAATAGGAAGTACCTCTTCATATGTGATATGGGAAGTAGTTATTATAATGGGCGTTGTGACAATAACTGGATATAGCAAATTCATAGTAGTTTTGAGGTTATTCCTCTCTGAAGAATGCTGGAGTAACTACTCTTTGGCCCAATTTAAGGAAAACCCATTTGATGATCAGTTGCATAACTTATTGCTTTGAGCAGAATTTTCAGTTGGAGACTTAGGGTTGAATTTTGATGACCTTAATGTCTTTCCCTTTTGATTAGTGACACAACTTCCATTTTTTATTTTTCAGGCATTATAACATGAACCGCATCAGATTAGTGTGGTCTCGGATATGGAACGTCCTCTCAGATTTTTTCGTTTCAGTTGGTTTATCTGAGAATCTCTCAGTTGCCATCTTTGTCATGGATTCGTTGCGTCAACTTGCTATGAAGTTCCTTGAGCGAGAAGAGCTGGCAAACTACAATTTTCAAAATGAATTCTTGAGACCTTTTGTAATTGTCATGCAGAAAAGCTGCTCTGCCGAAATCAGGGAACTCATTGTTCGCTGTCTTTCCCAGATGGTTCTGAGCCGTGTTAGTAATGTTAAGTCTGGCTGGAAGAGTGTTTTTATGGTAAGTTTCTCTCCTAATTTTTGATTTCACTTCGAGTTTGTACTGGTTAAAAGAAGTACCAATCTGATATTGAGGGGGGGGGGGAGTGGCAGTTGCCTCCTATTGCTCAATGTGAATACTCCACTAGGTCAACGCTTCATGTACCTGATATGCAAATTGCCTTTGATCATGGAGACACCTTCTATACCTCTCATTTTCTCTGCTGATCTGAAGATACTAACTACTTTTTGAATCAGAGATGTGTGTGTCCTTTTCCTGACGAGATGGTTGCGCTTTTGATTGTTCTTCACTTTGTGCTTATAGAAAGTTGCTAAGCTTGTATCTCATTTCATTTCACAGGTCTTCACTGCAGCTGCAGCTGATGAAAGGAAGAACATCGTCTTGTTAGCATTTGAGACAATGGAGAAAATAGTTCGAGAATATTTCCCTTACATCACTGAGATTGAGACCGGAACCTTTACAGACTGTGTTAGATGCCTCATCACCTTCACAAACAGTCGATTTAACAGTGATGTCAGCCTTAATGCCATTGCATTCCTCCGGTTCTGTGCTGTCAAACTTGCAGATGGAGGACTTGTTTGCAATGAAAAAAGTAATGACGATGATTCATGCATTGCAGTGTTAACTGAGGATGCTTCTGATGAGCAAAACTTAGTGGACAAAGATGACATTTCGTCCTTTTGGATTCCTTTGCTGACAGGTAAAATGCTGAAAGCTCGAAATTTCCCCTCTAATTGTTGGTAGACCTTGTACTTGACTTTAGTAGGGCAAAATGTCCTCAAATTGTGTTCAATGCAAGGCCATTTCATGATTTAGAGTCCACTTTGAAATATTATTCATTCCTAACATATTGTCGAAAGTTGAATATCTTTCATCTCCATCTCTGTCAAAGCCTGTTACCCATTTGGTATATCCATTCTGTAGTGCAGCCCCTTTTGTCGAGCTCAGACTCATTGTCGGTGAACTAGAATTTATACCCGATTCCTTAATTGCAAACCTGGCGAAGCTGGTTATAGTTGGAATATATCTCCGTTCTTTTATTTTCAACCAAGGCAAAGCCCTTAATGGTCGGAACGCTGTTTTCTTTTGGCGTTGTTGATCCAAGTCTAATAAAGCACTACCCTAAATTAATTCAACCCCTTGTACCCTTGTGTCAGTGAATGGATGGTTTCTAACAGAATTGAGTTTCCACAATGAAGAACTTGCTCTATGGGAGAGAAAAGTTGGTTAGATCCTCTGAAATATAAACAATTAGCAGCAGCTCTGATAGTTTAGCTGTGGTTTTGTTTCTAATTGATTGAGCTTAATTAATCAACTAAGTGATGTTGAAGCTTGAGATTTGCGCCTTGTCAGTCTAGTGTTTATATGTGCTCGCTAATTGACAATATTATCCTTCCATTCAAGGATCTGACGGTTAATAGAGATGTGCTAAAAGAATTGGGGCACCGCTAACTGAAACTCGAAGGGTTGGTTAGTTTTCCCCTAGATATGTATAACAAAAGTGAATTTAAGTTTTCCCAAATGCTCCAATAATTACCTTTCTACTGTCTGTTTAAGCACATCTTAATTCAAATCTAAACAACCAAACCTTTGGAGGATCTTGGTCAAGACTTTCCATGAAAAATCCTGTTGTCTAGCTAGAAACCTGTTCATCGTGTCTACACAGGTTGATATGCCTGTTCGACACTATGTTTACTTAAACCGGGGGGGGGGGTATTGTTACACCTTTACTTCAAGGCTTGATTGTTTTGTTAATTTGTAGGACTGTAGTGGATGTAAATGCTTTCATTTAAGTAATCATATTGTTGCACATTATTGTTTCAGGCTTATCGATGTTGACATCAGATCCTAGGTCAGCTATCAGAAAGAGCGCTTTGGAAGTGCTTTTCAACATTTTAAAGGATCATGGTCATCTTTTCTCTCGTCCATTTTGGAACACAGTTATCAACTCAGTAATTTGTCCCATATTCAAATTTGTGCGTGGCAAGGCAGAAGCTCAAATGGACAATGATATGTCTTCACCTGCTTCCATGTCCCCACAGCCAGAAGGAAGTTCCTGGGATTCTGAAACTTCCGCTGTGGCAACTCAATGTTTAGTTGATTTATTTGTGAATTTCTTCAATGTGATGAGGTCTCAACTAGCTGTACTAATATCCATACTGACTGGTTTCATAAAAACTCCTGGTCAAGGTTTTGCTAGCACAGGAGTAGCGGCTCTGATGCGTTTGGTCAGTGACTTGGGGCACAGACTCTCGGAAGATGAATGGGCTGGCATATTCCTTGCTTTGAAAGACGCAGCTACTTCCACCGTGCCAGGTTTTCTAAAGCTTGTCAGAATCATGGATGGCATTGATATGCCCGATGTAAGTCAATCCTATAATGATGGGGAAATGTCTTCTCGCAATGGATTTTACAATGAAGATATGGAGGATGACCACCTGCAAACTGCAGCATATGTTGTTTCAAGAATGAAGAGTCATATATCAACACAGCTACTTATCATACAGGTTTGTCTTCTCCGCCCACCCCACCTACCCCCCACTTATATTGGAAACCTTTTTTCTTGTTGAGGGATCAATGCTTTTGAAAATTAAGTTGCACCTGAGGATCATAGCTTTTTTATTTAGGATTCTGAGTCCTTACTTTTTCTTTTTAGGAGATGTTTGGTACGGAAGCTTGATTTGAAACAAATCTGATACCAGAATGAAAATGGAACTAGAAAGGAGATGGAAAAGTCATTCTATTTTCATTTTTTTTGAAAACTTTCTATGCTACCAAGGAATGACTAATCCATACTCCCTATGTCCCATTTGAAATTAGACAAAGTGAGATTGCACGGGGATTAAGGAAAAAGTGTATAATATTGAAGTGTTGTGATGAAAGAGGGATAGTTGTTGTGATGGAAAGTGGGATAGTCGTTGTGAGTATGACAAGTGGGGCCCACTAATTAAAATTATTAAAGACGTTCCATTTTGGGCTTGTCTTATTTGAAATGGAACTACCAAAATGGAAATTTGTCTAAATGGGACGGGTGGAGTACTTCAAAAGATGGAACGGTCCTTTTAGCTTTTTCCTTGAATGAGCATTCTTTCTACGTGGAGAATTAGCCTTTCTGTTCTTGATCACAACTCTTTGATGGTATCTGAGGAAGGTACTTTGTTGGTCTCTCTGTTGGGACTCTTTTGGTGCTTATGCCTAGGCATGGCAATGTGTTTTTTATTTTTGGTTTTAAATCTGGTGAGATGTATAACTGTTGCCTTTGGCAATCAGCTTTTTCTTTTTGTCTGCCTGGGATATTTGTAATACTAACAAAAGGGTGTGTGCACCTTCTTCGGTACAGCTATTTATATTTTATACTTGTGAATCCTTGTATGTCCAGTTTGAGTCCTGTAGTTGTCGATTGTATGTTGAATATGGGGAGACATCTCACTTTTGTTGTACTGTCACAGGTCACAACTGATGTGTACAAAATGCACCAGCAACTGTTGGCTGCCAGTAGTGTGAAGATTGTCCTTGAAATATTCTCAACAATTGCATCCCATGCCCATGAATTGAACTGCAAAGTGGTGCTACAATTGAAGTTGCAGAGAGCATGCTCCATTCTTGATATTGCTGATCCCCCAATAGTTCACTTTGAGAACGAGACTTACCAGAGCTATCTTGACTTTTTGCATGAAGTGCTTGTGGATAATCAATCTTTGTCGGAGGAAATGAGAATAGAAGAGCAGCTTGTTGGTGTATGTGAAAGTATTCTGCAAATATACCTGGAGTGTGCAAGGTCAAAGCCAGTACAGCAGAGACCAGGTGATAAGGCCATTACAGTGCATTGGAAGCTAGCATTAAGTTGCGGGAGAAAGGAAGAATTGGGGGCAAGAGCCCCATTGGCAGTTTCAGCACTACGGGTATTGGGTGGTTTGGGACGGGAGTGTTTTAGGAGGCACGTGTCAAAGGTTTTCCCACTGCTGGTAGAACTGGTGCGTAGCGAGCACAGCTCAGGTCAGATACAGAGGGCTCTAAGCAATATGTTTGAGTCATGTATTGGACCAATAGTAATGCAACTGTGATAGAGATGGATGAATAATAATTATTGAATAGATAAAAGGGTAATAACAGTTTGACAGATGAGATGTGATTGGTTGGTTGGTTGGCCATGACTTGACATACGGTGACTCCATTTTTGGTACCTCTAGTATATATATATATATATGGAGAAGGAAGGATTCATTTTTGTCTGTGGGTTTGTACAAATAATTGAATTTTTTGAGAAATAATTATAGGAGATATTGTTATTACTATTGAAATGAATGTCAATCTATCTATAGATTGAGTCTTCTCCAATAATTTTATATTAAAATATTTATTATAATAAAAAATTAAATTGTCATTGGTAATACTATTAATTCATATATCAATAATAAGTTATAAAATTTAATTTGAATAATTATATTTTTTTGAATATATTTAATTGAATTTCAATCAAATTATTTACTAATTAAAAAGCGAGACTATCTTTAAAACACAAGAAAGTATCTTGTTTGAGTGAAGTAAAGTAAACTAAGTTCTCTTTTATTCATAGAGTTAAAGAATCTCCCAAGCACGAAGTTAAGAAATACTAAATATTTATGGATCAGTATTCACATGATATCAATTTATCTTCTTTATCTTTAATAATGGTAGATATTAAAATCAAATTTTGAAATATACTCCCTCCGTCTCATTAATAACTTCACCTTTTGCCATTTTGGGTGTCCCATTTAAAGCTTCACCTTTCCTTTTTTGGCAAAGAATCTTTACTATTTCCTCCACTCATTCTCTCTCCTACATTATTTTAATTACACTCACAACACTTTTCAAATTTACTATTCCCTCCACTCATTCTCTCTCCTATTTTCAAATTACACTCACAACATTTTTTCTTCCCACCCATTTTATTAATTTGCGTGCACAGAAAAATTTGGGCAGCTCTTATTGGGACGGAGGGAGTACTAGGTTTTAAAATTAAATTTTGATATTTATGGATCAGTATTCACATGATATCAATTTATCTTCTTTAATAGTATCTTTAATAATGGTAGATATCAAAATCAAATTTTGAAATATACTGTATGTAAAAGAACTAGCACCTCTAAAAGAGAGTACTCAAATTTTTATTTTCATATTATTCAATTATTTCACATTTAAAATATTTTTATAATTAAAAAATAATAAAAAGTGAATAAAATAAAATAATAGCCAAAATCTTACAAAAAATGCGTTTTTCCTTAAAATAAAAAAAAACGTGTTTTGATTCCCTTGCTAGTGTCAGTGTTAGAGTAACTGTGAAATAGAATTCACAGTTATTTACACCAAAACTTGTGTCCAATTTTCATGAGAAATAATTAGTTATTCACCAAACTCTAACCAAAATAACTGTGAAATACACATCACAATTCAAAAAATTATCAGTTGTTTAAGCAAAATAACTGTGAAATACACATCACAGTTATTTCACAAACAATGCATAAGGATGAACAACTGTGAAAACTTATAAAACAATAATGTGAAATAGAACTCTTATTTTATAACATAAACCAACAGAGTTATAACATAAACCAATTCTATTTCACAGTTATTTAAATAACTGTGAAATACACATCACAGTTATTTTACAAAATAATGCATGAGAATGAACAACTGTGAAAACCTGTAAAACATTAATGTGAAATAGAATTCTCAGTTTATAAGATAAAACAACACAGTTATGTAATGATTTGTGGTTTAGGTGGCGCAACGTCATTGAGAATGGTCCATCTCTGATTTCTGGCAGAGTCTTGGTAGAATTGATGCTGGTGTAGTATGATAAGTAATAGCTGGATTGTACATATATCTTACTGAATTAAGGCCAATGAGAATGTGCATGGGTAAAAAATGTTATTTGAAAAAGCAGGCTTTGATTTCTATTAATAGTAATTAAGTTTCTTCATCTATTAATAGTAATCTGAATTAATTAAGTTTCTTCATCTATTAATAGTAATCTTATTTTTAGTGGTTATTTTGAGGAGGATTAGGAAAAAATAATTACTCCAGTAAAATTTGTTATTTTTAGTGGCTTTGGAAAAGAAGAAGCAACTTTTTTCGGAAGAATTGGGGGCCAGGGAAATGGAGACTTGGTCTTTGTTTCTTTTCACCAACCACAAGAACCAAACAGCTAACTACTATTCAATCGCATGCATGCACACTGTCACCAAAGTTGGAATGTCTGTCCATAACAATATTACAGTCCTGGGAGGGAGGGAGGGAAGGAAGGAAGGCTTGTGACATATAATATGGCTTCACCCTTGTCCTCCCAACCATCTAAGAAAGCAATGCGTAGCCCCAATGCCTCTTCCGGCTCTCAGGGTGGCAGTCGCAGTTCTACCGGCCAGACTGTCAAATTCGCTAGGCGAACTTCAAGCGGCCGCTACGTAAGCCTTTCAAGAGAAGACCTTGATATGTCTGGGGAGCTGTCCGGAGATTACATGAATTACACTGTACACATTCCCCCTACACCTGATAATCAGCCCATGGATACCTCCGTCGCAACAAAGGCTGAAGAGCAATACGTCTCAAACTCCCTCTTCACTGGAGGATTCAATAGTGTGACTCGGGCTCATCTCATGGACAAGGTTATTGAATCCGAGGTAACCCATCCTCAAATGGCTGGATCCAAGGGCTCTTCCTGTGCCATGCCTGCTTGTGATGGCAAGGTCATGAAAGATGAGCGCGGAAATGATGTCACCCCTTGTGAATGCAGGTAATAAGTAGTAAAGAAAGTAATGTCTTTTTTTTTCTTATGAAAGATGTGATGATATAGATAAATCTATATATATGGTTTTAGATTCAAGATTTGCAGAGATTGCTTTCTAGATGCCCAGAAAGATACTGGGATATGTCCTGGGTGCAAGGAACCATATAGGTTGGGGGACTATGATGATGATGAAGTGCCAGATTATTCAAGTAGTAAGTTGTCATTGCCGGCACCTGCTGATGGGAAAGGAGATAACAACAATATGTCTATGATGAAGAGGAACCAACAAGGGGAGTTTGACCACAACAAATGGTTGTTTGAGACAAAAGGCACTTACGGGTACGGGAATGCTTACTGGCCTCCTGATGACAAGTATCGAGATGATGGGGATCCTGGATTTGAAGGTGGTGGCATGGTTGATCCTACTGATAAACCTTGGAGGCCCCTTAGTCGTGAGTTGCCTATCCCTCAAGGCATCATCAGCCCTTACAGGTCCGTCCTCTTTTCTCCATACTTTCTTTCATTTTCATATTCTTTTCTTCGTAATTGATCTCACTTACACTAGTCATGAATGTTGCAGGCTGTTGATAGTCATACGAGGGGTAGTCCTGTGCTTCTTCTTGGCATGGCGACTTCAACATCCTAACGATGAGGCCATGTGGTTGTGGTTCATGTCAATCGTATGTGAATTATGGTTTGCCTTTTCCTGGATCCTTGATCAAATCCCCAAGCTTCGCCCCATTAATCGTTCAACAGACCTTGAAGTG
The DNA here is from genome assembly GCA_022495995.1 of Adenophora triphylla var. japonica. Classification (NCBI taxonomy): domain Eukaryota; kingdom Viridiplantae; phylum Streptophyta; class Magnoliopsida; order Asterales; family Campanulaceae; genus Adenophora; species Adenophora triphylla. Next base: position 171,543 of record JAFEMH010001274.1, read on the forward strand.
CTTCGTGACAAGTTTGACATGCCATCCCCGAGCAATCCCACTGGTCGGTCTGACCTCCCAGGTGTCGACATGTTTGTTTCTATGGCTGATCCAGAGAAAGAACCTCCCCTTGTCACTGCCAATACAATACTCTCCATCCTTGCAACTGACTACCCAGTGGAGAAGCTAGCATGTTACATCTCGGACGACGGTGGTGCTCTCCTCACCTTTGAGGCGATGGCCGAGGCGGCGAGTTTTGCTGATTTATGGGTGCCCTTCTGTAAAAAACACGACATAGAGCCTAGGAATCCGGATTCCTACTTTTCAATAAAGGGAGACCCGACCAAGAACAAGAAGAGGTCAGATTTCGTCAAGGACAGGCGACATGTGAAGAGGGAATACGATGAGTTCAAGGTTAGAATCAACAGTTTGCCTGATTCCATTAGGAGGAGATCAGATGCATTCAATGCCAGGGAGGAGATGAAGGCGATCAAACATCTAAGAGAGAGCGGTGGTGACCCATTGGAGCCCATTAAGGTGCACAAGGCAACTTGGATGGCCGATGGCACCCACTGGCCTGGTACTTGGTCTGTCCCCAAGAGCGAACATGCCAAAGGTGATCATGCTGGTATTCTCCAGGTCATGCTCAAGCCTCCTAGTTGCGACCCCCTCATGGGGCCTAGAGATGATGACAAGATGATAGACTTTTCTGATGTGGACATAAGGTTGCCTATGTTTGTCTACATGTCAAGGGAAAAGCGGCCTGGATATGATCATAACAAGAAAGCAGGGGCAATGAACGCCCTGGTACGAGCATCTGCCATCTTATCCAATGGCCCATTCATGCTCAACCTAGACTGCGATCACTATATTTACAACTGCAAAGCTGTTCGAGAGGGGATGTGCTTTATGATGGACAGAGGTGGGGAAGACATATGTTACATTCAGTTCCCTCAGAGATTTGAAGGTATTGATCCTTCTGATCGCTATGCCAATCACAACACTGTCTTTTTTGATGGAAACATGCGTGCCCTCGACGGTATCCAGGTATATGATTCATTCTTGTTAAATACAACATTTCGATCTAAGTCCATTAGTTTTTATGTCTACTATAAGCAATTTGATGGTGCCTCAGGGGCCAGTGTATGTGGGTACGGGGACTATGTTCAGGCGGTTTGCATTATATGGGTTTGATCCACCAAAGGCAGACAAGCTCCCAAACAAGGATGGAGTCGAGACCCAACTCCTAAAGGCAACTGATTTTGACCCTGATCTCGATCTCAATCTATTGCCAAAGAGGTTTGGAAATTCTACACTTTTGGCAGAGTCCATAAATATTGCTGAGTACCATGGTCGTCCCATTGCTGATCATCCTGCAGTCAAGTATGGACGTCCTCCTGGTATTCTCAGGGAGCCCCGTGAACCCCTTGATGCCACCACTGTTGCAGAAGCCGTATCTGTCATCTCTTGCTGGTATGCATATATGTTTACATTTGACGTACATATTCACTCTATTAATATTTGCCATATAATTATTGATTGTGAATTGTACACTATGGCTTATACATGAATAATTACAGGTATGAGGACAAGACAGAGTGGGGTGACAGGGTGGGTTGGATCTATGGGTCTGTTACAGAAGATGTGGTGACAGGGTACAGAATGCACAACCGTGGATGGCGCTCAGTATATTGTGTCACTAAGCGTGATGCCTTCCGTGGGTCTGCTCCAATCAATCTTACAGACCGACTCCACCAGGTGTTGCGATGGGCAACTGGCTCAGTTGAAATTTTCTTCTCTAGAAACAATGCTATCCTGGGGTCTAGGCGCCTCAAGTTTCTACAACGCCTTGCTTACATGAACGTTGCCATCTACCCTTTCACCTCTCTCTTCCTCATTGTCTACTGCTTCCTCCCTGCGCTTTCCCTCCTCTCCGGTCACTTCATTGTCAAGAATGTCAACGTTCACTTCTTGTCTTACCTTTTGGTAATAACCATATGCCTCATTGGTCTGGCCATCTTGGAAGTAAAATGGTCTGGAGTTGGACTGGAGGAATGGTGGAGGAATGAACAGTTTTGGCTCATCTCTGGAACAAGTGCCCACTTGGCTGCAGTTGTTCAAGGTCTTCTCAAGGTGATTGCAGGTATTGAGATATCTTTCACTCTTACAGCCAAAGCAGCAGCGGAAGACAGTGAAGACATATACGCTGAGCTTTACATAGTGAAGTGGACTTCGCTCATGATCCCTCCAATTGTGATAGCCATGATTAACATAATAGCTATAGTTGTAGCATTCTCAAGGACCATCTACAGTACTAGGCCACAGTGGAGCAAGTTCATCGGAGGAGGGTTCTTCAGTTTTTGGGTTCTGGTTCATCTCTATCCATTTGCAAAAGGTTTGATGGGAAGAAGAGGTAAGACGCCGACCATTGTTTTTGTGTGGTCGGGTCTCATTGCTATTACACTCTCCTTGCTTTGGGTTGCCATCAACCCCAACTCTGGTCCAGCTGCTGATATTGAAGAAGGAGGAGGAGGAAATACTTTCACATTTCCTTAGACTGTCGCCCTATAGCTATATGGTGTGGTTCCATTGATAATATGAATAGAGAGGCCAATGCCTAACCTAGTTTGATTTTTGTAAACTCATACTCCCTAAAATATATATGTTCAATTTAGTCGTACATCATTAAGCATTAATTGTGTCAGTCGTGTAACTTGGATTTCATTTCCAGCTTTCGCCATACATAAATCTTTCATCCATTTTCAACCCCCTGCTTCCCAACTTCTTTTTGGAAAAATTATCTAGAGACAGAAATTCACTGATGTAGGGATAACTGCATTGTTCATGTCTCACAACTTGTGCCGTTGTCTTTACATTTTCCAGAAAGCAATATTGTTGATGGTGCAGCAGTCAAAAAAGAAAAAGAAAAATATACTGTATGTGCTAGGTTTTGCTGCGCTAATAGTATACCACATAATAAAAGATACTCTCATTGACATTATCGATCTGTGGTCGTCCTCCGAAAGTAACACCAGCAAATACAAGACACGCTTGCATTGCATATATTCTACAGGTCTGACGACTGGTCGATAAAATGGGCACTCACTCAAACAACTGACCTGCCATGTAAGTTAAGGTAACCACATACAGCAAGCAGATGTCTTTTGAGGATCAATAGGCAAGCACAATAACATCTGAAATTGTCAATGGCTTTTCACTGGAAAGAGATGTTACCGTAGATGTTACCCAACACCTTGGATAACACACTTGTTGGAAAAAAAGTGTGTTTTGAAGGAAATAATGAGTTATTTTCTTAATTTGTTATTTGTTAAAATGACAAATTGATTGTTGGATTGTGTTCTACTCCATGAGTACATTGAAATCATATATTCATTTGTCAAAAATGGTTGAGAAATGAATGAGATATGAAGGCTCAAAGTTAATGGGTTGGAATGGGTAAAATGTGGTTATCCCACATTGGAAAAAGATGAAAAAGTGGCTAAGTTTAAATACTCCTACACTTTGGTAGAGAGTAAGATTGTGGTACCGAACTCATGTGCATGCGCGTCCTGCGGACACGAATGTAGCTCTGAAATAGCCTGTCCGCGCGAGCCCACTTTTTACATTTTTTTTCAAAAACTTGACCCAATATTTCTGGAGGTGAGGCGGGCGCCTCGACTCCAGTAGGTGCGGCTCATTTGTGACCATTACGAGGCGGGCGCCTCACGTTCCCCGAGGCGGGCGCCTCGACTCCAGTGGCTCTACGAGGAAATGGTGTTGCACTGTTTTGTAACATGTACCAAAAGGTCATAATGAAGGGTAAATTCCAACAGCCATATAACTGTAAAAGGGAGGTAATGAGCAAAATAATTATGCAATTATGTTGAAATAATTGTATTAATTAAGAAAATTAAAACTTGATTTAATTTTCTGTTATCTCCTTTGATTATATAATGGCAAGAACACAACAAGATAAAGATACAGATTTTTCAGAAATTCCCTACTCTCAATTTCGTTGCATATTGTTCATCTTTCCCTTGGCCTCCTTGCATTGCATTCGTGGTGATAAAGTTCAAGCATCGACTTCAGTTCGCCTGAGGTATTCTTGTGCAACCACCGTCCGATATATCCGTTTCATCCTGGGAGGCAAGCGTTCCGTAACAACTCAAGCACAACGTGGTGAGGGGGCGTAATTTGTCTTAAGGAGAGTGTGATTTCACACGACTCAGATTCCTCGACAAATCTTTTTCCTTATCTTTTCTTTTGTGTAATTTTGTTTTATTTAGTTTTCTACAATTTTCTATTATTGTGTAATAGTTATTCCAACAACACTGACGGACAGCACACACACACCAAATTAAATAGTTTGTAAAAATTTTGTACAGCGGAAATAAATAACACAAGATATAATTTTCTCAAGTTATATAAATATATAACTTGAGTGTGCCTAGATGGCGAAGACTTTATAATCAATATAGAAAAATTACAAAGTCGAAAGTTCCCTATTGCTAATACAATGATGATGCTCTATGGAACTAAATGAGACAAAACACGAATCCTATCCTTAGCCAACACTCTCTTAAACACTCAGTGTTTAAGCTAGAATCACAAGGGAGGAAGGATTATGCGAACCAAAGAACTTTGTCTCTCTTGTGCTAAGGTGTGTGTGTTTCGTTTTTGGCATACTTCAAATTAAAAGAGTTTGCAAAAGAATGAATTTTATTATTCACATCATAGACTTTTATACACAGTACAAATGAAGAGATAAATAGAAGAATATTAACTAGCTATAATTACAAGATATGAAATCTCCTAATGATATGTACAGATTGTATTCAAATCAAGGGGAAGATTAAGACGGATCTTCAGAATCTGTTTTATGCTTATCACACCCCTGCAAGACGGACGGTCGCTGGAGGAGTCCGATCTTGGATAGAAGAAAATGAAACCGGGTACGGGGAAGAGGTTTTGTTAAGGCGTCTGCCAATTGATCACCGCTGGATATGTGTTGAACTCGAAGAGCTCCCAGTTGTACTTGTTCGCGAACAAAATGAAAGGAGAGGGCAACATGCTTCATCCGAGAGTGAAAGATTGGATTAGCAGAGTAGTGAGTAGCACCAAGGTTGTCACAGTAGATAACTGGTGGTTGTGGGAGAGAGATCTAAAGATCAGAAAGTAGATTGCGAATCCATAGTAGTTCAGCCGTGGCATCGGCGACGGCACGAAATTCAGCTTCAGTGGAGGACCGGGCTAGAGTACGCTGTTTTTTAGAGGACCATGCAATGGGGTTGCGGCCAAGATATACTAGGAAGCCGGAGGTGGAGACATAATCATTTTTGTCACCGGCCCAGTCCGCATCACAAAAGGCATGGAGGGTTGCTGGAGTGTCACGAAAAAGTTGAAGACCGGTGTGGATGGTACCGTGTAGAAATCGAAGAAGGCGTTTGAGGGCTTGCCAATGACTTTCTTGAGGGTGATGAAGAAATTGGGCAAGTTTGTTGACAGAGTAGGAGATGTCAAGTCTAGTGAGGGATAAGTATTGGAGACTGCCGACAATGGCACGATATTCAGTGGGATTGCAGGGAGGCGAAGAGGGGTCAGAAAGTAGAGGAGGGTATACGGCCATGGGAGTGGGACAGGGTTTTGAGTTGGCCATGTTGTGACGACTGAGAAGATCATGAATATACTTAGATTGAGAGAGAAGAAGACCGTTTTTGTTGGGAGTGACTTCAACACCGAGAAAGTAGGACAGTTGACCAAGATCTTTAAGTGAGAAGCGAGTTGCAATACTAGTGAGAAAGGAGGAGAGGAGGGAAGGGGATGATCCTGTGAGAATTATGTCATCAACATAAACAAGAAGGTATAAGTGATGAGAGTTATGAGTGTAGAGAAACAGAGAGGGGTCAGCAGAAGAGGAGCGGAAGCCATAGGAAAGGAGATAAGACTTTAACTCGTTGTACCAGGCCCGGGGGGCTTGCTTGAGACCGTAAATGGCCTTAGTGAGTCGACAGACATGAGTGGGAAATGAGTCATCAATGAAGCCAGGTGGTTGTTTCATAAAGACTGTTTCTTGAAGGGTACCTTGAAGAAAGGCATTGTTGATGTCGAGTTGGCGAAGGGACCAACCCTGACTGAGGGCGAGGGAGAGGAGAAGGCGGATGGTGACGGGTTTGCCTACCGGACTGAAGGTGTCAGAGTAGTCAATGCCAGGTTGTTGATGAAAGCCTTTTGCAACTAGGCGGGCTTTATACTTTTGAATGGTGTTATCAGGGTTGTATTTAATTCGAAAGACCCACTTGCAGCCAACAACATTATGAGCCTCAGTAGATGGAACAAGGGTCCAGGTATCATTTCGGGTAAGGGCTGTAAATTCATCCTGCATTGCGGCATGCCATTGGGGAGAGGAGAGGGCCTGTTTAGTGGTAGTGGGAAGGCTTAGTAGGGGAAGGGAGAGTGACAAGATGAGCATATTTAGGGTTAGGTTTGGTGATTTTATTGGTGAGACGAGTAACTATGGTGCGAGTAGGAGGAGGAGATTGGTGGGGAATGGTTGTAAGGTGGGAGGGATCGGGGGAATGGGGTGGTGATGGATCTGGAGTGGGGTTTGGAGGAGAGGTGGGCGGAGGGGTGGCGGTGGGCAGCGGGTTGGTGGGCAGTGGGTTGGTGGTTGGGTTAGGTGAGATGGGTTCAGTGGCGGGGTTAGGAGCAATGGATGGTGAGGGTGGTGCGGATGGTGTGGGCAGTAGGATAGAGACGTTGAGGGGAGACCATTGGTCAGGTGTGAGAGAGTTGGGAGAGGGTGTAGTATTTGTGAGAGAGGGATAAGGGAATTCGGATTCAAAGAATTTGACATGTCGGGATGTGTATAGACGGAGAGTGGTTGGGTCTAGGCAATAGTAGGCACTTTGAGAGGGTGAGTAGCCTACAAAGATGCACGGGATAGATTTTGGTTCAAGCTTGTGTTTGGTGTAGGGACGGAGCCATGGGTAACATAAGCAACCGAAGCTGCGGAGTTTGTTGTAGTTGGGAGGTTGTTTAAAGAGACGGAGGAAGGGAGAGTCATTGGAGAGAGTGGAGGTAGGAAGACGGTTTATGAGATATGTGGCTGTGGAGAAGGCGTGTGGCCAAAAAGTAAGGGGTAGGTGGGCATGAGAAAGTAGGGCTAGCCCGGTTTCAACAATATGAAGGTGCCTTCTTTCAGAAAAACCATTGTGTTCAGGAGTATGTGGGGGGGGGAGGTGAGATGAGATATGCCAGTTTGAAGAAGGGACGGAGTTAGTTTTATGTATTCACCCCCGTTATCGGAGTAGAATTGAATGATATCTTTTTGGAAGTATTTTTCAACTAAGGCCTTAAAACGATGGAAGATTGCAAAGGTGTCAGATTTTTGTTTGAGGGGGTAAAGCCATGTGTATTTTGTAAAGTGATCGATAAATATTACATAGTATTTGAAATTATCATATGATAAGACAGGAGAGGTCCAAACATCAGAAAATATGATATCAAGAGGTGCATGAGAAGTAAGGGATGAAACGGAGAAGGGAAGTTTGTGACTCTTATTAATATTGCAAGCAGTACAACTTGATAAACGACTAGACGGAATAGATAAATCAAATTGTTTTTGTAAAAAAGAAATGATTGGAGCTGCTGGATGGCCAAGCCGGTGGTGCCAAGAGGGAAGAGATATGGAGGTGCTGGGATGCGCTTGAGTGGAGGACGGATGCCAAAGATAGACTCCACGATCAATTGTCCCATGGAGTAGGATGTGGTTGGTCAACCGAGCCTTGATAAGAAAGGAAGATTGTGAGAATTCAACAAGAGCATCATTATCTTTACAAAATTGAGAAATAGAGAGAATATTTTTCGAGATACGAGGAACACGAAGAACATTAGTAAAGTGGAGAGTAGAAGAAGAGGAGGAGATAGTAAATGAACCTATATTAGCAATAGGGAGGGAGGAGCCGTCACCGATGACAACTTCATCACTTCCATCATAAGGGCGGTGAAGTGAGAGGTTGTTGAGATCGTTGGTGATGTGGTGCGTAGAACCACTATCCATGAGCCAAGAAGGAGGAGGAGGAGGAACTGGGGCTGTTGTAGCAGTGTGGGCTTGGGGGCGGCGGTGGTTGTTGTTGCTGAAGTTGGGACGGTTTGACCGGGTGGGGGGTGGGGGAAAGACAACAGATGGGTAGGCTTGTCTGAAGGGAGTGCACTGGGAAATAACATGACCAATTTGACGGCAATACTGACATTTTCCTTTGAAGGTATTAGTGTTGGAGGAGGGGGGGGTGGGGAGAAGAGCAGGGGTGTTGTTGGGCCGAGGGGTGGGGCGGGTGGTATTAGGTTGATAGTGGATGGTGTGGGCAGAAGCAGGGAGAGAGGATGGTGAAGGTTATTGCTTAAGGGTTAGTTCATGATTAATTAATTTTTCATGGAGGGCTTCGAAAGTGATAGGGGTGTCGCGAGCACGGGTGGAGTCAATAACGGGTTTGTAGGTGTCATAGTCGAGTCCTTTGAGAACTTTGGCTATGACATCCTCGGGATCCATGGGTTTTCCAAGTAGTGCAAGTTTGTCGGTGCAGTTTTTGATAGAGTGCATGTAGTCAGAAACAGTTTGGGTTTGTTTGGTGAGTGAGTCAAGTTGGTCTTTCACTTGAAGAATGCGACCGCGAGATGGGTTGGCGTAGGTGGTTTTAAGGATGGACCAAGCTTCGTGAGATGTTTTGTCTTGGTGCACAAGGGGAGCAACAGAGGGATCAAGGGTTCCGAGTAAGGCACCAAGGATGAGCCTATCCTGTCGGTGCCATGTAATGGCAGCGGGATTGGGTGTTTCAGCTGGATTGGGTGTTTCAACTTCGTCGGCTTTGTCAGACTTGGTGGTATTTTCGGGTGGGGAGTGGGTGCCGTCGACGAACTTGAGGAGGTCGAGTCCGAAGAGAATGGAGGTAACTTGGGAGGCCCAAGTAAGGTATGTGAGGGGTGTGAGGGTGCGGCAGTTTGAGAGATTTACGAGGAGAATGGGGTTGGCTGGGTCTGCCGAGTTAGGGATGGAGGTGGTGGCGGCTGCCATTGCTAGGGTTTTCAGGGTACGAGTGTTTTGAGAGAAGGAGAGGATCAATTATGCTCTGATACCATAAAAGAGTTTGCAAAAGAATGAATTTTATTATTCACATCATAGACTTTTATACACAGTACAAATGAAGAGATAAATAGAAGAATATTAACTAGCTATAATTACAAGATATGAAATCTCCTAATGATATGTACAAATTGTATTCAAATCAAGGGGAAGATTGAGACGGATCTTCAGAATCTGTTTTATGCTTATCACAAATGAACCACATCTAGCCTATTTATAGCCTTCAAATGCCTTGGAGGCTACTCCAAAATAACAGCCCTTCTTGTTAAAAACGTGTGAGAGGAGTGGAGAATAATTCTTGGCTTGATTCCTCTTCATGCGCCAACTTCCCTTAAATGTAGCAACCGAATTCTTGAAGCCCAAGTCCTTGCTTTATCACCTTGTACTCTCTTGCTTTCTTGGCATTGTACTCTTCTAATAATCAGCAACAATCCCAAGACTTGGTCTTCCCACATTTTTCTTTTATCAACAAATAATATGGACCAAGCAAAGTTTATTCGTAAATCTCCATTTACGAATAACTCCTTCAACAACTTCTTCCTTGTCTTTAGTAATTAATCCAACCATGTATTAACCTGAAATATGGACCAACAAACACATATATCTTGTAAATAATATTAGACATTAGAATATAAAATAATATGGAAAGAATTATTAAATTACAAATCATTCCAGTTCGGGTAACACCCAACTGCCAGTGATAGCACCTGTGGTAACACCCACAGTCTGTACTAACAATCTCCCCCATAATTTATAATTTCTTTCCAAACTCTAAAGTGCTGATCCCTGCAAGAAAATGTTAGTCATACCAGAGCAACTTACATAGTTATCAACTCCCCCATAATCAAGGAATTAACAACCACAATAATTTATCACAAAAATACTAGTTATCAAAACATATTTTCCAAAATAAGTTTTTCAAACAACTAGCAACCTAAAGTATCAAAGATAAACCAAAGCTACTAAGCTACTTCATATTCAAACAACCCTAAAAGTTTTAAAAACCAAAAGCAAATAATACAAACCACCAAAGTATTAAAACATGTTCCGAATTAAAAACATAAAATTAAATTATTTTTCAACCACCAAAAGTACCATAACCATGAGAGCGGCAACATCAACCTTCAGGTGATGTATTGTACTCACTCTTCTCGCTCATCATCAGCTTCATCTTCCTCCTGTTCATCCCCTTCTTCATCTCCAGCATCTGTGACAACACCTTCAGTAACATCTGCAGCAGCACCACTGGCATCTCCACCACCACCACCACTCGGACCAGTTTGGGAAGAAACTTGCCGTATAAATTCATCAGTAATTTCCTTGAGCTTAGCCCATCCTTGTACAATCTCAGCAATGGTAGTAGTTTGTTTGTGGAGAAACGCCAAAACTGTGGTCTTTGGTATTGTTGGTGAAGCATTCCCCAACAAATTGTACACATTAGCAAGAACACGAGATGCATCTGTACCTGAAAAACTTGGAGATTTTGGAGTAACATTTGGGGTAACAGTATGAGTAACACCCTTAGCATGAACCGCTTCACTTGACCCAAATTCATTTATCTTTGACCAAGAAAGATCACCAGTGTACCTTACACTCTTATTGTTCTTCTTAGTCAGCTGAGTATCTATAGCATAGAGATCAAGAGCTTGGGTGTACACATACGACTCCTCAATGGGTATTTTCTGAGCTTTTAAGACTTGGAATATCAAGGAAGGATATGGAAACATTGAAATATCTTTTCTTTTACCCCATGAAGCCAAGTGCCTAAAGATTACTCTACCCAAATTCACCCTTTGATTTTTCCCCAACTTGTACAATATATCGGCTTGTTGCAAAGTCACATATTGTTCATTGGTTTTAGGAACCCAATTAAAAATGCAAAGCTTGTGAAGCACGGCAAAGAGTGAAGAGAGACGGAAAGCAAGAAAATGAACTTTGGTTTTGGGATTCGGGTTCTGTGGCCATTCATGCACGACATTATGAGGATAAACCTAGCAATTTCATCCTTATGAACAATAGGACCATCATCATCCATATTTGGGAGTCCCAAAGTTTTGTGATCAAAGAAGGGGTAATAGAAAAAATTCGATTCCTTAAAAACACATTTCCAAATTGATCGGACTTCTCATTATCTAGGTTGGCATAGAAATTTTTGACAATAGCTTCAACAAATTTCGAAGGGTGCAAGTTAGCTTTCAAAAAATTTCTATCCTCCAAGAACTGAAATACACCATGCTTTTTGAAATCAACTTCGTCAATGTGCTTTTCTTTGAGAATTTTCGTGTCACTATGTTTCAACCAAAACTCCATATTTTCCTTTCGATAAAATTCCAATGAAAAGTAAGGTTTTGGAAAAGCAAAATTCACATCTTCAAACTCTTTCTCAAGAAAATCAGTGGACTCAGAATAGGCAAACTCACTGATAGAAGACTTCGAAGCTTTTGAAACAGAGAATGTTACCTTGGATGTTGCAGCTTTCTGGGTAACATCTTTGACAGCAGCCCACTTGCTTTTGCCTTTAATGTTTCTTTTCACAACTTCATACAAGGGCTCTTCTTCCTCAATCTCCCAATCTTCAAATGTCTCAACAGAATGGCTCTTTTCAGCATCGGCATGAAAGTCTTCATCCGAAACATGAGCCGAGGAGAGACCAAGAGAGGATTCTTCAGAAACTTCAACTGGATCGGAGGATGTGTTGGATTTAGAAGTACCTTTGTTCCTCATTGCAGTGAGCCTACTTGAGCTCCTCTTTTTGACGGGTTGTCCCGAGGGTTTGTGAGCAATGGCCTTTCTTTTTGGCTTTTTGGTTGACGGAACGGGTGGAAGAGGTGGTAATGTCACAATGGGCAAGGGTTGCGTCATTGTTGACACTAATGGAGGATCATCCACCGACATTGTCATTGCCGGAGACACATTAAGAGGGGTGGTCGAAGTGTCCATTAGACTAGGACCGCTTGAACCAACACCCGGAGAGACCTCCAAAGGGGCGGATTGCTTCTTGGACGGGGTTGCCATGGTTAGGGTTTAGGAAGGTTTTGGAATTTTGGAAGGTTTTGATTTTTGGAAGGTTTGAGAGAGAGAGATTGACGGTGACGGAGGGAGTATATAACGCCTAGAGAGAGAAGGGGGAGGAGGCGTTGGCTTAGAGAGAGATAGGGAGAAAAAAAATGGGAATTTAAATTAGGATAGGATTTTAATTGATTAGACTTATCCCACCTCCTATTTTTACTCACCTAATTAACCTCCTCCTATTTTCCTAGCCACACAAAAATAATTACATTTAAAATTTACTCCCCCTATTTTCTAGCCACAAGAAAAATCAAGTACAACCTCCTTACACAAAAATTAACATCCGGCCATTATTTTGAATATTTATTTATTTTTTTTTTATTTATTTTTCGAATTTTTTAATTTTCAGATTTTTTAATTTTTAAGTTTTTTTAAATATATATAAAAAACGGAAATAAAAAATAAACATACCAAATATACCAAGTCCAAATGGTTTTTGATAATCAAATCCCTAAATTTTAGGACTTAGTTATTTGAGTTTGTTTACTAAAGATAAACTAGGTTTGTTAAAGACTTTTTCAAACTTTGTAAACTCTTAATAAAATAGTAAAAAGACTTTCAAAGTTTAAAAATTTAAATAACAAAACCGAAAATAAGGAATAAAAAAATAATATAGCACATACTAATATGTTAATGGCAATGATGGTAACACCTAGGATAACACATATGATTAAAAAACTCCTTGATAAATATTTTCATTTTTAAACACTTAAGACATAACAAGCTTAGCCATTTTTAAACACTTTAGGCATAACAAGCTTGTAAAAATAAGAGGCATAGCTATATATAAAAATTCTTTTACACTTCTTTAAACAAGAAAGCATCGTAGTAACGAGCTCCGTGCCCCGAGTCTTATTTCAAGTGTAAAGATTTTGATTTATGCCTTTCAAGTAGGGTACACTGTAGTAGTGAGCTCCATGTCCCTAATACTAAGCATAAATCACTTCATACATTCTCATTGGCAAGAGTGCATCGTCGCAGCGAACGTCGTGTCCCGAGCTCGAGAGAATAGTATGGTATAAGATTTGCCTCTTTGCCTTTTTATTTATCACATACCAACATTAGTGACTTTGTCACTTTAAGCACAAAGGGAGTTTTATCAAGTGTGTTATTCAGGGTGTTATCCTACCACAACAAAAAGGTCAGCATGTGCAGCCGTGAGAACTCTCATAGCTCACAGAACTATGGGAACCCTTACAGCAGAGAGAATAAAACCAAACAAGCAAAAAATATGCACTAGTATACATGTGTTACCCCAGGTGTTATCAGCACCCATGGTAACACCTTACAACAGATGACATTTTTAGAGAATGCAAAGACCAAGAGATCTCTTTAGACTAGATAATCTATCATGGTCTAAGGGTTTGGTGAAAATATCAGCAAGTTGATACTTTGTATCAATATGCTCTATATTTATTATCTTTTTATCTACCATATCTCTTAAAAAATGATGACGGATGTCAATATGTTTGGTACGGGAGTGTTGTACAGGGTTTTTGGAAATATTAATAGCACTCAAATTATCACAGTATAAGGTCAAGATATTTCTATAAAGACCATAATCATCAAGCATGTGTTTTAACCAAATTAGTTGTGAACAACAACTACCAGCTGCTACATATTCTGATTCATCTGTGGATAATGAAACACAATTTTGTTTTCTACTATACCATGATACTAAATTATTTCCCAAGTAAAAACACCCCCCACTTGTACTTTTCCTATCATCCATATCCCCTGACCAATCCGAGTCACTAAAGCCTACTAAATTAGTATTAGTATATTTACTATACCAAATCCCTAAATCACTAGTTCCAGATACATATTTAATGATCTTTTTCACAGAATTTAGGTGAGACACTTTAGGATTGGATTGATATCTAGCACATACACACACACTGTACATCAAATCATGACGACTAGAAGTAAGGTAAAGGAGACTACCTATCATGGAACGATATAAGGTTGGATCAACATCTTCTCCCACTTGATCTTTTCCAATCTTGAGAGAAGTGCCCATAGGAATTTTTGAGCTCTTCGAACCTTCCAACCCAAACTTCTTCACCAGGTTCCTTGCATATTTGCTTTGGGAAATGAAAATCCCTTCACTTGATTGCTTAACCTGCAAGCCTAGAAAGAAGTTAAGTTCCCCCATCATGCTCATTTCAAATGTTGATGTCATAGCCTCTACAAAATCATTTAAACAAGTTTTTGATGTAGAGCCATATACTATGTCATCAACATAGATTTGAACCACGACAAGTTCTTTTCCATGTTTAAGAATGAACAAAGTCCTATCTGCTTCTCCTCTAGTAAAACCATACTCTAGTAAAAAACTAGTTAACCTACCATACCATGCACGTGGAGCTTGCTTCAACCCATAAAGAGCTTTATCAAGTCTATACACATGGTCTGGTTGAAATGGATCTTCAAAGCCTTTTGGTTGTTCAACAAAAATTTCCTCATCTAAGTATCCATTTAAAAATGCTGCTTTGACGTCCATTTGAAATAATGTGATTTTAAGAAAACAAGCAATGGCCAATAAAAGTCTTATTGACTCAATTCTAGCCACAGGTGCAAAGGTTTCGTCATAGTCAACACCTTCCACTTGTGTATAGCCTTGAGCCACAAGACGAGCCTTGTTCCTAACAATGTTTCCATATTCATCGGTCTTATTTTTGAAAATCCATTTTGTCCCAATAACATTAGTGTTTGAGGGACGGGGTACTAAAGACCAAACATTGTTACGAGCAAATTGATCAAGTTCATCTTGCATTGCTTGAATCCAAAAATTATCTTTTAAAGCTTCAATCACATTTTTAGGTTCTACGGATGAAATAAAACAAGAGTATGTTACCTTTGAGTATGTGGTAGACATACACACATACCTCACCATGTCCCGGTAACTAGTGGGATCCTTGCGTCTTGTTTGTACACCTTCATTCACCTCCCCAATTAATTGAGTAGTAGGATGATCCCTACTGATTCTAGGTGGAGGATCTCTTCTCACATTCTCGTGAACCTCAGTATCATTTCCTTCTTGATCTCCATTCGCTGAACTGGAATCAGGTGCTATCTGAGGTGTTATCTCATCAAGGGTAACACTACCCTGCTCAGTTTCTGTGTTACTATCAGTGTTAACACTCGTGGTAACATCTGTGGTAACACCTTCTGGACTGACTTCTTTCAACAGCTCCAAGGGTGTCTCTTGAACACTTTCTCCTGCAATACTTGAGTGATCATAAAAAACAATATTCATAGATTCTTGGATGGTTTTTAACCTTAGATTAAATACCCTATATGCACGACTATTTGAAGCATACCCAAGAAAAATGGCCTTATCACTCTTAGAGTCCAATTTTGCTAAGTAGTCCCGATCATTGAGAATGTAACACACACAACCAAATACATGAAAATAATGAACTTTAGGTTTCCTACCATTCAAAATTTCGTATGGAGTCATGGTTGTGCTGGGTCTTAGAAAAACTCTATTGGCGGTGTGACAAGCCGTATTTAGTGCCTCTGCCCCAAAATCTTTTCGAAATTCTTTTTGAAAATAACATCACACGAGTCATTTCAAGTAAAGTCCTATTCTTCCTTTCAGCTACCCCATTTTGTTGAGGTGTTTTTGGAGCTGAAAATTCATGGTGAATACCTTTTCTTTCACAAAAATTTGAAAAAGAAACATTCTCAAATTCCCTCCCATGATCGGACCTAATTCGAAAAATTGAAGCACAAAACATGTTTTTGATCTTAGAGTGCAAGATTTTGAACTTTTCAAAAGTCTCAGATTTTTCCCTTAAAAAATAAATCCAAGTAAATCTTGAAAAATCATCAACAATGACATAAGTATATTTCTTGCCTCCAAAACTTTCTATCTCAAGTGGACCCATTAAATCCATATGCAAGAGTTGAAAATAATGTGTCGTACCAGTATGTTGCTCATTATGTTGGGCAGCACTATGGGTAACACGAGTTTGTTTCCCTTTGAGACAATCCTCACAAACAATTTTTTATTTAAGATCAAGACTAGGAATGCCTTGGACAGCATCTAGTTTAACTATCTTTTCTATGTTACGAAAGTGAACATGTCCCAACTTTTGATGCCACAATGTAGTGTCATCAATTTTTGCCGAATGGCATACTTGCTTGTCTTCAACAAGATAACAATTATCACTAGATCTTGTACCTGTCATCACACAATTGTTAGTCTTATCATAAACTTCACAAGTATCTTTATTAAATTTCACCTCTACGTTGTCATCACAAAGTTGACTAATACTAATTAAATTAGTTACAAGTCCATCAACATGTAAGACATTCTTTAAGGATGGAAATCCAGACACATTTAGTGTCCCTCTCCCAATGATATTACTCTTGCTCCCACCACCATACGTTACACTACCCCTATGAACCATTTCATAGTCTTTTAAAAACAATTTTGTTCCTGTCATATGACGTGAACACCCACTATCAAAGTACCAAGAACCTTCAATATTTGTTTTTAAAGCAGTGTAAACAACATCACATCTCAGATTAGCTTTTGGTTTTCACATCTTTTTTGAATTTTTACCATTCTGACTGGGTGTGTTATCCTGTGTGCTGGGCAACACCTCAGGTAACACCAAGGGACTGGACAATTTTTTCAAAACAATATGGCATTTATTTTTAAAATGTCCAGGTGTGTGACAATATTGACACACCTTCCCTTTGTCACATGGTTCTTTTGAAGAAGAATCTTTGTCAAAAAATCGTTCCTTTACAAAACAATTCTCATTATCATTCATAGACAAAGTAGAAATAATATTATTCAAAGATTCTTGGAAACCAATACCTGCTTTGAAAGGTTTACTCAAGTTCAAGATCTCATCCAATTTGGTAGATCCGGTGTTGAGCTTCTTCAAGGTGGTTTCGGCTAGAGTCAATTTGCCTTTGACTCTTTCAAGCTCGACTTCTCTCTTGGTTGCTTGAATCTCCATATGAGTAACATAGGCCAGGAGTCCTTCATTCTTCTTGGTTAAGGATTTAACCAAATTGTTCTCTTTCTTCCATTCCACGAGCAACGCCTCATAAAGGTCTTTTAATCCGGAAATGAGGTCATCTTTGCTCTGCTCATCCTCTTGTGTACTTCCTGTATCAGGGTTAGAAGAGCTAACAAAACAAACAGCATTATTATCACATAATTCATCATACCTGTCGGGTGTAATCACAGATGTTATCTCAGACTGGATAACACCTTGGGTAACACTTTCCTTTTCCGTGTTACTTACTGTGACAAACATGGTTATTTGATCAGATTCTACCTCCTGAGATGGTCCTTCATCCTCATCATCACTGAGAGAAACTCATAGGTTCTTTCATCTCTTCCTTAGAGTATTTGCACACTCATTGGAATAGTGACCCCAACCCGAGCAAGCATGACATTGAATGGATTCAATGTATTTTGGATCAGACCTTAACTGATCTGAAGATGCTCTTCTTGGATTCAACCTTGGGTTAGATGGGAAAGTCCTTTTTGGCATCGAATCATAAACCTTGGTTTGCTTATCCTTTGCTTTCACCTGCATTTTTTCATTGCTATACTTTCTAACTATAGAATTGTATTTTCTAGCAAGTAAAGCAACACTAGCATTCTCATCAATTTCTTCAAAAACCTCATCTTCGTTTTCATCCAAAGAACTCGAGGCTTGAGTTTTCAAAACAACATTTTTCCCCTTAGATGCTTCACTTTGATCTAGGAGATTTAACTCAAAGTTTTTCAAAATACTCATTAAAGAATTGATATCCATAGTTGAAAGATTATGAGCCTCTTCTATAGATGAAACTTTCATATTAAAACGCTCGAAAAGGGTTCTAATTGTTTTTTAGACAAGTTGTTTGTTGGTAAAAGGTTCACCCAACAATTGACACTCATTAGCAATATCAAATAATTTTTCAAAATAAGAAGGAATATTTTCATTTTCACCCATCCTTAATCTTTCAAATCGGCTAGTAAGACCCCTAAGCTTAGTTTCACGCACACTGCCATCACCTTCACAAAAACGTTGTAAAATGTCCCATGCTTCCTTTGCAGTGGAACTATTTTGAATAAGTTTGAAAATATGCATATCAACCCACTCAAAAATGGCATTAAGTGCCTTTTCATTGAAACTAGCTTGGTTGATCTCTTCCATGTTCCATTCTGATTCAGGTTTGACTTGCACGTCACCATCTTCATCAGCAGGTAACATTGGTAAGGAGTAACCATTTGTTATAGATCGCCATGCTCGAAGATCAATTGATTTGATATGCGAGCGTAGACGGATCTTCCAATAACAATAATTCGAGCCATCTAACACAGGAAGACGCTTATTGTTAGGATTAGCCGGATCATAAGCCATGACACCTAGACCAAGCACTTAGTATCGTCAAGTGACCCGCTCTGATACCAATTGAAATTGTCAATGGCTTCACTGGAAAGAGATGTTACCCAACACCTTGGATAACACACTGACGGACAGCACGCACACACCAAATTAAATAGTTTGTAAAAACTTTGTGCAGCGGAAATAAATAACACAAGATATAATTTTCTCAAGTTATATAAATATATAACTTGAGTGTGCCTAGATGGCGAAGACTTTATAATCAATATAGAAAAATTACAAAGTCGAAAGTTCCCTATTGCTAATACAATGATGATGCTCTATGGAACTAAATGAGACAAAGCACGAATCCTATCCTTAGCCAACACTCTCTTAAACACTCAGTGTTTAAGCTAGAATCACAAGGGAGGAAGGATTATGCGAACCAAAGAACTTTGTCTCTCTTGTGCTAAGGTGTGTGTGTTTCGTTTTTGGCATACTTCAAATGAACCACATCTAGCCTATTTATAGCCTTCAAATGCCTTGGAGGCTACTCCAAAATAACAGCCCTTCTTGTTAAAAACGTGTGAGAGGAGTGGAGAATAATTCTTGGCTTGATTCCTCTTCATGTGCCAACTTCCCTTAAATGTAGCAACCGAATTCTTGAAGCCCAAGTCCTTGCTTTATCACCTTGTACTCTCTTGCTTTCTTGGCATTGTACTTTTCTAATAATCAGCAACAATCCCAAGACTTGGTCTTCCCACGTTTTTCTTTTATCAACAAATAATATGGACCAAGTAAAGTTTATTCGTAAATCTCCATTTACGAATAACTCCTTCAACAACTTCTTCCTTGTCTTTAGCAATTAATCCAACCATGTATTAACCTGAAATATGGACCAACAAACACATATATCTTGCAAATAATATTAGACATTAGGATATAAAATAATATGGAAAGAATTATTAAATTACAAATCATTCCAGTTCGGGTAACACCCAACTGCCAGTGATAGCACCTGTGGTAACACCCACAGTCTGTACTAACAACATCAAAGAGTACTGACAAGGTAGAAAACCTGCAAATTATTCCTCAGTTGTTCCGAACATGACAATTTTTCTAGGATGTCTGCAACATGGCCACATCCCTCCCTTTTTCTTTTTCTCAAGTAGATGACTCCATGCACCTATTCTTTGGGTCGATGTCCGAACCGAAGATAAAGAGCTACTACGTTACATACGTGATGTATCTATCGCATAATGAAAGAATTAAACTAAGAAAGAAAGTTCCTCCCTCCTACGGACGTAAAAGCCCCCCCTCTCCCTCCCTCCAACAATAGCATACTATACACCTAGCTCAAAGCAGTCCTTCCTTGTGGATAGTCAGTGCATCAGTATAAAACAAAAGGTAATGTTTTTTTATTTGTTTTTTTTCACACTTAAGCAAGCCTAAATATACAAAATACTCTCTCTCTCTCTCATAATGATAATCCCATTTGACTATTCAAATATTTTAATAACCTATCTATTTTCATTTTCATCACTATATACCGACCTCAATGAGGTTTTCTTATTGCTTCTTTTTCCTTGATTGGCTCTCATACTCTCATTTCTTTCTTGGTTGACAATTTTGAAAGTTCAATCATTTTAATCTAATAATTTTGAAAAAACAGAATATCTTTTTTGGGAAAAAATGACAAATGGGAACATCTTTATCTTTATTAAGCGGACGGAGTAC
The DNA here is from genome assembly GCA_022495995.1 of Adenophora triphylla var. japonica. Taxonomy (NCBI): domain Eukaryota; kingdom Viridiplantae; phylum Streptophyta; class Magnoliopsida; order Asterales; family Campanulaceae; genus Adenophora; species Adenophora triphylla. The sequence goes on from JAFEMH010001274.1 coordinate 191,811, forward strand.
TTGAAAACAAGAAGGTTAAACTATGAGGAACCATTATTAAGGAAGACATTGTGTAACGACCCTAACCCTAGGCACCCTTTTAGCACATGGGGTTAGGATTGTAGTATCTCAATTATTTATTTTGTACTACTAGTTGAATTTTGGTGTCATTTTTATACTTTGATAACATATGTGAATTAAGGATGAAAATGAATTAACTTTAATGATAAAGGGGCTAAATAGAATAAATATAAAGTGTTGTGGTGAAGTTATAAAAATTGAGAATAAATAAAATATTATATGTGGTCAAGGTTTGTTGTGTAAAGATTTGAAGTGTAGGTGGTAGTTGCATTGCCTTAGATTTTGGGGGGACTTAAGTGCACAAAGTTGGAAGATCTCCTTTAAGTTAGTCAAAGGAAGCCATACTTCCCATTCCATCAACATTATTTCTTCTTTAACCTCCCCATACCTCCCCATTCCCCATCATATTCTTCAACCTCCTCATTTTCCCCATGGAAATCCATCCCTAGCTTTTCCCTTCCAAAATTTATAATAAATTCAATTCCCTTCCATTTGAAGATTCATTTGTACTTTCTTGTTCGTGGCGGCGAGGGGAGCGCATCAATCCCGGAAGATAAATATTTCGTTTCACATCAATTTAGTAAGTTATTATGACTTCCTTCTAATAATTGCCGTTTTATGTGTTAATGAATACTTTGTGGAAAGAAAAAGGTTTTGGAAATTTGAATAATGTTATTTGAGTAAAATGGGTTATTTAAGGTTGAATTGATTTTTAGTTATGAGATGGTGATCTAAGTTGAAGGAATGAGGGTACAATGAGTGTAAGATGTTAATGACTTTAATGGAGTTAGTGTATGTGGTTATATACATCTTACTTTGATTTGGGAGATGTTATGAGTATATCTCAATTGGGTTGAAAGAAGTAGAAAAGGATTTGGTATGCTTTTAATGGTGTGAGTTATTAGGACTTCCCTTTAAACTTGCTTATAAAATGTTTAATGTTGATATTATTTGTCATAATGGATGTTTGGTATGTTGGAACATTTCTTGGAGTTGAAAGGTTGGCTAATGACCTAAATGTGGTGGTGTGGTTCATGGAAGTGGATAAAGAGTAAGATTGTATGGCTTAAGTAGAACTAAGAAGGTTAAAAGAAATGTGGTAGGGGAATGTGTAAAATAACTAATGGCAAGGAATCTAGGTTTATTTTAGTGATGAGAATTGTTTAGTATGAGTTATGGGTGCAGTTAGTGAGCCTTGTTGTGCCTTAAAAATAGAGTATGTTTGTGTTTTATGCTTGAAATTGGTTAATGATGTTTGTTCCAGCTTTATTCTGAATTCTGGGCTAAGAGCACGACTCGTGCTCTGGGGCACGAGTTGGGCACGAGTCGTCCCTTGGGTTTTTAACTAAGTCATGACTTGTGGGGACGAGTGTTTCAGGAGGGGTATCAGAGGGGCACGAGTCGTGCCCTGCACTGCAGTCTCTGAATCATTTTCCAAGCTATAGAAACCTATTCAGCCTAGGATATAATTGGACCCTCTTTAACTATAATGGTAGTAGAACATTTTAGCTATACAATGGTATCTTCCTTGGTCAAAATGGAATTGTGGAAATAGTTTAAATATTGTTCGGAAGATGGTTGATAAGCTTGATTCATAACTTCATCAAAGTGGTTCAAACTTGGGAATTTGGTCTTGAACTTTTATTAAGGTTATTCAAGGGTGTGTAATGACTATGTAGGAATGGCTTATGCTACATGGTGACCTTACTTGCTTCCATATCCTTGATGGTTAGTTTGAATAGTGTAGAAGCTATAGGTTACACTATTGCGCTAGTTGGAAATGTGTAATTATCCCATCGTTGTATTGTTATCCCAAGTGTGGATTTATTGATTATATTGATACCTTGTTATCCCAAGTGTGGATTATTTGGCATGTTGTTATATTGTATCCCAAGTGTGGATTTATTGGTTATATTATTACCTTACTTGAATTCATATTCATTGATGGTATTATGCATAGTGTATTAAATGAATGTTGCACTATAGTATTGAATTAACATGAGTATACTTTACCATGTTGTTATATTATTATCCCTTTGGTGGATTTTATTTCAAGTAACTATTATGTGCTTGAACGTGTTTATATTATATGTGATTCAGGGGTATAATGGAATTCAATCAATTATGGATGTGTTCTATAAGTGATTGAAGGTTCATTATACCTGTGACTGTCCCCCTTCTGTGGTCAGCAGATTGGGGTGTGCAAGCTTCTGTATTGAGCCAAAAGCCTTACAGTTAGCTGCAATTTTATTGGAGTTAGGTGGAATGCTTCTGTATTAAGTCAAAAGCCTTACAGACAGCGGTGTTATTATATGGTACTCTGAATGAAGAGTCATATAAGTATTTTCTTTCCTTATATGGATCTCTGGAGTATGAGTCCTATAAGCGGTGAATGTGCACGGGGCAGTTCACCAAAGAGCGAAGTTTTACTCCCACGTTGTACGACATATTGTTCAGACGGGAAAGGTAAAATGAGGTAACGTAAGGTGTTTACCCCTTTAATAATGTGTTATGTGTAACCATGCTATGTGTTGCATCTTGTTTGGCATCTTGCTGCATTCATAATAGCTTATTGAGATTTATTCTCACCCCTTCCCCTTTTACTGTTTTAGATCGTGTTGAGACAGGTGACCTGAACCAGTGAGGCCGGGGATAAGAGTGTGGACTTTTGCTTTTGGGACTTGTCAGGTTATGTATATGAGTTGGTTGTCTGGGAGTATTTATTAAGTATTTCTCTTTTGGAAAGTTGTATATAAAACTCTTTTGTAAAACAAAGTTATTTGGGAATTTTCGATGTAATTGATCAGATTATGGTTTATTGAAGTTGTTGTTGAAATTCCTCCAAGTGGAGATATTATTAGTTGATTTATTTTGGCAGTTTGAGAATTGGTTTTCTTGTAAGGTGAAATAAAAGTTTTTAAAAATTTAAGATGGATTTTCTTAGTTTGGGCTTCTCAAGCTCGGGACACGCGTTAGGTTCCGGGTTGGGGTGCTCACACATTGTACTTGCGATATCCAAGTTAAATGTGGTTTTTTTTTATTATTTAAAAAATATTTAAGTTTTTTATTCATAAATTTCTTAAACTACTAGAAGATAGACCCTGAAAAGTATTTTTGGTGAGATTAAACCCCTGCCATTTCATATATCATATAGACTAGGGGTGTAAATGGTTTGGTTTAGCTCGGTTTGGTCAAATTTAGGAGCCAAACCGTTAGTATCGGTTCGAAAAAATTCCAAATCGAGCTAAATCATAAAAAAATTCAAACCGAGCTGAGCCAAACCATCATGGTTCGGTTTGGCTCGGTTTGAATCTCGGCTTGAATTTTCGATCTAAGAAAGAACAAACAAACATAGGTTATTCAAGAAAAAAAATTGTAGTTATTTTCCTATCTCAACTGGGATTACCTTATTGTGTCAAGAGCTTCTAAAAGATTTAGCCTGTTATGTAACCCACCCCCAGTTAAACTTTATACAAGTTCTCCCCTATTTTGTATAAAACCTAAGAATGATGTAGACTGGGCAATATAGGCAATTTAGGGTTTGATTTCTTCAACTCCTTGTAATTCTTCTCAACAAATGACCTATCCAATCCAAACCCAATCAAATTGAAAGTACAGAATCATCGACAAATATAACTAAAATTCATGAGGGGTCAGAGACAAGATTTTATGAAATCAAGAACTAAGAAATCGGGAAATGCTGGAAATTGGGGGGGGGAATAAAACCTGGTGGAAGAGCTGGCGGGTGAAGTTTGGCAAAAGAGAATACGAAGCTCTTTCAGATTACGAGAAAGTTGTCCCCTCCATGCCATCTTCTCTGATTCGATCTTCTTCTCCTCCGCCGGTGGTTGCAAAAGCCGCAAAGTATCACCCGATCTTTGGAATTTGATTTGATACACCCCAAATGTATATCTGGAAATAGAGAAAGCAGGAGAGACTCTACATTTTGTTCAAGCAGTTGTAATTTGTAAAGTAGAATTGTTATTACATTTTAGGGTTTTGAAATAAATTAAAGGTGGGGATTAATTTGATTTGGAATGAATGGTCAGGATTATGGTTTATGTTGGTTTGACTCGGTCTCGTAGCTCGGTCTCATAGCTCGATTTAATGGTGTAAGTGCTCCAATTTGAGTTGTTAGTATTTTCGTTAGAAAATTAACGAAAGTCTTAACATTCCTAACATTTTTAACAATTCCTAACTTTTCTAACAAAGCAAGGGTAGATTAGGCATTGCTATTTAAAGATAAACCAAGAAAAGAATCTCAAAAGGCAAAAGAATTGTAAAAAATCCGAATTGGCAAGCTGAAAAACACAGCCAGTTTGAATTTTTGAATAATATTCTTCCTGTCCAAAGCCTGGAGCAGCATTTAATGAACCAGGCATGCTTACAGACAGATCCGTGCGGATCCTTTTGCTCCTCACAGTGGCCAATAAATTGAACCCTCCTCTCTCAGTTTACACAACACAATTCACTCACAGAAGCTGTACTCTGGCGAAAAATAGAGAGAAAACAGTGGGAATCCCTAGATTGCCACCATTTTCTCTTGAGTCTTTCCCAATCACACCCACTCACTCTCAAATCACTCTTAAACATACACAAGCTCAAGCTTAAATAAACACTAAAGAGGAGGATTAGAGAGAAAACATAGAGGACTTAAGTGTTATCTACTTGTTTTCTCTTTGACCAACTCTATCATCAAACCCTAAACACATTCAAGCCTTGAATCCACTCAAACATAAATCCAAACACCAAATATTGATACTCCTCAAGTCAAACACTAAATCTTGATACTCCTCAAGTCAAATTCCAAGCCTAGGAAGATAGGGTGTCACCATTGGTAAAGCCCTCCTTCTCTAAACCCTAAAACTCCCTTTTAATTTCTTGTTCATCTTGTTCTTCTTACTTTGCTTTACTTTATATCTAGTTTAACTTAAGTCTTGACCTAAGATGGTCATCTTGAAGTTCATCTTCATGAATGACCATCTCAAATGGTCCACATTCTAAATCTCTAGTTGATTTTTCTCTTTAATTTCATCTTTACAAAGATCCCCTTTCCCTTTGCAAAGGATATGTTTTAAACCCCATAAGTTTCCCAAGGATGATTTGATATGATAACCACTTGACACAAAGTAGTGGAATCAAGTCTAGGGATGAAAATGGGGTCAACATAGATGCAAATCCCCCAAAAAAATCACATTTCCTTCTTGAGAATGTTGCTGTCCAGTAGCATTTCTCTAAGACCTCTGTCCATGGTCTAATTTTTTGGACACAGAATAAATTGGAATTTGGTGTTGACTACAAACACTTTTTGTAGCCAACATCCAGAGCTTTCCAGACATATTTTTACTTTATTTTTTTCGTGAGTATAAATCCCTTTTTCAAATTATCTTTTAAAGGTCAGTTCATCAGTCTCTGGAAATCCAGATTTCACATCTGAGATTTCCAGAAGGTTTTGGTCCCTCAAATCTTCTCCAAAATGGAAAGTTATTTTACAGAAACCTTATTTAAGGTGTTTTAAACAACTTTCATTCTCAGACCATTTCCAGATTCTGAGATTTTGAAGCCTTTAAATCCATTTTAAAATCAGGTGTCCACTGTCTTTTTCATTCTGGCAGAATTGGTTTTCAACTTCAAAAGGTCTTTTGAGTACCAAAACTCAACCTAAAAATCACACCAAAAATCATGGGATTTTTTTAAAGTCTTATAAAGAGTTACCAATTTTTGGTTTTCTCAGTTTGAACTTATTTTGGCCAAAGTAACCCACACACACACACACACACAAATGGTTTTTAGCTTGGAAGACTCGTTTTTACGAGGCATTCCGGGTGAACACTAACGTTCTTCCCGGCGTGTAACGTGACCTCCGAACTCGAATCTCTTGATTCCAGGCATTTTTCAAAGTTTTGGCCCTTAAAACAGAAATGGCATGGCGACTCCGTTTGATTTCAAAAATCGGGTACATCACAGTGGCGACTCCGCTGGGGACAAATAAGTTTTATCTTTTCAAAAAAAAAAGAAGAAAAACTTTTGTGGGTCAAGCTTCCGTCCCGGCATAAAAAAAATCATTTGTTGTGTGTGTGTTGATTTTGCACATTTCGTGTTGTTTTGGCCGCCTCGGAAAAGTCAAAATTTTGACTGTTGGACCCGTTGCCTCGAACTGTTTGAATTTTGAATTATGAGCTTATGTGTTCATTTGTTTTCAAAAAAAAAAAAAAGATTTTCAAAAAAAAATAAGAAGAAGTTTTCAAAAAAAAAAATTTCAAAAAAAAAAATCATTTTGTGTATGCATCATGCTCTTTAAGACACATATGAAAAATTTCTATTTTACTCAGAAAAAGAAGATAGACTGCTTGCACACTACGCGCACTTGGCCTTACACTGCACACTACGTTCCTAACCCGGGGAAATTCCTGTAGCGGCCCGTTTGGTCTTATTACGCCTCTCGGTGCAAGCACGGGACTACCCAAATATCCCATGAAGCCTCGTGTCGATCATGCACTTGTCCGTGACACACTTTGTCTGAGACCCGGTTGGTTTTTAGTCTGGTCTGTGTCATGCCCTGTCTGTGTATAGACCTTTCCTTTCAAGACTTAGTCGGCCTACCAAGTCAATATCTTTCGGGGACCCTAATCAGTCGAAGTCCTGCCGGTTTTCCGTCACGGGCTTTGACCAGATAATTGACTGGCGCCTTGACTTTGACTCTGACTGGCACAAATTATACACTGACTCCCAGCATGACACTGAGTCATCAAGAATTAATGGTTATTCCATGCCTAATTACGGCCTAACTGACGATGAGTCAAGATCAATTGTGGACATTTATCAGTCCGAACCATGCCGACTTTTCGTCGAGCTCTCGGACATGATCTTGACTTTGACGTCAGCTTTGTCCGTAATTTACATCGAATGCTCGTTAAGGCTCGATTACCCGCCAGACTTTTAGGATCGTTTTTCTTTTCGGTTGGTGGGACCCGCTTGCCCTATAGGACCCTCGCCCGGGGCTGTCCGCCCTGGGGGAAGTCGAAATACAGGTGGAATACGAGGGGCTTATAGACGTAGTGACGGGGCCCACTGATCCAGGATCCAGAGTAGTTTGCGAAAAAGAAGAGCAATCTTTTCCAACCGCTTAGGCTTAATAAAGCATGTTTTAAGTAAACAAGAACAAATAATTGCATGTTGCATGAGCCCAGAGCCCAAACACCTGCCCTCCTTCACTCCCAGACATCTGAACCCTCTTATCTTTCCCCCCGCAGCTCCTCACAAAGCTTGGTTTCGGGCGCCGGGTCACCGTTTGATCAGTTGGGAAGAGTCAAGTGTATCATCAGCTTCGCCATTTGTTCCGACTCCGGGTTTCAGAATGTCTGCATCAGCCGGTAACGATGGGGACAACACCACTCCGCCCCCCGGGACTCCCCAGACAGAACAGCAGTGGAATCAGCTAGCCGAACAGATGAGATTGCGACAGGAAGCACAGCTGAATAGCCTTATGGAGGCTATTAGAAGCCATGGTCTGGCCGCCAGTCTCAATCCCGATGGCACCTTCACCGTGGAAGAAGAGGAAGACCCCAATCCCAATCTCGGTCGCCCTGATTACTCTAGGATGCCACCACCAGCCTCCTACGGTACTACTACCGGAGCCCAGGCTCCTCGGTCTCTGGGTCAGTCAGCTCCCCAACTACAGACCACTGGATCCATGCAACCTGACGAGACGAGCCAGTTCGCAGTTCCTCAGTGGGGACAAAATCAGTACGGAATGTCTTCTCATGGTTGGGGATACCTCAGAATGCCACAGCAAATTGGGATCCTGCCTCAGTTTGGAACCGATCAATCCGAACCTTCGCAGCAATAGTTCAAAGTGCCACAGCAACAGTTCGGAATGCCACCACAGTTTGGTTCGGGGCAACAGTCAGGAGCCCCTCCTCAGAATGATGCTAGCTCAGCTGCTCCTCACACAGCTTCCACAAACCCATTTCTCACTCAGGGTTCGATGGGCCACCAATCCCCTAATCCAGATTTATCAGAATCCCTCGAACCGCAATACCCTCTTGGTTATGCACTCTCACCACAGCCAGCCATGCAATTCAACAACCAGGGACAGCAGCCCGCATTTAAGCCTACTTATGGGTCTCACTCCGGGAACCCGAGCTATCCGGCTACCTCAGGTCTTCCTCCACCTTCTCTGCCAATGGGAATCCAACAGCAAGCCGCTAGGTTTTATCCCTTTGCCCAAGCTCCTACCTACATTCCCCAGGGTAATTTGGGCCAAGGACATGTTTTCACCTATGCCCCGGAGTATGGTATCCCTTCCACCAGTGTGCCGCCAGTGGTAACTCCCCTCTCCAGCTCAGTCACTGGTTTGGGCGCTATGTCTCCACCACATGACCCTCACCTGGCCTGGTTCATGGAACAACACAAGGAGATGAAAGCACAAATTGCTGAATTGACTGCTAAGAAAGCTGCCTTCCGGCCTGCGGACCCGGACTCCATTGTGCCCCTACCCCACAAGTTTGTGATGCCTAATCTAGACCTGTTTGATGGGACTGCATGCCCGAAAACTCACCTGGATACATACACTTTGGCAATGAAAGCTAAGGGATGCACAAACCAGCAGTTGGCCGACTACTTCAGTCTCTCTTTGAAGTCAGGGGCTTTGAAATGGTTCTTTCGATTGAAGCCCGAAGCTAAGGCTACTTGGGAACAGATTACCGGTGCCTTCACATAAAAGTATAAGGCTAATTTGGAGTGGGAAACAAATAGAGTTGACCTGCAGACAACAGTTCAGCGTCACGACGAGAACATCGGGGATTTTTATAAGAGGTGGAACTTGAAGCTCAGTGAAATGGCCATTCCTCCCTCTGACGAGGAGCAGTTAGACATCTTCCAGTCATGCTTGAAGCCGCATTTGAGAACTTCCCTTAGCCACTTCCCTTACTCGGACTTACGGGCGATGGTCAATTCCGGGGCTAAATTCGAGAAGGCTTACAATCAGCAGCAAGTTGTTGCACCTGCTTACAGATACAGGGCTGCTTCCTCCAACACCACTCCTGTCCAGCCCTATTCTGGACAGGACTGTAACAATGCCACTCCCTTTGTTCCCAAGAAACCTGATGCGTCCAGATCCCGGCTCCAAGGTTTGGGAAGCTTTGGGATGCCTTTGAGTGATATCTTCAGAGGTTTGGTGAAAGAAGGTTTGCTCCGGCCTTTGGATAATTATCAGCCAAGAAACCCCAATGCTCCTTTGGATACCTCCAAGCATTGTGCCTTCCATCAGTACCATGGGCACCTGACAGATGATTGCGTCCCCCTGAAAAAGGCAATCCAAGGTTTGATTGAGCAGGGGAGGTTAGAGGTGTCTGAAGGGCCCAATACCATCAGTAACCCATTCCCTAGAAATAACAACATGAGTGTCAACATGGTCGAGTTTGGTGATTCAAGCCTCGTGGGCATAATGGAATTTGACTCGCCCCTTTGTGAGGTCGGTGAACCAGCCATCGCAGGAGATGAAAATGGTTGGATTAAGCAAGAGATTGCCAAAGAAATCCTGATGGAAAGATCTGCAATAGCTCTCATCTCCAGCGTCGAAGAGTAGATGCATGGTCCAACAGCAAAGAGCGGCTAGACTAGGGACTACCTATCTTTAAAATAGTCTCTTAAGTCAACCTTCGTAGGTTCTAGTACTTCTCTTTCACCTAAGTCCTTCCTGGACATTTGTCGTTGTAGTCCATTTTGGACATAATAGTTAAATGTCTAACTTTTATATATATGTTTTCTTTCTTTTCTTGCTAGACTCGAGACATCACTTCCGCACCCACGTTACACTTAATTGAAATGGTTTTATCCAAAATGATCACTTGTGCTGCTCAACCACTAATTCTTCGAAAAGATTAATATTTAAATTAATTGGAATGAGAAAATCAATTGATATCCTTCTCAAATTGGGGCTTACCAACTCCCCATCTTGCCTCTCATATGCTCACATCATCCTCGTCATTTCATTGCTCGATGAATTTGCACGGATCTTTTCTCATTTAAAGCTTAAGCGAGCAATGAAGACTTAATCTCATTTAGGTCATCCGGTAGGGATTGCGGTTGAAGCCTTTCACCCATAGGAAAGCCATTACCTCACCCTCACCAAACAATACCTTTCATTTCGAGATCGGCGTGTTTTGAAACCCCGTTTAACCATCATTTTTGCTCCTTACTGAGAGAAGTCCAAGCAAGGCCAAGAAGTTAACTTCAAGAGTCGGCAATGCGCAAAATATCTCAAGCCATGAAGGAAGGACAAAGATAATCCTCAACTCCTCAGGAGGCTTTCCAAGTCAAAAAAAAAAAAAAACCAAAAAACAACAAAAAAAAAAAAAAACAAAAAAGAAGAACTGTCGATCCTCAAAAGTCCCCAACTTCTCAAGAAGCTCTCCAATGATAAAAAAGGAGCCTGAATCCCCGCAAGTTTGCAAAAGTTCTCGACGGCTTGGACTTCCTCTCACCATTACCTTAAATCAATCCCAAGCCATCCTCTCGCTTTTAGAGGATATTCCCATTACCCTCGCCTTTGGCCAAAGTCAAAGTCAGACCTATCATTCTTAGAGGCAATCAATCTTCATCGCCGTAGATTTCCCAAACATATCCCTGCAAGCCAACCTCTCATCTTTAGAGGTTCAGTCAGTAAAAGGCCCAGCCGACCTCTCATCTTAAGAGGTCATAATTTCCCAAATCACCTGATGGCCGATCGAAGCCCGGAAACCCAGCTGCAATTCCTATCGGATAGCAATTTCATCGTAATATCTTTAAGATCTAAATCAAATTAATGCTTCATTGCTTGCCTAAATTGGAATCTAATCCATCTTGATTCAAAATCATCAATATAAGATTGTGCAAATTCAAATCTGATTCATTCGATATTTCATGTGAGCATAATTCATTTCTATTCCACAAACACTTGCCGTGGATGTCCCACTGGGGCTTCGCATCCGTGTCTTTCATGGACACTCTAAGGGGATATGTCATTCGAATCTCCAATCCTCAAAATCCTCAAAGGACCTCAAAATCTTGAATTTTCACATTCATTCTCTTTTCAATCGGGTTAAGCCCGAACTACGGCGACCTGAGCTCTTCATAATGGAGGGAACGTAGGCAACAAGAAATGGTTTGGTCGAAATCACAAACAAATCTCGAAAAAAAAAAATCTGGTCTCATCAAGGATCGCCCTTATACACTTTCCGAGCTTGATTCTCGATATCAGTTGGCTTTCTCCTTGTGATTAATCAAAATATTTGTTCATATCAGATTTAGGGATTGAATAACCCGAACATTAACAAAGGGTTTTAAGCAGCCTTGTGATCATCACGAATAAAACAAGTTTTCTAGTGTCTCAACAAGTCTTCTCTCTCTCCATCATAGGGAAATAGAGCCAAACACTGTCTTTCTGTCAGTAGGGGCTTCCATACACTTTTCCACACCTTGTGATGCTTATACTCTCTCAAAAGAGTCAAACCAAAAGCGAGAGTGTCATGCACAAATTCGGGAGACATTCCCACCTTTCAAAAGATATGCCCCTGCACGTAAACATTTCTGAGTCTTGTTCAGTGACTGGTTGACTAAGGTCTGAAAAGATGGGTGCCTCCTCTGTAAGACTACTCTGAATTTCTTCACGCTGGGGCTTTGCTAAGCGGTTTTCCCAGGTTCTCCTGTATCACCTCTTCAAGCTGGGGCTTCTATAGTCACCTTTGGGTCCACATTGGGTTCTTCACTACAAGATAGATTCGATCTTTGTCAGATTATTTTCAGAATTGCTTTGCATTACCAATCAGATTGGGACTCTGCTAATGACAACAAGGTTATAAGATTGGGGCTTCGCCAAGTCGCTTCTTCAAAATCTGGACTTTGCCTACTCAGTTCTTCAAACCGAGGCTTTGCCAAAGAAGGGATCTTTCCTCGCTTTAATAGGATCCGGGGGCTTTGTCAAGTTGGTCCTTTGAATTTGAATTTTATCAAGTCACAAGAAAGGTCTAGTCACATCAACAACTAGATTTTCAGCTTCAGAACTTGGTACATAGCAGCTTCCCGTAGCATCGGGATTTAAGATCTGGGTTTCTCCCTGCATTAGCAATTTCATCAAATCATTCTCCGAACAAGGTTTCGACCGAATTCACAGCTCACCCAAATGAAAGAAGCTTCACTCATATCAACGTGCCCTAGAGCCTGTCAGCATCAGCTTCAAATGACCAAGATTGAGAGGGAAAATTCCAATCAAGACCCGGGATCCGAATCCAATCTCATCAAGATTGGGGTCCATGTGATACTGTTAACAAAACCTCATCAACAACCACTGTTTAAATCGCGATCGAGGGCTCTCACCTCCCCCACTTGCTCAAAATCTGTTCCAAACAGTCTCCAGACACATACATCCCAATGCATCCCCTCTCATCACCATGCATCCCCACAAAAATCTCCCAAGGGCTCATGTAGCATGCACAAAACTTGAATCAATAGGAAAAATCCTAAGTGATTGAAGATCATAAATCATAATTTCCCGCGTAAGCTTAGGCTAAGTGCATCTTCGAAAGCAAGTAAATGCATCATCTCGCGAACATATGCAGTGATACTATCATAATCATCCTGATTCTATGCATGCATCTGTCATCATGTATGTCATATATGCATCTTCCTCTCTACTAACCAATGCAGGAATTCGAACGTGAAAGACCATTTTCCTTCGCTATTGAGACTTACCCTCAACAAGGAAGATATTTACCAAAGTCCAAAATCAATGGTTTCAACAAAATTGCAAGAAATCAAATTCCCCTTTTCGGCAATAGATGATTCCGGGCAAAACATGTGCAGATCACCTCCAGTGTCTACAAATCGGTCAGGGACGCCAAGTTCTCAAATACAAATCGGTCAGAGACGCCAAGTTCTCAAATACAAATTGGTCAGAGACGCCAAATTCTCAAATACAAATCGGTCAGAGATGCCAAGTTCTCAAATACAATTCGGTCAGAGACGCCAAGTTCTCAAATACAAATCGGTCAGAGACGCCAAGTTCTCAAAATACAAATCGGTCAGGGATGCCAAGTTCTCAAAATGCAAATCGGTCAGGGACGCCAAGTTCTCAAATACAATTCGATCTGAGACACCAAGTTCTCAAAGGCAAGTAGGTCAGGGACGCCAATTTCTCAAATACAGACCGGACAGAGACGCCAAGTTCTCAAAGATGCATCAAGACTCTCAACACTATCAACTACCACACAGCCCCCGCAACTTGCTCTCCTGCAGGTAAGCACAGCAAAGGTACGTTAGTCCTTCAACATATCTCAAAAATATGCATGCACTCACAAATGTTGCATGATTACCCATAGCTTTAGCTATCCCTATCTCCGCAAATAGCAACGTAAGCTTTAGTCAATCCTCGGGCGACTTCCCTAAAATAGTCAATCTTCGGGCGACTTCCCTAAAAATAGTCAAATCCTCGGGCGACTTCCCTAAAATAGTCAATCCTCGGGCGAATTCCCTAAAATAGTCAAACCTGGGGTGACTCCCCTAAGAACAGTCAATCTTGGGTACAAAGCCCGTGGCCTCTCGTTATCGCCACCTCTTTGACGAATTACGTACAGGCTTGATTCCCATCCGGGATACGTAGGTAGCCTACCATAGGTCCAGCCACTTGATCAACACGGTCACCCTTTTCCCCGATAGTTATCGTAAGCCCAAATCTTCCCAAGCGAGAACACCTTCAAATAGTCTCCCTCAGGTACAAAAACTCGACTTAGAATCATACTCCTGAACTAAGTCCCCATTTAGGTTCATACCCCTGAACTAAACCTCGACTTAGAATCATACTCCTGAACTAAGTCCCCATTTAGGTTCATACCCCTGAACTAAACCTCAACTTAGAATCATACTCCTGAACTAAGTCCCCATTTAGGTTCATACCCATAAACTAAACCTCAACTTAGGATCATACTTCTGAACTAAGTCCCCATTTAGGTTCATACTCCTGAACTAAACTCCAACAAAGGCTAACAAAATCCCCAGCGAAGTTAACGGAATCCCGTTTCTTTTCCTATTATCATCCATTTCCTCGGCAGCAAACGTAAGACCGATCCCTTCAAATGAAGTCCACCAATAGACCATCTATCCCAAACCATCAAAGGGAAATCATTTCAACCAAGGTTCGAGGCACCTAAGACGTCATCATCAAGGTTCGAGGCACCTAAGACGCCATCATTAAGGCATGAGGCACCTAAAGCGCTATCACCCCGGTCACAACACTAGGAAAGCGATAAAATGCAATCATCCCCTAATTCGACAAACCAAAACCATAGGGCGACTTCCCCAAAATAGTCAAATTATAGGGCGACTTCCCCAAAATAGTCAAACCATAGGGCGACTTCCCCAAAATAGTCAAACCATAGGGCGACTTCCCCAAAATAGTCAAACCATAGGGCGACTTCCCAAAAATAGTCAAATTATAGGGCGACTTCCCCAAAATAGTCAAACCATAGGGTGACTTCCCCAAAATAGTCAAACCATAGGGCGACTTCCCCAAAATAGTCAAACCATAGGGCGACTTCCCCAAAATAGTCAAACCGTAGGGCGACTTCCCCAAAAATAGTCAAACCATAGGGCGACTTCCCAAAAATAGTCAAATCATAGGGCGACTTCCCCAAAATAGTCAAACCATAGGGCGACCCGACTTCCCCAAAATAGTCAAACCATAGGGCGACTTCCCCACAATAGTCAAACCATAGGGCGACTTCCCCAAAAAAAGTCAAACCATAGGGCGACTTCTCAAAAATAGTCAAATCATAGGGCGACTTCCCAAAAGTAGTCAAATCTTAGGTTGACACCCTAAAACAGTCACTCTAGGGTCGACATCTGAAGATAGTCGAAAGACCCGAACTAAGACTGGCTTGATTCCTCTTAAGGATACGTAGGTAGCCTATCACTAGGTTCAGCCATCAGGCCAAAATGGTCATTCCTTTCCCCAGCAAAGCGGATACACAATTTCAGCCACTCGATCACTTGATCATCCTGTCAAATATGGAGCCTTACTCTTATCGACGACCCCGCTTCCTTCGAAAAGCCGTCGCCGAGGGGCTACTGTAAGTGCTCCAATTTGAGTTGTTAGTATTTTCGTTAGAAAATTAACGAAAGTCTTAACATTCCTAACATTTCTAACAATTCCTAACTTTTCTAACAAAGCAAGGGTAGATTAGGCATTGCTATTTAAAGATAAACCAAGAAAAGAATCTCAAAAAGCAAAACAATTGTAAAAAATACGAATTGGCAAGCTGAAAAACACAGCCAGTTTGAATTTTTGAATAATATTCTTCCTGTCCAAAGCCTGGAGCAGCATTTAATGAACCATGCATGCTTACAGACAGATCCGCGCGGATCCGTTTGCTCCTCACAGTGGCCTATAAATTGAACCCTCCTCTCTCAGTTTACACAACACAATTCACTCACAGAAGCTGTACTCTGGCGAAAAATAGAGAGAAAACAGTGGGAATCCCTAGATTGCCACCATTTTCTCTTGAGTCTTTTCCAATCACACCCACTCACTCTCAAATCACTCTTAAACATACACAAGCTCAAGCTTAAATCAACACTAAAGAGGAGGATTAGAGAGAAAACATAGAGGACTTAAGTGTTATCTACTTGTTTTCTCTTTGACCAACTCTATCATCAAACCCTAAACACATTCAAGCCTTGAATCCACTCAAACACAAATCCAAACACCAAATCTTGATACTCCTCAAGTCAAACACTAAATCTTGATACTTGATAAGCGACTATTATATAGTCATTTATCCTTAGATTTATATACTTTTTATTGCATAAAACATCATTTCTCATTTCATTTCATATACTCCCTCCGTCCGCCTAGTAAGTTCACACTTACTGTTTACACGTTAATTAAGGAGGGAGTATTATATTGAAAGTGTTGTGAGTGTGAAAATAAAATAGGAGAGAGAATGAGTGGAGGGAATAGTAAATTATAATGGTTTGTGAGTATTAAAATAATGTAGGAGAGAGAATGAGTGGAGAGAATAGTGATTTAAGGTTTCCTTTTTAGGAAAGAAACAAAGTGTGAACTTTGTAAACGGACGCCCAAAATAGAAAGTGTGAACTTTGTAAGCGGACGGAGGGAGTACTTTTTAGTTCTTTTTTCATATTTTCTAGATTTTACGCTTTTGGTATACTTCTTGCATTTAAAGACAGGTTTTAGGTTCATTTTTATCAAAAAGATACTTGGACACTTCAAAGCAAAAGACATGGAAGAGCACCAACCAAATCAAGCACACAAAGCTAAATTTCAGAAGGAGCGGCCGTGCAGCCAAGATGGAGCGACCGTGCACTTGGCCTTTTTCAGGCCATTTGTGGCCCTAAAATATAGAGTGGCCGTGTCTTGAAGAGGGAGCGGCCGTGTCATTATATGGAGCGGCCGTGCAGCTTGGACAGGAGCGGCCGTGCGAAGTGTCAAGACTTAAATTCAAATCTGGCGCCAAGGGACGCACGGCCGTGCAGATTCCTTGACGCGGCCGTGCAAAACGCGACTGCAGACGTAAAGGCACCTTTTGATTGCACCCGATTGAAGAGTCTCCTCCTTTTTATAAATAGGACCCTAGTGATCAGTCTTGGAGATAGGAATTCTTAGAGAGAAATTACTGATATTAGAGAGATAAAAGATACAAAGATTTATAACAACAATTTTCCAAAGGAGTTTGAAGATCAAAGTCATTATTTGTTCTTGGAATCACTTTGGAGGAAAAGCAATAAAAGTGAAGCATTATTCTCAGCAATCATAAGTCTTTCTTACTCAATCTCTATTTATACTTTTCTGTTTATTTATGGCTTGTGAGTAATCCCCCATATTCTTGGGGTTGGAAACTCAAAAGCATGCTTATTCATCATTTAAAAATGTTTAGTCTTGTCTTCTTTCTTCATCTAAAACAACCTCTTTATATTATTCTCTAAATGCCTTACATTTTGGCGATATCCAATTTGTATGATTCAGTCAATTGAGAGAAGTACCTAGCGGAGAATCTCGATTGACGGAACCATATAAAGAAACTAGGTTCATTGATCACGAGAGTAGTTCAATGTCCTAGGGATGTTCCTTTAATGGAAAGTATGTTGACTTCCGTCCTTAATGGATTCTTACTAATTATGGTCAGCTAGAGATAAGCTGGAATGCCCGTTTGTGACAGGGCGGGGGCAAACATAAACGGATTTCTCAAACAGTTAGGACATAATTAGTGAAGAATACAAATGCTATTGTCTTAGCCCGAAATAGCGTAGGCTTAACATACCATCCTTGCTTTTTATGAAAACCTTTTATTTCTAAGACAATGACAATTTGATGAATAAGAATATGCGTATGATTTCCAATCCCGAGAATGCTTCGTTTTATAAGATTTCAATTAAAGTATTTTCTGTTTATGCTCTCTCTATTATTCTAAAACAAATTTTATCTACCCCCAATCTTTTCTATATTTTCTAAAGACAAAAATATCCCTTAAGTAAACCCTGTCTCTGTGGGATCGACTCGTACTTGCACCCGCTATATTACAATAGCCCGTGCGCTTGCGGATATAAAATAAACCGTTAGGTTTCGACTCTAACAATACTCCTCAAGTCAAATTCCAAGCCTAGAAAGATAGGGTGTCACCATTGGTAAAGCCCTCCTTCTCTAAACCCTAAAACTCCCTTTTAATTTCTTGTTCATCTTGTTCTTCTTACTTTGCTTTACTTTATATCTAGTTTAACTTAAGTCTTGACCTAAGATGGTCATCTTGAAGTTCATCTTCATGAATGACCATCTCAAATGGTCCACATTCTAAATCTCTAGTTGATTTTTCTCTTTAATTTCATCTTTACAAAGATCCCCTTTCCGTTTGCAAAGGATATGTTTTAAACCCCATAAGTTCCCCAAGGATGACTTGATATGATAACCACTTGACACAAAGTAGTGGAATCAAGTCTAGGGATGAAAATGGGGTCAACATAGATGCAAATCCCCCAAAAAAATCACATTTCCTTCTTGAGAATGTTGCTGTCCAGTAGCATTTCTCTAAGACCTCTGTCCATGGTCTAATTTTTTGGACACAGAAGAAATTAGAATTTGGTATTGACTACAAAACACTTTTTTTAGAAAACATCCAGAGCTTTCCAGACATATTTTTACTTTATTTTTTTCATGAGTATAAATCCCTTTTTCAAATTATCTTTTAAAGGTCAGTTCATCAGTCTCTGGAAATCCAGATTTCACATCTGAGATTTTCAGAAGGTTTTGGTTCCTCAAATCATCTCCAAAATGGAAATTTCTTTTACAGAAACCTTATTTAAGGTGTTTTAAACAACTTTCATTCTCGGACATTTTCCATATTCTGAGATTTTGAAGCCTTTAAATCCATTTTAAAATCAGGTGTCCACTGCCTTTTTCATTCTGGCAGAATTGGTTTTCAACTTCAAAAGGTCTTTTGAGTACCAAAACTCAACCTAAAAATCACACCAAAAATCATGGGATTTGTTTAAAGTCTTATAAAGAGTTACCAATTTTTGGTTTTCTCAGTTTGAACTTATTTTGGCCAAAGTAACACACACACACACACACACAAAAATGGTTTTTAGCTTGGAAGACTCGTTTTTACGAGGCATTCCGGGTGAACACTAACGTTCTTCCCGGCGTGTAACGTGACCTCCGAACTCGAATCTCTTGATTCCGAGCATTTTTCAAAGTTTTGGCCCTTAAAACAGAAATGGCGTGGCGACTCCGTTTGATTTCAAAAATCGGGTACATCACAAATGGCTAAACGGTTTAGCTCGGCACCCTCAAACCGCAAGCTAAACCGAACCACGCGGTTTGTAATTTTTATAAACCGAGCTAAACCACTTAAATAAAAAAATCGAGCTAAACCCCATAATTTAGCTCGGTTCGGTCTCAAACCGCGGTTTGAGCTAAACCACTTGCACCCCTAATATAGGCAAGGATGAGAATTGTTATATAAACCCGTAAAATTGTTGAGTAAACCCGTAGAACTAAATACACCCCAAATAAATTAAATAACCCCCCTTTCCCTTTATACCCCTTGTTTTTAACCCACACCCACACCCACCCACACCCACACCCACACCCACCCACCCAATTACTTCTCATTTACTCTCTCTCTCTCTCACTCATCCCCACCCAAAATCAAACCTAGAGAGAGAAAGAGAGGAAACGACAGTGATAGAGAGAGAAGAGAACGCAAAACCGCAGAGAGAGAGAAGAGAGACACGGCTGGTGAGAGAGAGAGAGAAGAAAGAAGAAGCAAAAATCAAAGAAGAAGAAGAAGAAGAAGAAGAACAACCATTTTCAATTTCAAGATGTCAAACCTTGGAAAATCTGGTAATTTTTCTTTCCTTTGTGCTAAAATTAGTTTATTTTTCCTTCAATTTGAAATTTGAGAGATTTACATTTGAGAATTCTGGGTTTTGAGTGGTTCGGCCACTACTGGCCGATTTATTACATCTAGTCGGCCACACCCTGCCGAAAAATGTCAAAATTTCGGCCACCCCCGGCCGAACCTGCTCAAATTCTCGGCCATGACCAACCGAACCAATCCCAAAATTTCGGCCACAACTGGCCGAACCTTGCTCATGAGACGGACTGTAACGAAATTCTCAGTTTATTTGGTGCCATTCACCTTTTTTACT
The DNA here is from genome assembly GCA_022495995.1 of Adenophora triphylla var. japonica. Taxonomy (NCBI): domain Eukaryota; kingdom Viridiplantae; phylum Streptophyta; class Magnoliopsida; order Asterales; family Campanulaceae; genus Adenophora; species Adenophora triphylla. The sequence goes on from JAFEMH010001274.1 coordinate 211,572, forward strand.
GCTGTTTTATGGGTTGTATATTTATGTACCATTGGGCTTGTTTGCACATACATCTTTATGACTATATGTTAACCATGTTGTGAACCGTAAAGTTTAGAAGATGTTCTTTATTTGTGCTTATTAATGAGAATTTGATTTCCTCCATCGGATCTCTGGTTGTTGCCATTTATGGATTTGTGGTTTTTATAATTTCATTGCACGACTAAGATAGTTTTATTTGAGTTGGGGTGGCTACATTTACGGGATAGTGATTCTTACCATTTCAATCCATTTTGACGTGGGAATACTTTCTTTAATTGTTCGCTTTTGTTACTTCTCCTTTCTTATGCGCATGCATTTCTTATATGCAAAACATATTATGAATGCTTGTAATCCCTGGGATTTCAGATTTTTGATTGTTACTATTTTTATGTAGTTATTAATAATACTCCCTCCGTTTCAAAATGATCTTTCCACTTTTTTTGGTCATTATAATTTCATTGCACGACTATGATATGTTATAAAATTTTTACGAGTTTGATTTTTTGATGTTTTCATTGCAGTTAAGAAAATTTTTACAAGGAGAAGGCCTCAAACTGCTTCCTTAAGGAGTGAAAAAGTAGCCGCACGTACTCAAGGGCAAACTTCACAGAACCAAGAGCCAGTTGAGGATTTAACCGTTGATCCTCGCTTGTCGGTCTACAATGAGCCTATGGAAACCTCACCTGAGCCTCGGATAGACCTTATTCCGGCTCAAAATGATAGTGACCCGGAAGATGAACGGGAATACGAGCCGAAAGATAAGCCGAAAGATGAGCCGGAAGATGAGGAAGATGAGGATGATGATGATGATGAGGATGATGAGGAGGGAGGTGGGGAGGTAACGTCTTATCCCGGTGGGCCTAGGTACAAAACATTACTCCTTTCCTATGAAACCCATATTGCTAAATCAATTTGGGAGGGTAAAGATGATAGAATTTTAAAATGTATTACCCATATAGGTAAATTGAAAAAATGGGAATTGGAGTTGAATAAAGTGTCAGAGCCGGTTCAAATGCTTATCATTAATTCCGGTCTCTTGGGCTTAGTTAATGGAAGTGGAGCGTATGACAACGTAGATAAAACGTTGGTCAACGCTTTTGTTGAGCGATGGCATCCGGAAACTAATAGTTTCCATATGCCATTTGGGGAGATGACCATCACTTTGGAGGATGTGTCTTGTCTTACATTGCTTCCGGTAGTAGGTCTTCCCTTATTTGAGAGTCCCGCTTATGCTAGTCAGCCACCTCTTATTAAGGTTTGTGATGTTTTGGGAGTGACCAAAAAAGCTGCTAAAGATGGAATTCCTGCCAAGGGGGCATTGGTCAATTTAGAATGGCTTAGATTGAAGTTCTCCCCTCAGTTGTGTTAGTGTAATCTGCAGGTGATATCGCAGATGATTTCCCAAAAGTCCAGATGATATCGCAGATGATTTCCTGGACTGATAATTATATAGTTGTATATTCTTGTTTATTATTTATTATTTAATGGACTAATGTGCTAATATGGTCTGTATAGTCTATAGTTTATGGTTATATTTCAGGGTGCAATAGCATCAAAGAAAGAGCTAGACACGTGTGGAAATTGGAAGAAAAGAATTAATACATTTTATGTATTAATTCGTAACTTTGGCAAACAACAACAACACGTGTGAAGACTTGGTCAAGAGTTGTTGCTGAGTTATAGACTGAGTACAAGGTTGATAAAGCAAGGGAGTACAAGGCGTGGAAGCTTGGCTTGAGGATTAATCAACTTGGTTGCTAAAATTGAGGAAATGGGAGCTAGAATTGTGGAACAACTTCACCCACTCTCCCTATACTTCCTCCATGTGCAAGATCAGCCCCAAGGCTGTTATTGGAGTAGCCTTCAAGTATTTGAAGACTATAAATAAGCTTGGAAGGTTTCATTTGAAGACATGTCAATTATATCATCACATTCACACCTTCGAAAAGCTTAGAGATAGAGTTCTTTATTTGGTTCTTTTTAATCCTTTCTCCCTTGTAATTTCGCACTTGATTACTTTGGTATCAAGGTGTGTGAAGGCTAGGATAGGATTCCGTTCTTTATCTCTTGTTCCATAGAGCTTAAAATAGATATAGCTATAGGGAACTTTCGGCTTTGTAAATTCATTTATAGTGATTATAAAGTCTTGCCTAAGAGGCACTTTCAAGTTATATTTATATAACTTGAGAAAAATAATTTTGGTGTTTTATTCCGCTGCAAACTCTTTTACAAAATTATTTTATTTTCGAAGTGTGTGTGTGTGCCATCCCAAGTGCTATCGTTGGTGCTGTTATCACCTTGGATATCACTTGTGATTCAAGCCGTGACAATTTCAATTGGTATCAGAGCAGGTCACTTGACGCTACTAAGTGCTTGGTCTAGGTGTCATGGCTTTTGATCTTGCAAATCCAAACCAAAAACGTCTTCCTGTTTTAGATGGTTCGAATTATGCATATTGGAAAATTCGCCTTCGCTCGCATATCAAATCAATTGATCTTCGAGCATGGCGATCTATAGTTCATGGGTATTCTCTTCCACTGTTACCTCCTGATGAGGATGGTGATATTCAGGTTAAACCTGAAGGCGAGTGGACTAATGAAGAGATCACCCTAGCTAACTATAATGAGAAAGCTCTTAATGCTATCTTTGAGTGGGTTGACATGCATATTTTTAAACTTGTTCAAAATAGTTCCACAGCTCAAGAAGCTTGGGATATTTTACAAAGGTTTTGTGAAGGTGATTCTAGTGTGCGTGAAAACAAACTTAGAGGTCTTACTGGCAAATTTGAAAGGTTGAGAATGGGTGAAAGTGATACCATTTCCTCTTATTTTGAAAAACTATTTGACATTGCTAATGAGTGTCAACTTTTAGGTGAACCTTTTACAAACAAACAATTGGTTTCAAAGGCTATTAGAACTCTCCCTGAGCGTTTTAATATTAAGGTTTCATCTATAGAAGAGGCTCACAATCTTTCTACTATGAACATCAATTCCTTAATGAGCATTTTAAAAAATTTTGAGTCAAACCTTGCTGAGCAAAGTGAAGCTTCTAAAGGCAAGAGTGTTGCTTTAAACGTTCAATCCTCTAGTGGTTCAACTAATGAGGATGACGAAATTTTTGAGGAATTGGGTGAAGATGCCAGTGTTGCCTTACTTACCAGGAAATATAACTCAATGGTGAGAAAATTTAACAAAGAAAATGTGCAGGTGAAGGCTAAAGAGCAACAAACCAAGGTGTACAATTCAATGCCCAAGAGGACATTTCCATCTACTCAGAAAGGTGGTCCCATAAGGAGAGCATCATCAGATCAATCCAGATCTGATCCAAAATACCTTGAATCAATCCAATGTCATGCTTGCTCTGGATGGGGTCATTACTCAAATGAGTGTGCTAACACTCTAAGAAAGATGGGAAATAACCTATGGGTTTCTCTCAGTGACAATGAGGATGAGGAGACCAATCAATCTGAAGATTCAGATCAAACATCAATGGTGGTCACAAATTGTGACTCGGATTCTGTCAGTGATACCCCATGTGACATCCAAAGTGGGATAGCACCTGAGGTATCATCCAACAGGTATACAGATTTAAATTTGATAAATGCTATTTGTTTTGTGGGTTCTGTTAACATGGATGCAGGTAGTTCACAAGAGGATGAACAAAGTAAGGAGTTCAGCAAGGATGAACTCATTTGTGGTCTTAAGAACCTATGCAAAGAATTGGTGGACGAATGGAAGAAAGAGAACAAGAAGGTGATCTCTCTGTCCAAAGAGGTTCAAGACCTGACTGATGGCTTGACTAGATTGGAAGTTCAACTCACAAAGAAGGATGTGGAGCTGGACAAAGTCAAGAGCAAACTTACTCTTGTCGAGACAACATTCAAGAAACTCAACACGAGTTCTACCAAGTTAGATGCAATTCTTGGGTTGTCCAAACCACTCAAGGCAGGTATGGGTTTTCAAGAGTCTTTAAATGCTATTACATCTACTTTGTCTAATACAGAAGATAAGTTAGTTTTTGTTAAAGAAAGAGATCATGTTGAACTTATATCTTCTGATAAGTCTTCTGACAAGGTAAAAATATGTAACTACTGTTACTCTACTGGACATTTGAAAAATGATTGTAAAACTCTCTTAAAGAAAGCTTGTCCGAGTTCTGTGTGATACGAAGTGTTGCCTAGCACGTCGAGATATCACATCGATCAGAAAGAAAAGTGTTCAAAGTAGGAAAGTGTGGAAACCTAAGTCTAATCTGATATGTGATGTTGTATGCACTGCTTTAAAAACTAATGTTGAAGGTTCATGGTATTTTGATAGTGGTTGTTCTCGTCATATGACTGGAACAAAAATGTTTTTAAAGAAATATGAACCTATTCAAGGTGGTAGTGTAACATATGGTGGTGGTGGCAAGAGTAATATAGTAGGAAAAGGCATATTAAATGTACCTGGATTTCCTGCTTTAAAAAATGTTTTGCATGTTGATGGACTGGTAACTAATTTAATTAGTATTAGCCAACTTTGTGATGACAACCTTGAAGTGAAATTCAATAAAAACACTTGTGAAGTTTTTGATTGTACCAATAACTGTGTTATGACTGGTACTAGGTCAAGTAATAACTGTTATCTTGTTGAGGATAAACAAGTGTGTCATTCTGTGAGGGTTGATGATGCTACTTTATGGCATCAAAAGTTGGGTCATGTCCATTTTCGTAACATTGTGAAACTCATAAATGCTGAAGCTATAAGAGGTATACCTAGTCTGGACATAAGTACGAAAATCATATGTGAAGATTGTCTAAAGGGTAAACAAACACGTGCTACCCATAGTGCTACCCAACATAATGAGGAGTATTCTTGGACAACGCACTGTTTTCAATTAATGCATATGGATTTAATGGGTCCAGTTGAGGTAGACAGTTTAGGAGGTAAGAAATATACTTTTGTAATAGTTGATGATTTTTCTAGATTTACTTGGATATATTTTTTGAAAAAAAAATCAGAAACTTTTGAAAAGTTTAAGGTCTTACATGCTAAAATCAAAAATATGTTTTCTGCTCTTATCATGCGAATAAGGTCTGATCATGGAACGGAGTTTGATAATTCACTGTTTTTTACTTTTTGTGAATTAAAAGGAATTAAACATGAGTTTTCTGCTCCTAAAACACCTCAACAAAATTGGGTGGCTGAAAGGAAAAATAGGACCTTACTTGAGATGGCACGTGTGATGTTGTTTTCAAAAAGAATTTCAAAAAAATTTTGGGCTGAGGCCTTAAACACAGCTTGTCACACGACCAATAGGGTTTTTCTAAGACCTGGTACTAGAATGACACCTTATGAAATTTTGAATGGTAGGATACCAAAGGTTCATTATTTTCATACATTTGGGTGTGTGTGTTATGTTCTAAATGATCGGGATTACTTAGCTAAATTTGACTCTAAAAGTGATAAGGCTATATTCCTTGGGTATGCTCAGGACAGTCGAGCATATAGGGTTTATAACCTTAGGTTAAAAACTATTCAGAATCAATTAACGTTGTTTTTGATGATTTAGCAAGTGTTACAGGTGATGGAGTACAGGAATCTCCATTAATATTCTTTGGAAGAAGCTGGAGAATCAAAATCAAGTAAGTGATACCCAGTCTTTGGCCCAAGTGTTGCCACTGAAGGGATAGCATCTCCGGTATCATCCAAGACCAATCCAGCAACTGAAAAGGATGAACAGTCAGATGATGATGCTCATGTGCATGAAGATTTGAGAAGGTATCCACCAGCTAGGATCAGAAGAGACCATCCTTCCTCTCAAATTATTGGAGAAGCAAGTGAAGGGGTACAAACAAGGAACAAAGGACATTTTAGTGACCGTGAAATGGCAAGGTATGTGTGCATGTCCACCACATACCACAAGGTAAAATTTTCCTGTTTTGTTTCTTCTTTAGAACCCAAAAATATTTCTGAAGCTTTAAAAGACAATTTTTGGATACATGCCATGCAAGAGGAACTTGACCAATTTGCTCGTAATGAAGTTTGGTGTTTAGTACCACGTCCTAGTAATACAAATGTAATCTGCAGGTGATATCGCAGATGATTTCCCAAAAGTCCAGATGATATCGCAGATGATTTCCTGGACTGATAATTATATAGTTGTATATTCTTGTTTATTATTTATTATTTAATGGACTAATGTGCTAATATGGTCTGTATAGTCTATGGTTTATGGTTATATTTCAGGGTGCAATAGCATCAAAGAAAGAGCTAGACACGTGTGGAAATTGGAAGAAAAGAATTAATACATTTTATGTATTAATTCGTAACTTTGGCAAACAACAATAACACGTGTGAAGACTTGGTCAAGAGTTGTTGCTGAGTTATAGACTGAGTACAAGGTTTATAAAGCAAGGGAGTACAAGGCGTGGAAGCTTGGCTTGAGGATTAATCAACTTGGTTGCTAAAATTGAGGAAATGGGAGCTAGAATTGTGGAACAACTTCACTCACTCTCCCTATACTTCCTCCATGTGCAAGATCAGCCCCAAGGCTGTTATTGGAGTAGCCTTCAAGTATTTGAAGACTATAAATAAGCTTGGAAGGTTTCATTTGAAGACATGCCAATTATATCATCACATTCACACCTTCGAAAAGCTTAGAGATAGAGTTCTTTGTTTGGTTCTTTTTAATCCTTTCTCCATTGTAATTTCGCACTTGATTACTTTGGTATCAAGGTGTGTGAAGGCTAGGATAGGATTCCGTTCTTTATCTCTTGTTCTATAGAGCTTAAAATAGATATAGCTATAGGGAACTTTCGGCTTTGTAAATTCATTTATAGTGATTATAAAGTCTTGCCTAAGAGGCACTCTCAAGTTATATTTATATAACTTGAGAAAAACAATTTTGGTGTTTTATTCCGCTGCAAACTCTTTTACAAAATTGTTTTATTTTCGAAGTGTGTGTGTGTGCCATCTCAAGTGCTATCGTTGGTGCTGTTATCACCTTGGATATCACTTGTGATTCAAGCCGTGACAATTTCAAGTTGTACTCCTCAGACCCCCGAAAAGTTGTCTGTGCTGCTAAGGCATATCTTTTATATTTATTGGGGTGCACAATCTTTTCTTATAAGACCGGGACATGTGTCAACGCTAGCTATCTAGATTTTTTAGAGATGATGGGGCAATAGGGAATTATGCTTGGGGAGCCGGAGCGTTAGCTTTTCTGTACCGGCAACTAGGAAAAGGATCTAGGTTTAACTGCCATCAGATTTTCGGGCACTTAACCTTGTTGGAGGCTTGGGTTTATGAGAGGTTTCCTGCGTTTAGGAACGGTTTCAACAACTACTATCTACCCAATTTGCCGCTCACATTGAAGTGGCTACCACCTCGGGCTCAACCAGCGACAGTTGCCTCCGTGCAAGTGAAGAGGCAACATATTGACATTATTCAGGACACGGATGTAAGTATTATTTTTTTAGTAATAATTTTCACATGTATTTTTGTTTTCTTAAATGAAACCATATTAATATTTTTTATGTTTTTATTGTAGGTGATTTGGATGCCGTATGAAGGTATCCGCGCTCAATATCCTTTTCCTAGAGTCGCGCTATACCAAGGTGCCATAGTTGCCGGTAATGTGGTGGAACCACATCTTCCCGATCGGGTATTGCGACAATTTGGGTGCATGCAGACAATACCTCACCCTCCACTTGGTCTTGGGATGGCGAGATGAGATAAGAAGTCTCTAATGGGGTGGATCATGTTTGCCCAGTCATTCTATGACTGGAAGTCGAATTGCGTCGATAAACGCAAGTTACCGGGATGTAGAGTGCCTCAACATGCTGCAGATGATTATCTGCAATGGTACTCTGAATATTCACACCCCATTGTGCACCCCATTACTGAGCGGTCTCACGCTGTCAGGAGGACAACTGAAGTTGTTGCCCCTAATCCGTGGGATATGCTTATGAATGTCCGGAACGTCATTATGCCTATTGCTGAGAGATGGACAAATGGAGACCGCTCATTTAGTTTAGAGGAGGCTATGGACGTCATGTTTAGAGCATTGGCAGAAACTCAAACTCAAACCCCAGCGCGGACATCAACTTCTCAGGGTGGTAGAAGACGACAATAGATATGTAGTTTTGGTTTTTTTTGAACAATTATTTTTGGTATTGTATTTGAACAATTATTTTTGGTAATTATATGTATGAACAATTATTTTTGGAGTAATTGGTTTATGGAGTAATTGGTTTATGGTTTTATATTTCATGTTTGTGTATATTTGGAGTAATTGATTTATGGTTTTATGGTTTATGGTTTATGGTTTTATGTGTATGGGGGGGTGATTGGTTGGTGTATGGATTTATGGTTTGTATATATGTTTGAATGGTTGATGGTTGCAGCATAGACGAGTTGGGGACATGCCCTGGTTAGTGCAGAATACAGCAAGTACATGTCGAAAAACTGGAAAATTTTCGGCCAGTACTGACCGAACCAGTCAAGAAGTTCGGCCAGTACTGACCGAAAACCTTGGATCTGTTCGGCCACTACTGACCGAGACCTAGATAAGCGTGTTTTTTTTTGGAACCGTTCACGAAAAAACATTGCTACGTGTTCTAAACATTGGCTGAAATTTTTAAATTTTTTTTTGCCTTAGTTACAAAGGTTCGGCCAGTTCCAACCGAATTTTCTTTGGTTTTTCGGCCAGTACTGACCGAACCTGCTCAAATTTTCGGCCAGTACTGACCGAACCTGCTCAAATTATCGGCCACACCTGGCCGAACCATGGCATGATGATTTGTTCGTGGGTTTTGTTGTTTGGTTGATGTAGAATGGAATTTAGGATGTTATCTTTGTTGGTCTTTACAATTTTTGGGTTGTGTTGATTTAATTTAATTTAAAGTTAGTTAAATTTAGTTAAATTTAGTTAATTTAATTTAGTTATTTTAATTTAAAATTAGTTAAATTTAGTTAATAAAAATTGGAATGTAATAATAAATGAAAATTATTTAAAGATATGTAATACCACAAATCATAATATTTAACATAAATATTATTTTTTAATATCAATTACATAAGTTGATGTTTCGGGTACTTGTATTAATCTATCTTGATAAAAATCTAGCCATCCGGTTGCACATTCAGCTCGACAATCATACCATTTGTATGAAAACGCCTTCATCAATTCAATGCTTTTCGGATGAGCAAATAATATCTCCTTAATGACATTTGTATTCTCGCATTGCCGATATTCGAAGTGATAAGCATGATCAGTCAATTTAACACGTGAGTTGTTGGATTTGAGAACGACCCGCACGCTCAGTTGCCCTGTTCTTCACTCGCGCATTATAAATAGTCCGTATTATGGAGTTGTTTTCCGGAAATTTCTCTTTTAATCCATGTAAAATATCCTTCGGCCGGCTATTTGCATGTGACAATTCTATCACGTATGTAACGACCCTAACCCTAGGCACCTATTTTAGCATCATATTAATTTATTTTAATATTATTATTAATATTATGTGTTCATTTTATATATTTGATTTCTTATATTAGGATGAGATAATTGGGAAATTAAATAAATCATCTTGGGAGAAGTATAATAATAGAAATGGACAAAATAAATAAAATGTGGGTAGTTAGATTTATTTATGTGGAAATTTGGAAAGCCTTAGTTTTGGTGGGGGGCCATTTCTTCCCCTCATTTTCCTCACCTCCCTTCTCATTAGTCAACACCTCCATACTTCCTACATCATCCCTTCAACCTCCCCATACCTCTTCATCCTCTTTACTTTCCATACTCATTCTTCTTCATCCTCCTTCATTTCTTCCATGGAAATCCTCCATGGAAATTCTCCCCTAAGTTCCTCCTTCCAAAAATTATAATAAATGCAATTCTCTTCCATTTGAAGATCCGGGTGTACTTCCATGTTCGTAGAGGCAAGGGGAATGCATCAAGCTAGAGAAATCATAGTTTCACCTCATATCTGTAAAGTGAGTTATTATGACTTCTTTCTAATAAATGTTCACTTTATGTGTATTAAATCTATTGTTGAAAGAAAATGATTTTGATATTTTAAAAATGATTAATTGAGTTGAAATGGGTTAGTCAAGGTTGAATTGATTTTGGTTGAAATATGGTGGTCTAAGTTGGAAGAAAGAGAGTATAGTGAGTATAAGATGTTCATGATTCTAAAGGAGTTATTGTATGTGATTATATCCATTTTTCTTTGCTTTGGGAGATATTATGAATTTATTTTCTTTGGATAGAAAGAAGTAGAACAAGGATTTAGTATACTTTAAATATTGAGAGTTACTATGATCTTCCCTCCTATTTAATGTTCATGAATGATTTGGTATGGTTATTGTTATTATAATGGTTATTGGATGCTTAGGAAACCTTCTTTCAGTGGATGAATGGGTTAGGGAAATAAGTATAATGTTGTTGTCCATGAAAAATAGTAAAGAGTAAGAAAGTAACATTTAAATCGAATAAAGAATGTTAAGATGGAATTGTGATAAGGAAATGTGAGAATTTACTAAGTAAATGAAAATGGGTGGGATAATCTTAGTTGTTTGAGAAAAGGTATGAAAGAATTAGGAGTAAATGGTTATTATTGGTTATAAATTGTTGGTTTAAGTGTTTGGTTCACTGCGAGAATAGTGAATTGGAGGCTTGGGCGGTCGCCCGTGTGGGGGCTGACGGCCGCCCATCCGTCCGGCAAGTAGTTCTCTGTTTTTCCACCCCTTGGGCGGTCGCCCATCCCTACTGTGCGGCCGCCCACCTCGCGGTAACATACATCCTTTTGAAACTCACTTGGGCGGTCGCCCAGTGGTGTGGCGGTCGCCCAAGACCCCGAACCTCATTTTAAAAGGCGGAACTGAATTAGTTTAGTAAGCTTGATTTATCACTTATAAATTGTGACTCCCACTTGGTAAATTGAGCTTGAACCTTCATAGAGACCTGGTGATATAGAATATTGTCCGAAAAATGATTGATAAGCTTGAATTGTAACTTCACCAAAGTGGTTCAAACTTGGGAAGTAGGACTTGCACTTTTATTAAGATTTCTCGAGGTTGAGTATTGACTTCGTAAGAATGGTTTATGGTTTAGGGTGGCCTTACTTGCTCCCATACCTTGGTGATTAGTTAATCAGTGTAGAGACTATAATCACACTATTGTGTTAGTTAGGAATGTATATGTGTTACATCAATATATTGTGTCCCAAGTGTGGATTATTTGACACGTTGTTATGTTATTCCAATGTGTTGATATGCTTGCTATGTGGTTGCATGGTTATCCCATTTGTGGATTTATTTGTTATCATTCATATTTATTGATGATACTATGCATAGTGTATTAAATGATTGTTGCACTATGGTATTGATTAGCATGAGTATACATTACCATGTTGTTATATTATGATGCATAGTGTATTAAATGATTGTTGCACTATGGTATTGATTAGCATGAGTATACATTACCATGTTGATATATGATTATCCCTTTTTGTGGATTTATTTCAAGTATCTATTATGTGCTTGAACGTGTTGATCTTCGGGGGTATAATGGAATTCAATCAATTATTGATTTGTTCTATAAGTGATTGAAGGTTCATTATACATGTGACCGTTCCCCTCTGTGGCCACAGAGTGGGTGTGCTATTGACTGTATTGACCCAAAAAGCTTTACAGACCGTTGCGATTGGTGATTAGGGGGAATGCTTCTGTATTAAGCCTAAAGCTTTACAGTAGCGATATTATTGTTGGATACTCTGATATAGGTATCTTTTCTTATATGGATCTCTGGAGTATGAGTCCTATAAGAGGTGAATGTCTTTGGAGCGGTTCACCAAAGAGAGGAGTTTCACTCCCACGTTGTACGACTTATTGTTCAGACGGGAAAGGTAAAATGAGGTAACGTAAGGTGTTTACCGCTTTCATAATGTGTTATGTACTTCCATGCTATGTGTTGCATCTTGTTTGGCATCTTCTTTGCATTCATAATAGCTTATTGAGATTTATTCTCACCCCTTCCCTTTTCTTGCTTTAGATTGTGCTTTGAGACAGTGACTGAACCAGTGAGGCCGGGGAAAGAGTTTGGACTCTCGCTTTTGGGACTTATCAGGATAGGTATATGAGTGGGTTGTCGGGAGTCACATTTAAGTTTTACTCTTTTACAAGTTGGAAGGAAAACTCTTTTGTCAAACAATGTTAATTAGGATTTTCAATGTAATTAATCAAGTATGGTTATTAAAGTATTTGTTTAAATTCCTCCAAGTGGAGATATTATTATTTGATTTTGTTTATGGAAAATTTAGAATTGGTTTTCTTGTAAAGGCAAATAAAAGTTTTTAAAATATAAGATGGGTTTTCTTAGTTTGAGCTCCTTAAGCTCGGGATACGCGTTAGGTCCCGGGTTGGGGTGCTCACAGTTGGTATCAGAGCTTAGTTTAGAGGTCAAGGGTAGATGTCTAAACTAAGGGGGAATGTGTGGTAATTGACGCCGAGTGTTTAATGCAGGAGTTCGTTCTAATGGCCGGAAGCAATGATGATCAGCGAAAGGTTCTAGGAAATGAAGGAGATATGGTTATAGGTGGAATTCAGAATGAAGAAATGATGAAATTATTCAGGGTGTTTGCACAGGATATGGAGAATAGAGGATCAGTTCCGAATCAACCTGAGGAATGTCAAAGTGATGGTTGGGAAAGGTTTGTGAAGATGAATCCACCGAGTTTTAATGGATATCCGGATCCGTTAAAGGCAGAAAAATGGTTAGAGAAAATGAACAAAATCTTTGAGGTTATGGAGAGTCGCAACGAAGAGAAAGTTAAGTATGTCGTTTTCAAACTTGAAGGTCCAGCTGATCAGTGGTGGCAGAATTTGAAGGGAAGTTGGGAGCGGGATCATACGCCTCAGACTTGGGATAATTTCACTCATCAGTTCGAGGATTATTTCATTACAATGATTACAAGGGATAGGAAGGAGATTGAATTCTTAGGACTAAAACAAGGGAACATGACGGTGAATCAGTATTTAGTCCGGTTTAAGGAATTAGCTAGGTGTTGCCCTCATTTGGTATCGCATGAAGTGAGAAGAGTTCTTAGGTTTGTAACAGGTTTGAGGATTGAGTTTAGGAAGAAATTAGTGATTGATAGCTTCACCAATTATCAGACAGCCATAGATAGAGCTTATAAGATCGAGAATAGCATTGAGGAAAATAGTAGAAAATCTGAAGGTGAGATTAGAAATAAACCAAAATATCGAGGACAAGGATCCAAAATCATTAGAGGACAGCCAAGGGCTTTAACTTCAGGAAGGGTGAGAGGGGGACTTGTGGTAGCTTTTTCGTCTAGGCCAATATCCAAACAGTATGGGATGATTTGTAAATATTGCAAGAAGAGGGGTCATTCTGAAGATAAGTGTTGGAGTAAGCAAGGGAAATGCTTGAAGTGTGGAGAAATGGGGCACTTTAGGAGGAATTGCCCAAGGTTGCAGCGGGGGCGAGCTTCAGGCAGCAGTCAGCCGGGTGGATGACAAAGAGGTGGTATCAAAAGAGATCACGAAGGGGAACCGAAAGAGAAGGTCTGTGATCACGTGTGTGTTTCGGGTCCAGGAGAGATAGATTCCTCAGGAGTCACTAGAGGTAAATTCTCTGTCTCAGAAGTAGGGGTCATATTTTATAGATCTTGTTTCATATCATTATGTGTGGCATAGCATGTTGCTTCTATGTGGCATACATTACGTGAGAAATTATTTTATTGTTAGAGGATTCTGCTCTTATGAGAGAATACCTCGAATCTCCTTTGGTTTACCACGATGGTGATGTGGTTATGGCTGAGCATGTATTGCCAGTTGATTTGGTAGGATTATTAATTTATGATTTTGAGATACTTGACCTGGAGGGTTAAGTAGTTGTTATGCATTGGTAGACTATCATAAGAAGTAAGTCTTCTTTTCTGTACCTAAATTGTTTACATTGGTAATTGATTCAGATGAACCTTTATGTGGTACTCTTGTTATATAAGCATTAAAGACAGAAAGTTTTGGTTCAGAGTGTGAAGGATATTTGGTACGTGTTAGACTTGCATAAGAAGTCTTTTCAAAAAGTTTATGTGCTAATTGTGAGTAGATGGTAAATGTGTTTCCATCAAAGTATCTCGTGTATTGATTCTAAGTATGATAATCGGAATTTTAATCTTTATCTTGACGGCTTTACGGTAGTTATGATTAATGAGCTTCTTGGTTATTTAAAGTTATGAGAGGATCATTTGAGAGTTGTGTTATTTGCCTTTTGTGAGCACCCCAACCCGGGACCTAACACGTGTCCCGAGCTAAGGGAGCTCAAACTAAGAAAATCCATCTTGATTTTTAAAACATTTATTTGCCTTTAAAAGAATACCACTTTTCAAACTTCCAAATAAAAATCAATTGATAATATCCTTACTTAAAGGAAATCCAACTACAACTTTAATGAACCGAAATCTGATTTATTACACAAAACCCTGAATAACATTGTTTAGTAAAAGTGTTGTCCATACAAATTATAAAAGTGGAATACTTAATAAATACTCCTAATAGCCAACTTCTAACTTGACCTGACAAGCCCCAAAAGTACAAGTCCACAATGATATCCCCGGCCTCACTGGTTCGGGTCACCTGTCTCGGAATCTAAAACAGTAAAGGGAGAGGGGTGAGAATAAATCTCAATGAGCTATTATGATATGCAGCAAGATGCCAAACAAAGTGCAACACATAGCATGGTAGCACATAACACATTATGAAAGCGGTAAACACCTTACGTTACCTCATTTTACCTTTTCCCGTCTGAACAATAAGTCGTACAACGTGGGAGTAAAACTCCACTCTTTGGTGAATTGCCTCCAGCACATTCACCTCTTATAGGACTCATACCCCAGACCATCCATATAAGAAAGGATACCTATATTAGAATATCCAAAAATAATATCGTCCCTCCTTACAACGATCGCAACAGTGCAGTAAAGCCTTTTGGGTCAATACGATCGTTAGCACAGCCCCCACCCCGTGGCCACAGAGTGGGGAAGGGTCACCGGTATGATGTACCTTCAATCACTTATAGAACAAATCCATAATTGATTGGCATCCATCATACCCACCCGAACATAAACACGCTCAAGCACATGATAGATACTTGAGATAAATCCACAAACCCGGATAGTAATATAACAACATGGTAATGTATACTCATGCCAATCAATGCCATAATGCAACATTTAAGTAATACACTATGCATAGTATCATCAACAAATATGAATGATAACAAATAAATTCACAAATGGAATAACCATACAACTACATAGTAAACATATCCACACATTGGGATAACATAACAACTTGTCAAATATTCCACACTTGGGGAGCCACATAACACTTGCCAAATAATCCACAAAGGGGATAAACAATATAGTCACATGGTAAAATAGAATATCTGGAAATGATCATTACATATTTAGTTTATAAAACCAATTCCATTTGAGAGATCACCTAAAAATACTCAATTTGGACTCTTGAACCATCCAATTTCGAGTCCGTATGAATTAACTATGATTTATTCAATTTCCACTCAACTTCTAACGTACAATACTACCTGCTGTAACCAAATCAGATTTTTGGGACATAAGGATAACTTCTTTAGCTATGAAATCATCACATTCAGAAAGTACTCAGAAAAACACCCAATTTAGACCCAAGAACCATCCAATTCCGATTTAATATGATTAAGTTATGACTATCACAAGATTGCTAAACGAATTCTGGTTCAGAATTGAAGTTAGGATTTCTGGGGTCTTGGGCGACCGCCCAAACCTCTTGGGCGACCGCCCAAGAGGGTTTTCAAGGAAATGTGAGTTTCTGCCAGCATGGGCGGCCGCTCATCCCCCTTAGGCGACCGCCCAAGCCTCCTGCCAGCCCAAACTTAGGTTTTTAACCCCTTTAACCCTAGTTCTTCCTTCCCTCTACCATTGATTATTCAAGAACACCCAAGAACACCTTCATTTCACCAAATCCCAAACAAACATGTAAACTCCAAAACCAAGTAACCCTAGATTATTTATCACTACTATTTCTACCCATTTCAACCCTTTTAACTCATCTTCATTGAACCCTAACTTCAACAATTTCAAATTCCATCCATTCCTTAAAAATCTAAATCAACTCCCATGAACCACTATCTTTTTAAGTCATTAATCCATTTTCTAACTCCAAGAAGATTTCCAAAGCATATAATAACAATCACAACACCAAGAACAACAATAGATAGATTATGAGCACATAGATGAAAGGAGGTCATAACAACTCACTTTAGGATTTTAGGATGAAAGATGATCTTCAAAGCTTGATTGATTCCTCTAGGTGATCCAACTCCAAAACTACTCTTAGACTTGAATTTGATGAAGAATGGCTTAGCTTCAATAATAGGGTTTGAGAGCTTCCATGGCTTTAGATAGTGAAGAGGGAGTATGAAGAAAATGAAGAAGGAGGAAGAAGAGTGAATGAATGAGGGAGGAAGAAGTTGAGTGAAGAGGATAAAGAAGGGGGGGGCCGGATGGAGGGAGGAGGGTGTGGGAGTATGGTGTTGACTTTGTGGGGAGGATGGGGAGTAATTTAGGGAAAAGGCCCCCCCTTCCCACACCATACTTCCACCACACAATTCTTTCACTTATTTAAAATAATTCCTCCCAATCCAAACATTTTATTTTCTCATTTTATCACCACTCCAATCTATTACTTTATTTATTTTCTATTCTTATTTTTACTTTAGAACATTATTTATTTCCTTATCATTTTATCCTAATATAATAAATTACAGATAAAATGAACACATAATATCATCATTAATAGTAAAACATATAATATTATACTAAAAACTAGTGCCTAGGGTTAGGGTCGTTACACTCACTCCCTTAAAGAAAATTCGTCCCGGATTTGATTGTCACTTACCCTAAGGTTCAAACTAGCAAAGGTTACCTTTTCACAATTTCTAACTTAATATTCCCAATTAGATTTCTCAATGGCATGACTCTACTATACCTTCCCATAACCCGAGTACTCTAGGACTTCAATTCTCAATTAGTCTCTTCACTTCTATGATTCTTCCCAAGATTTCTAATTTCATTAATAATACGATTTTACGACGCAACACCCCAAGAATACCATACAATTACTACTACCCGAATTTCCACGACCTCAAGAAAGTACAATTAAATAAAAGTATTACAACTTAAGTTACCAAATACATTACGACATTACATTTAAAACTTCCAACGCTCAATAAGCTACTCTAAGTCGGTCTATAAGTCAAATCATAATCTTTTCTAGAACTTCAATTGGATTAACAAACTTTGGCGCTAAATTACCTTAGGCCTAACTTTACTAATTCCATCCCAATAAATTGGAGATCGATAATATCTTCCTGAACCAAGATTCATACGGTTTCATCTCAATGTTAGAATGATAACTGCTATTATACGCAAACCCGCTAAGGTTAATTAAATTTCTCAAGTCGAAGGAAAATCCGTCACACAACACAACCTACTCTTCCAGAATTTGGATAGTCTTCAAACCTCTTCCTTTCGACTAACTACATCCTCCAACTCTTAGGATCGGTAACAACTCTCAAAGGAAGCTTCAAAAGATAAGGTTCCTATTTAATTAACGCAACACAAGTGTAGCTACTCCCGAGTAGAGGATAAGAAAATCTCACTTATCTTAGTTAAATTCCTCAAAGCACACATTATCACTTTCCCATTTCGTATAACACTACACCCTGATCTTCCTTTAATACACACTTAAATTTTCACAAAGTTTTCACATCCCCAAGGTAATGTAAGGGCCGAATCTATAACTAATCTATTCTCCATTTGTATTAACATGATTAATCCTTTTTACATCCTACTCTATTTACACGTCCTTTAAAGTCAACCAAAGCAACGACTTTTCAATTCTTAAGAATTCCTTAATTCTCTTCGATAGCACCTGCCAACTCAAAGATCACGGACTCAACCCTCACAAGATCCATGGTAACATCCGAGTTTAAGACTACAAAACCCCAAAAATTTGAAATCCTCTCGAGTCAACTCATACTAGCCGAACTTTGCATACAGGGACTCCTCACAAGGAAGTCATTAACCCAACTCTCAAATTATTTTCACGATCTTCCCGAAACTTTAATTACCAAAGGGACCATCAATTCTAATCACCCTAAAACCATCAAAATAAGGATTACAACTCTGCTTATCCTACTCAGAACCAGCACATGAAACATACCGACGGGAGCACATTTACCATTTACTCACAACTAGCACATAAAAATTTTGGAAAAGACTCCTTATGCAAGTCTAGCATATACCAATTACTCTTCACACCTTAATTCAAAAGTTTCACCTTAATTACCCACATATAACAAGAATTTCACATTAAGGTTTACCTATCTCAAACACCATCATAAACAATTTTGGCATGGAAAAAGGAGACTCACTTATTATGATAGTCTACCATTATACAACAATTACTTAACCATACATGTCAAATATATCTCAAAATCATAATTTAATAATCGTACCAATTCAACTGGCAATACATGCTCAGCCATAACCACATCACCATCGTGGTAAACCAAAGAAGGTTCGAGGTATTCTCTCATAAGAGCAGAATCCTCTAACAATAAAACAAATTCTCAACGATGTATGTCACATATAAGCAAAATGTGATGCCAAACATAAATGATATGCAACATGATCTATAATATATGACCCCTAACTTTTGAGACAGGAAATATACCTCTAGTGACCTCGGAGGGATCCATCTCTCCTGGATCCGAAACACACACTCGACCACAGACCCTCTCTTTCGGTTCCCCTTTGTTATCTCTTTTGGTACCACCTCTTTGCCGTCCACCTTGCTGACTGCTGCCTGAAGCTCGCTCCTGTCGAAACCTTGGGCAATTCCTCCTAAAATGCCCCATCTCTCCACACTTCAAGCATTTCCCTTGCTTACTCCAACACCGATCTTCGGTATGTCCAACCTTCTTGCAAAACTTACAAATCATCCCATACTGTTTGGGTTTTGGCCTAGACGAAGAAGCTACCATAAGTTCCTCTCTCAAACTTCCTGAAGTTAAAGCACTTGGCTGTCCTCTAATGACTTTGGATCCTTGTCCTAGATACTTTGGCTTGTTTCTAATCCCACTTCCGGACCTTCCACTATTTTCCTCAATGTCCTTCTCGACCTTATATGCTCTATCTAAGGCTGTCTGATAATTGATGAAACTATCAATCCATAATTCTTTCCTAAACTCACTCCTCAACCCTGTTACAAACTTCTGAACCCTTTTCACTTCATGCGATGCCAAATGAGGGCAACACTTAGCTAATTCCTCAAACCGGACCGAATACTGATTCACCGTCATGTTCCCTTGTTTTAGTCTTAAGAATTCAATCTCCTTCTTATCCCTTGTAACCATTGAAATAAAATAGTCCTCGAACTGCTGAGTGAACTTATCCCAAATCTGGGGCGTATGATCCCGCTCCCAACTTTCCTTCAACTTCTGCCACCACTGATCAGCTGAACCTTCAAGCTTGAAAACGGCATACCTAACTTTCTCTTCGTTGCGACTTTCTATAACCTCGAAAATCTTATTCATTTCTGCTAACCAATTTTCTCGCCTTTAACGGATTCGGATATCCATTAAAACTCGATGGATTCATCTTCACAAACCTTTCCCATCCATCACTTTGACACTCCTCAGGCTGATTCGGAACTGATCCTCTAGTCTCCATATCCTGTACAAACTTCCTGAATAATTTCATCATCTCTTCATCCTGAATTCCACCTATACCCAAATCTTCTTCAATTCCCGAACTTTCCGCGATCATCCTTGCTTAGGCCATTAGAACGGACTCCTGCATAAAACACTCGGCGTCAATTTCCACACATTCCCACTTAGTCTAGACATCTACCCTTGACCTCTAAACTAAGCTCGATACTAACCGTGAGCACCCCAACCCGGACCTAACACGTGTCCCGAGCTAAGGGAGCTCAAACTAAAATCCATCTTGATTTTTAAAACATTTATTTGCCTTTAAAAGAATACCACTTTTCAAACTTCCAAATAAAAATCAATTGATAATATCCTTACTTAAAGGAAATCCAACTACAACTTTAATGAACCGAAATCTGATTTATTACACAAAACCCTGAATAACATTGTTTAGTAAAAGTGTTGTCCATACAAATTATAAAAGTGGAATACTTAATAAATACTCCTAATAGCCAACTTCTAACTTGACCCGACAAGCCCCAAAAGTACAAGTCCACAATGATATCCCCGGCCTCATTTGGTTCGGGTCACTGTCTCGGAATCTAAAACGGTAAAGGGAGAGGGGTGAGAATAAATCTCAATGAGCTATTATGATATGCAAAGAAGATGCCAAACAAAGTGCAACACATAGCATGGTAGCACATAACACATTATGAAAGCGGTAAACACCTTACGTTACCTCATTTTACCTTTTCCCGTCTCGAACAATAAGTCGTACAACGTGGGAGTAAAACTCCACTCTTTGGTGAATTGCCTCCGGACATTCACCTCTTATAGGACTCATACCCCGGACCATCCATATAAGAAAGGATACCTATATTAGAATATCCAAAAATAATATCGTCCTCCTTACAACGATCGCAACAGTGCAGTAAAGCCTTTTGGGTCAATACGATCGTTAGCACGGCCCCACCCCATGGCCACAGAGTGGGGAAGGGTCACCGGTATGATGTACCTTCAATCACTTATAGAACAAATCCATAATTGATTGGCATCCATCATACCCACCCGAACATAAACACGCTCAAGCACATGATAGATACTTGAGATAAATCCACAAACCGGGATAGTAATATAACAACATGGTAATGTATACTCATGCCAATCAATGCCATAATGCAACATTTAAGTAATACACTATGCATAGTATCATCAACAAATATGAATGATAACAAATAAATTCACAAATGGAATAACCATACAACTACATAGTAAACATATCCACACATTGGGATAACATAACAACTTGTCAAATATTCCACACTTGGGGAGCCACATAACACTTGCCAAATAATCCACAAAGGGGATAAACAATATAGTCACATGGTAAAATAGAATATCTGGAAATGATCATTACATATTTAGTTTATAAAACCAATTCCATTTGAGAGATCACCTAAAAATACTCAATTTGGACTCTTGAACCATCCAATTTCGAGTCCGTATGAATTAACTATGATTTATTCAATTTCCACTCAACTTCTAACGTACAATACTACCTGCTGTAACCAAATCAGATTTTTGGGACATAAGGATAACTTCTTTAGCTATGAAATCATCACATTCAGAAAGTACTCAGAAAAACACCCAATTTAGACCCAAGAACCATCCAATTCCGATTTAATATGATTAAGTTATGACCATCACAAGATTGCTAAACGAGTGCAGTTCGAATTGAAGTTAGGATTTCTGGGGTCTTGGGCGACCGCCCAAACCTCTTGGGCGACCGCCCAAGAGGGTTTTCAAGGAAATGTGAGTTTACGCGCATGGGCGGCCGCTCATCCCCTGGGGCGATCGCCCAAGCCTCCCCGCCAGCCCAAACTTAGGTTTTTAACCCCTTTAACCCTAGTTCTTCCTTCCCTCTACCATTGATTATTCAAGAACACCCAAGAACACCTTCATTTCACCAAATCCCAAACAAACATGTAAACTCCAAAATCAAGTAACCCTAGATTATTTATCACTACTATTTCTACCCATTTCAACCCTTTTAACTCATCTTCATTGAACCCTAACTTCAACAATTTCAAATTCCATCCATTCCTTAAAAATCTAAATCAACTCCCATGAACCACTATCTTTTTAAGTCATTAATCCATTTTCTAACTCCAAGAAGATTTCCAAAGCATATAATAACAATCACAACACCAAGAACAACAATAGATAGATTATGAGCACATAGATGAAAGGAGGTCATAACAACTCACTTTAGGATTTTAGGATGAAAGATGATCTTCAAAGCTTGATTGATTCCTCTAGGTGATCCAACTCCAAAACTACTCTTAGACTTGAATTTGATGAAGAATGGCTTAGCTTCAATAATAGGGTTTGAGAGCTTCCATGGCTTTAGATAGTGAAGAGGGAGTATGAAGAAAATGAAGAAGGAGGAAGAAGAGTGAATGAATGAGGGAGGAAGAAGTTGAGTGAAGAGGATGAAGAAGGGGGGGGGCCGGATGGAGGGAGGAGGGTGTGGGAGTATGGTGTTGACTTTGTGGGAAGGATGGGGAGTAATTTAGGGAAAAGGCCCCCCTTCCCACACCATACTTCCACCACACAATTCTTTCACTTATTTAAAATAATTCCTCCCAATCCAAACATTTTATTTGCTCATTTTATCACCACTCCAATCTATTACTTTATTTATTTTCTATTCTTATTTTTACTTTAGAACATTATTTATTTCCTTATCATTTTATCCTAATATAATAAATTACAGATAAAATGAACACATAATATCATCATTAATAGTAAAACATATAATATTATACTAAAACTAGTGCCTAGGGTTAGGGTCGTTACACCTTTAGTGGGAATTCATGGTTTGAAGAGTTTAGCAAATGTGAGTTGGCTCGCAAAGATTTTACATTTTGGGTTCTAAAGTCTTAAGCTTGGATGTTCCCTAGATCTTACTAGGATTGTGTTCGTGATTTTTTTTTGGGTTGGCAAGTGCTACCGAAGGAAATTTTAAGGAATTCTTGAGAAATGAAAGATCGTTGCTTTAATTAATTCTAAAGGATGTATAAATGGTGTAGGATGTAATAAGTATGAATTATATTGATATAGATGGAAAATAGATTGGCTATAGATCCGATACTTACCTTACTTAATGAATGTGAGGACTTTGTGAAATTTTAAGTGCATATTAAAGGAGAATTAGATGGTGATATTATGAGAATTGGGAAAGTAATAGCGTATGCTTCGAGGAAGTTGGCTTAGATAAATCGGAATTTTCTTACTCTCTACTCGAGAGTGGCTGCAATTGTTTTATGTGAGAAC
This sequence comes from Adenophora triphylla var. japonica, assembly GCA_022495995.1. Lineage (NCBI taxonomy): Eukaryota > Viridiplantae > Streptophyta > Magnoliopsida > Asterales > Campanulaceae > Adenophora > Adenophora triphylla. The sequence goes on from JAFEMH010001274.1 coordinate 234,711, forward strand.
CTTACCTTTTTGAAGCCCTCTTGTGGAATTTGTTACCGGTCCTAAGAGTTGGAGAATTTAGTTACTTAAAAGGAAGAGATTAGAAGACTATCTAGATTCTTGAAAAATAGGTTGTGTGTGGTGTGGTGGACTTCCTTTCAAGTTGAGAAGTTAGCTAACCTTAGCAAGCTTATGTAATAACAGCTTTTAGTTTAGCATGGGAATGGGTACTGTACAAAGCTTAATATGGACAAATTTAATTGTATAATCCTTCGTGCGTATGGAGTTCTTCAGTTAAGGATGATTTGGCGGATTTGACTTATGTGGGGAAACTGTTGAGAGTTATTAGAATGATAGTTTAGGGAATTGAAATCCTAGGGTATTCAGGTTGTGAAAATGTATATAAGAATCATGTCGTTAAGGAAACCCTTTGGAAATGTAATTTGAAATGCGTGAGAGGTAACCTTTGTTATTGATCCATAAGGTAAGTTTTTTTTAAAATTCGGGACGAATTTTCTTTAAGGGGGAGTGAGTGTAACGACCCTAACCCTAGGCACCTATTTTAGCATCATATTAATTTATTTTAATATTATTATTAATATTATGTGTTCATTTTATATATTTGATTTCTTATATTAGGATGAGATAATTGGGAAATTAAATAAATCATCTTGGGAGAAGTATAATAATAGAAATGGACAAAATAAATAAAATGTGGGTAGTTAGATTTATTTATGTGGAAATTTGGAAAGCCTTAGTTTTGGTGGGGGGCCATTTCTTCCCCTCATTTTCCTCACCTCCCTTCTCATTAGTCAACACCTCCATACTTCCTACATCATCCCCTCAACCTCCCCATACCTCTTCATCCTCTTTACTTTCCATACTCATTCTTCTTCATCCTTCTTCATTTCTTTCATGGAAATCCTCCATGGAAATTCTCCCCTAAGTTCCTCCTTCCAAAAATTATAATAAATGCAATTCTCTTCCATTTGAAGATCCGGGTGTACTTCCATGTTCGTAGAGGCAAGGAGAATGCATCAAGCTAGAGAAATCATAGTTTCACCTCATATCTCTAAAGTAAGTTATTATGACTTCTTTCTAATAAATGTTCACTTTATGTGTATTAAATCTATTGTTGAAAGAAAATGATTTTGATATTTTAAAAATAATTAATTGAGTTGAAATGGGTTAGTCAAGGTTGAATTGATTTTGGTTGAAATATGGTGGTCTAAGTTGGAAGAAAGAGAGTATAGTGAGTATAAGATGTTCATGATTCTAAAGGAGTTATTGTATGTGATTATATCCATTTTTCTTTGCTTTGGGAGATATTATGAATTTATTTCCTTTGGATAGAAAGAAGTAGAACAAGGATTTAGTATACTTTAAATATTGAGAGTTACTATGATCTTCCCTCCTATTTAATGTTCAAGGAATGATTTGGTATGGTTATTGTTATTATAATGGTTATTGGATGCTTAGAAAACCTTCTTTGAGTGGATGAATGGGTTAGGGAAATAAGTATAATGTTGTTGTCCATGGAAAATAGTAAAGAGTAAGAAAGTAACATTTAAATCGAATAAAGAATGTTAAGATGGAATTGTGATAAGGAAATGTGAGAATTTACTAAGTAAATGAAAATGGGTGGGATAATCTTAGTTGTTTGGGAAAAGGTATGAAAGAATTAGGAGTAAATGGTTATTATTGGTTATGAATTGTTGGTTTAAGTGTTTGGTTCACCTGCAGAATAGTGAATTGGAGGCTTGGGCGGTCGCCCATGTGGGGCTGAGCGGCCGCCCATCTGTCCAGCAAGTAGTTCTCTGTTTTTCCACCCCTTGGGCGGTCGCCCATCCCTACCTGTGCGGCCGCCCACCTCGGCAGTAACATACATCCTTTTGAAACTCACTTGGGCGGTCGCCCAAGTGGTGTGGGCGGTCGCCCAAGACCCCAGACCTCATTTTTAAAGCTGAACCTGAATTAGTTTAGTAAGCTTGATTTATCACTTATAAATTGTGACTCCCACTTGGTAAATTGAGCTTGAACCTTCATAGAGACCTGGTGATATAGAATATTGTCCGGAAAATGATTGATAAGCTTGAATTGTAACTTCACCAAAGTGGTTCAAACTTGGGAAGTAGGACTTGCACTTTTATTAAGATTTCTCGAGGTTGAGTATTGACTTCGTAAGAATGGTTTATGGTTTAGGGTGGCCTTACTTGCTCCCATACCTTGGTGATTAGTTAATCAGTGTAGAGACTATAATCACACTATTGTGTTAGTTAGGAATGTATATGTGTTACATCAATATATTGTGTCCCAAGTGTGGATTATTTGACACGTTGTTATGTTATTCCAATGTGTGGATATGCTTGCTATGTGGTTGCATGGTTATCCCATTTGTGGATTTATTTGTTATCATTCATATTTATTGATGATACTATGCATAGTGTATTAAATGATTGTTGTACTATGATATTGATTAGCATGAGTATACATTACCATGTTGTTATATTATGATGCATAGTGTATTAAATGATTGTTGCACTATGGTATTGATTAGCATGAGTATACATTACCATGTTGATATATGATTATCCCTTTTTGTGGATTTATTTCAAGTATCTATTATGTGCTTGAACGTGTTGATCTTCGGGGGTATAATGGAATTCAATCAATTATTGATTTGTTCTATAAGTGATTGAAGGTTCATTATACCTGTGACCGTTCCCCTCTGTGGCCACAGAGTGGGTGTGCTATTGACTGTATTGACCCAAAAAGCTTTACAGACCGTTGCGATTGGTGATTAGGGGGAATGCTTCTGTATTAAGCCTAAAGCTTTACAGTAGCGATATTATTGTTGGATACTCTGATATAGGTATCTTTTCTTATATGGATCTCTGGAGTATGAGTCCTATAAGAGGTGAATGTGCTGGAGGCAGTTCACCAAAGAGAGGAGTTTCACTCCCACGTTGTACGACTTATTGTTCAGACGGGAAAGGTAAAATGAGGTAACGTAAGGTGTTTACCGCTTTCATAATGTGTTATGTGCTGCCATGCTATGTGTTGCATCTTGTTTGGCATCTTGCTGCATTCATAATAGCTTATTGAGATTTATTCTCACCCCTTCCCTTTTCCTGCTTTAGATTGTCCGAGACAGTGACTGAACCAGTGAGGCCGGGGAAAGAGTTTGGACTCTCGCTTTTGGGACTTATCAGGATAGGTATATGAGTGGGTTGTCGGGAGTCACATTTAAGTTTTACTCTTTTACAAGTTGGAAGGAAAACTCTTTTGTCAAACAATGTTAATTAGGATTTTCAATGTAATTAATCAAGTATGGTTATTAAAGTATTTGTTTAAATTCCTCCAAGTGGAGATATTATTATTTGATTTTGTTTATGGAAAATTTAGAATTGGTTTTCTTGTAAAGGCAAATAAAAGTTTTTAAAATATAAGATGGGTTTTCTTAGTTTGAGCTCCTCAAGCTCGGGATACGCGTTAGGTCCCGGGTTGGGGTGCTCACAACGTACTCCTCCTCTGATTTCAGTAATCTATCGGCATAAGAGTGACCCAACATGGATTCGCAAATCGGATGATTGTGAAAGCCACAAACCACTTTTAATTGCCATTCACCATCAACCGTGACTTGTCTGGCGTTCAACTGAAACTTACAACCGCAATTTTTTTGTTCCGCTCTCTCTATTTTTCTTTTTTTTTTCCCCAATTGTTCAAGGTTGACAGATTCTTGAGAGGACAGAGAGATTGGTTTTTCCTTGTATGTCCCCCAGCGATCACAAACAAGCGTCATTCGAGGAGCGGAATTACGGCTCCCGTTATCCGACCGATCGACTACGATGACAAATCCATGCTCTTTCCCCTTTTTACGCATCCATTCAAACATTATTTTTTTGTCTTTTAAAAACAAGGGCATTGTGAATTCTGGAGTGTAGTCTCGCAAAACGCTTTCAAAATCAACCGAGAAATAGTTGTTGTCACCCAGGGGATACTGAAACAATTAAATAAAACAATAAGGGAGGTGTAAGCAGAAAAATAAAGGTTCGACCAGTGGTGGCCGAATTTTCTTCGACGGTTCGGCTGAGTGTGGCCGAATAATTTCAAATTTTCGGCCAGTACTACTGACCGAATAATAGCCCAGAATCGGCAAACCAGAGCCGAAAGTTTTTGAAATTTTGGCCGGGTGTGGCCGAACCATAGCTAAATTTCGGCCGGGGGTGGCCGAACCTGAACAGAAATTCGGTCACTACTGGCCGAATTGGAGCTACGAAACAGAAATGACATTTTTAACAAATAAATGGTTAGAAAACTTACATTAACATTTGATGGTAGAGCATCCATGATGAGCCTGCTGAATCTCTTGTCTTGAAACAAATGTGTATGAATTTTTTTATTTTTTTTTGAGAGGAAGAGAAAGGTAAGAGAGGAGGTAATTTTTTTTGGAATAAAAAAATAAAGAAGAAGTGAAGAAGTAAATATGTGGTGAAAATTGATGAGGGAGGGAGGGGAAGGTGGTGAAAATTGATGAGGGAGGGGGGAATGTGGTGAAAATCAAATACGGATTTACTCAACAATTTTACGAGTTTATTTAACATTAGTAAATGAGGGGATAGATTTAGGGATATTTTTGTCATTTCACTCTATGGCAACGGGTTTATATAACAATTCTCGGCAAGGATATCACCCAACCCCGGATATATTTATATACAGGGATCTTAAATACAGGGATCTAATTTGTTCCATCGCTGCCCCTGCCCGTCTCGTGTAAGTCTACACGAGACACATCTCGTGTAAACTCACACGAGACACATCTCGTGTGAATTCACACGAGATATATCTCGTGTGAGTTTACACGAGATGTGTCTCGTGTATATTTACACGAGATGTGTGTCGTGTGAGTTCACACGAGACTAATTTCGTATGAATTCACACGAGATGTGTCTCGTGTGAGTTTACACGAGACATATCAATATCATCAGTATTCCAAATCCCCCTCACTCCGACCATCGTCTCCAACTCAGGTAATTACTTTGATTTGTTAATTCACTTCAATCGTTCAATTTTGTTCAATATGATGCGTTTTTTCGCTTTTGAAACCCTATTTTGTTCAATTTTTTTCTGGGTATTTTTTGTTCTCTTGCCTTATGATTTTATCTTCTTCTCTTTCTGTCGCCTGAAATGAACGCCCTAGGTCACCGGTAAAATGGCGCCGTCGCCGTCGCGGTGCCAGAGAGAGAGAGTGAGGGAAATGAACGCCCTAGGTAAAATGGCGCCGCCCGGTGCGAGAGAGAGAGAGTGTGCGTTTGAATGAAAGGAGGGAGGGGAAATTAGGTATATAAAGGGGCAAATTAGTAATTTCCCGGGATCCCTGTATTTTAAAATCCCTGTATTTAGAATTTGCCCCCAACCCCTCCCACCCCTCTTCTCTTTACCCCACTCTTCTCCCTCCCACGCACCCGTTTCTGCCCGCCCACACTCTCTTTCTCTTTCTCGATTTCAACTCGCTTTCTCTTTTTCGATTTCAACGCTCTCTCTCTCTCCATTCCCTCCGCGATTGGGATTTTGAATTTCGATCGAATTTGAAGATTTAGATTTCAGAGTTTGTCGGTTAAACATGAGCGATTGGAATTTTCATTTCACGGTGCTGAATCAACTATTCAATTTGGCATTTGGGGAACATCCAAGGTTGTCGATCAATCAAGTTGATGGTGGCCATGGTTTATCGATCCCTCTTCCAGGACTCAACTACTTGAAATCCGTTGTTGATCTGTTTATATGGATCTGGAATGGTCCGATTGGCGATACTGTTCCCGAGGTACGTTTTCGTTCATCATTGCCAGCGTTACTTAGGGTTCATTCATATTTATAGAAATTGTGAAGTAACTGCCTCTGTATTACACTCTCCTTGCTTTGGGTTGCCATCAACCCCAACTCCGGTCCAGCTGCTGATATTGAAGAAGGAGGAGGAGGAAATACTTTCACATTTCCTTAGACTGTCGCCCTATAGCTATATGGTGTGGTTCCATTGATAATATGAATAGAGAGGCCAATGCCTAACCTAGTTTGATTTTTGTAAACTCATACTCCCTAAAATATATATGTTCAATTTAGTCGTACATCATTAAGCATTAATTGTGTCAGTCGTGTAACTTGGATTTCATTTCCAGCTTTCGCCATACATAAATCTTTCATCCATTTTCAACCCCCTGCTTCCCAACTTCTTTTTGGAAAAATTATCTAGAGACAGAAATTCACTGATGTAGGGATAACTGCATTGTTCATGTCTCACAACTTGTGCCGTTGTCTTTACATTTTCCAGAAAGCAATATTGTTGATGGTGCAGCAGTCAAAAAAGAAAAAGAAAAATATACTGTATGTGCTAGGTTTTGCTGCGCTAATAGTATACCACATAATAAAAGATACTCTCATTGACATTATCGATCTGTGGTCGTCCTCCGAAAGTAACACCAGCAAATACAAGACACGCTTGCATTGCATATATTCTACAGGTCTGACGACTGGTCGATAAAATGGGCACTCACTCAAACAACTGACCTGCCATGTAAGTTAAGGTAACCACATACAGCAAGCAGATGTCTTATGAGGATCAATAGGCAAGCACAATAACATCAAAGAGTACTGACAAGGTAGAAAACCTGCAAATTATTCCTCAGTTGTTCCGAACATGACAATTTTTCTAGGATGTCTTCAACATGGCCACATCCCTCCCTTTTTCTTTTTCTCAAGTAGATGACTCCATGCACCTGACTGCTGGGTCAGATGTCCGAACCGAAGATAAAGAGCTACTACGTTACATACGTGATGTATCTATCGCATAATGAAAGAATTAAACTGAGAAAGAAAGTTCCTCCCTCCTACGTACGTAAAAGCCCCCCCCCCTCCCTCCCTCCAACAATAGCATACTATACACCTAGCTCAAAGCAGTCCTTCCTTGTGGATAGTCAGTGCATCAGTATAAAACACAAGGTAATGTTTTTTTTTATTTGTTTTTTTCACACTTAAGCAAGCCTAAATATACAAAATACTCTCTCTCTCTCTCATAATGATAATCCCATTTGACTATTCAAACATTTTAATAACCTATCTATTTTCATTTTCATCACTATATACCGACCTCAATGAGGTTTTCTTATTGCTTCTTTTTCCTTGATTGGCTCTCATACTCTCATTTCTTTCTTGGTTGACAATATTGAAAGTTCAATCATTTTAATCTAATAATTTTGAAAAAAAAGAATATCTTTTTTGGGAAAAAATGACAAATGGGAACATCTTTATCTTTATTAAGCGGACGGAGTACTTGAAAACAAGAAGGTTAAACTATGAAGAACCATTATTAAGGAACACATTGTACTTGCGATATCCAAGTTAAATGTGGTTTTTTTTTATTTTTTATTATTTAAAAAATATTTAAGTTTTTTATTCATAAATTTCTTAAACTCTTAGAAGATTGACCCTGAAAAGTATTTTTGGTGAGATTAAACCCCTGCCATTTCATATATCATATAGAAGAAGATGTAATCTGATGTATTAAATATTGAATATCTCTCACATTTTCTAGTCTAGTCTAATCTCATTTCATATATCATATAGAAGAAGATGTAATCTGATGTATTAAATATTGAATATCTCTCACATTTTCTAGTCTAATCTCATTACATATATATATGCACATAAAACCTAACCGCCTAGTAACTGCTAAGCATATGGCTTTAAAAATCAGGCTCTCTTATTTTTTTAGCCGTAATATTGTTGTCAAACTCAATTGCTGTAGTGAACACTTCTTCATCATGTCAAAACCTTGTGCATGTCCCTTTATGATCCTTCAAGTCTGTTGGAAGTTCCTTGTACAAAATGTTTGTCTTAGGTTTTCCACGAGAGTATCTCTGCTGAAATTCCCCTCGCTCATGCCAAAGGGTAATTTCCAGCAACTCTGACTAAGCATTCAGAACCGCCGAGACAATCTCCACATTTTTTTTTATTTTTTTGGTGCTTTCATGTACTCAGCTGAAATTACAGAATTGTCGTTAATGCTCAGTGAACTATCTGCAAGAACAACTTATGTTTGTGGTTCATCAACAACATTATTCAATATTTTATAAACCAGATTGTGCAACCCACGAGGATCTATAGTTCTCATGTATATTCAGGTTCTTTCCTAAGAGCAGCTAAGCCTTTCAGTACTTAAATTGTGCTGAACCATGAGAATCATTTGAAATTAATTTTCAAATAGCTAAATTTCCATTTGCAAGTAGATGAACCACTGAACTGATGAAATAGTCTTTTTACTTTGACTGATCATGGAATGATTTTTCATGAATAGATTACTGGATTGTCAGAAAGTGATATAGTTGGCCTTCGCACACTCCTCCCATCACGCTTCATGACTTTTCAGTTGCAATATAATACTTTCAGTAAGTTCGACATCTGTTTTACTCGAATTCTTTTATTAGATTATATTTGCAAGTTATATATCATGATATTAGTTCCCTACTTATTGGAACATGTTCTTTCCTTTAATATTTGCTCTTTATAAATAATTGTGCTATTCGCTATCCTGAGTTATTTTCAATTTCATTTCCTTTCCCAAATTTCTTTTAGTGTGGAACATAGCCTTAATTTCAATAAGTTAATGCCATAATCAATCATTTCTTGTTGTTAGTGAATTCATACCAGTTATTGGTAGAGAAAGTGAAAGGTGAACCGGAAGTTGTTGTATCCTCAGAGAAATTGAAGATATTAAATGCGTTGCATGACAATAATGAGACTTTATATTACCGGGTAAGTAGGATGTTTAATCCTAAAATCTGTCAACATTAGAAGGATGGATGGATATTGTCTAATTGTTTTACTCAACAGGTTCTCATTGAAAATTTGAAAGAACTTGCGTCAATTGTATACACCCCTACAGTGGGGTTGGTTTGCCAAGATCTCTCAGTTATGTTTAGACAGTCCCGTGGAATGCTATTAAACGCAGAAGATCGAGGGAAGATTAACTGGATTATCACCAACTTGTCAGCTCAACAGGTCGTCGTTTCCTTCTTTGTACCTATGAACTTGAGTTTTTTCTATTTTTGCTATTTGCATCTATTGAAAACCTTTCTTTGTGCAGGTTGATATATTTGTGCTGACAGATGGCAGCAATGTTCTTAGCCAAGGTGATCTTGGTGTTGCTGTTGGTATGCCAGTAGGAAAATTTGATATGTATGTGGCAGCTGCTGGACTAAACCCACAAATGGTATGCATTATAATTTGACATTGTGCATGTTTTTATTTATGATTTAAAAAAAAATCTGTTCTCATGTTTTGGTTATGTATTGCAGATTCTTCAGGTTATGCTTGATTTGGGCACTAACAACAAACTGCTTCGTGAAAACATCGTTTGTAAGTGGACCTATCCTCCTTGTTAAATCATATCATATTTTAGAAACAGAAGATTAGCAAATATTTGGATGCGAAAGAAAATAATTTTTCATCTTCCTATTAGGGCCTTCACTTCTGATAAAGCTTACCTTTTTTCTTTCTTTTTTGTGAAACTAAGTTTGCATTTTGTTCAAGTAAAAGAAAAGGAATTAAAAATATCTCTAAACTTTAGAGTAAATGATTTCCTAATAAAACTTTGCAGCAGAACCCAGCAACATTTTTCATTCTCATGAAATTTGTTTCAACAGATTCAGGTTTACGTCAGCCTAGGTTGGAAGGAGAACAATTTCGATCAATTCTTGATGAATTTATGGAAGCTGTGCATGGACGCTGGCCAAAAGCGATATTCCAGGTATATTTTTTTCTAGTTTGGGATTTGTAAATTAGCATTATGAGTTCACTTGATAATTAACAATGGATAATCTTGATGTTGCATTAGTTTGAGGAATTTGAAATGAGTTCAGAGACACTGGAGTACTATTGCACAAAGTTTTGTATGTTCAATCATGACATACAGGTAAGAGTAATGTTGTATTTTGCTCTATGGAAAGTATATTCTTGTGAGGCCTATCATTTTTTTAACGTCAATCCTTGTTTTTATGCTTTGCAGGGAACTGCTGGTGTTGCACTGGCCGGTATACTTGGAGCTGTAGCGTTGCAAGATAAAAAACGTGAGCTAACCAACTTCGTCAACCAAAGGATGGTAGTGTTTGGTGCCACAAGGTAATGCAAAAATCGAGTTGATAGAAATAGTCAGGGTTTAGCAAGGCGGAATATGAAAACATAGAGAGAGACGTGACACCGCAGATGGGGGGGTTTTGAGAGTAATGTAGTTGAGTTTTTGGCTCATTTGAGAATTTTAAAGGCTGCCCTTTCGCTATTATTAGGACGGCATAGTAGCAAGCTTACTTATTAAGTGGATAATAGGGACTGCCTAAATTGATGGACCTAAAATACAATTTTTATTTTTATTTTTGTATTGATGCTTCCTACAATGCCTCTCTTATTGTGTAATTTATTTTCAGTGCTGGGATATCTATACTTAAGCTGGCCTCGCTGGCAGCTTCACGTATAGCAGGAAGAGAAGTGCAACTTCAGTATTTCCTCGTTGATGGACATGTATGGTTTAACCGTTTAAGTACTATTACTTTTATGCACATATTTCAAAGTCTTGCAGTCACATTTATTCTTATCTTTGTTTTTTTTGTTTTTTCAAATGCAGGGTTTAATCACGGATGGGAGGGAAAATACTGATGCATATGTTGCACCTTTTTCCATGGACATTGCAGATGCCAACAGAGTAGGACTCCGAGAGGGAGCTACCCTTTTGGACGTGGTAATTCTATTTTATTTTTTGAAATAAACTTTACATGATCCTCTTTTGGTCCAAAAGAGGAGAAATGTGTATTAGTATTTAATTTTCACTTTTGGTTTATATTCCCTCTGTCTCTAAATGAATGTCCATTTTCAAGAAATTTTTGTCCCAAAATGAATGTCATTGTTGGAAAAAACTTTGCCCCTAAATGTTCATTTACTAAAAAAAATCCCTAATCACTTTATACTTGCAAAGTTAAAAGTTTGAAAAGTGGATTGCTATAATATCTATCCATCTTTGCAGTTAAATGTAAAAAACTAATCATTTTCACAAAAGATAATCATTTTTAGAATGTCCCCTAAAAAAAAATTAGATATTCATTTAGGGAGGAGGGAGTATTTATTAGAATTATCAAAACTTGATGGGGTGGTTATCAAAGCCTTTCAGCCTTTTGACTAATATACGACCAAATGCAATTGCTTTTTGCTAATAAAGTAATAATATGCAGGTTCTAACAGTCAAGCCTCACGTGCTTGTTGGCTTGTCAAGGGTCGGGGGCATATTCACTGAAGAGGTGCTCAAGGCCATGCGAGTTTCTGGCCACAAGAGACCTGTTATTTTTGCCATTTCCTCCCCATGTAAAGATGGTATGTCATACTCCATCCGTCCCAAAATGATCTTCCTAGTTTTTTTGTTATAACTATGAATGAACTTTTAGCAATTAATTTAGATTGATTTAATCAGACTAATGAAAATGCAAGGCTTGTTATTGATAGTATTCTTGATGGCGTATGGCAAAACTAACATTTTAGTCATCTAACAATACTGTTTTCAAATGTCCTGTCCTCACTGATGTTTTTTCTTTTTTAATGTCAATCATTTGACTACCAAAATTTTGCAATGTCCTCACTCCATTAATAGGGTCATTAATTTTCTAACTATGATGGCCACGTGCCATCACGTGTCAACTCCAGTTAAGTATTTAATTTGCCCGTCATTGATAGGTAACTGAGTCTAATGGTCCTTCAAGGGAATTAACCTAAATCATAAGGATAAAAAAATACTCCTTACCAAGAAGCAAATGTGAAAACCCTCCCGAACTGAAAACCCGGAAACCCCTCCCGTTCTTTACTTCTCAGTCTATTTCTCTCTCCTCATTCCAAATCCCTTTTGCCCTTGTCAAAAAATTGAATTGTATTTCACTGTTTTTCTAAACCCACTCCCCAATCCACCCCTAATATCAATTCCAGTAAGAAAAATTTAAATCAAAACCTAAATAATTGAAGCTGCCATAGGTATCATCCCTCGTCAAAGTTGTACCTTTGTCAGCTGGGTTCAATCGAGATTGGGAGGACAATGTGGTGATCCATTCTACTACCGCCATTTTCATAGTCTGTTGTGACGTCACCGTCGGCCCCATGTTTGCCGTCAAGACCACAACTTTACTTCACTAGAATAAATCTGAGTAGCGATGGCTGATGAGTTGCTCCTGTTCGGAAATTCTACTTAGTGTTTTTTATCAAGTCAAAATTTAAATTTTGCTTTTTTGATTTAGCTTACAATCAACAACTTATGAGATTGGGTGTGGCAAAAGACCTTGAACACAGTGTTGGGTTCTTGGTTGGAAAAGCGGAGTTTTTGCCACTTGGGCCATTCTTGTTTGGCTCATCATGGTTAGGTTTAGCTAAGAAAAGAAAATTGGGGAATTTTGAGAGGCCGGACATGAAGACTGGAGTTGTGGTGGTGTTAGTGGTGGTGAATGAAATGATTATAAATTCTGGAGGTAGTCATGGGTAATTTGGTACAAAATAGTCACAAACACCTGGTCACAAAATAGTCATGACTACCTCCAGAATTTATAATCATTTCATTCCATCACAACTACAAAAATAGTCACAAACACCTTGTCACATAATCCTAGGTATAATAATTTTATTGGTGCTTTAAATTAAAGTGTAGCGGGTTCACTATCGACGTAACCGCCAACTCATTTTGTGAGCAAGATTTGTGATTTTCTTTTGTGCATCTAACATTGCTTTTTAGTCATTTTATATCTCAAAGCACTTCATTAGATTTTGGTTAACTTTAGTGACGTACTTGTTAAATATTTAATGGATGTTAGTCTCATTATGGCATGTGATCATTATTTGTTAAATAATCATTGCAAAATTTTGGTATTTGAATGATGACATTCCAAAAAAAAAACATAAGTGAGGACATTTGAAAAACAGGTGTTGTTTAGTGATCAAAGTATTAGTTTGTCATGGTGTATCAATTTCAAGTTTTAGATTTACATTACTATAATTAAATCAACCTATAATTACTGCTCAAAGTTCATATGTAGTAGCAGCAAAAAAATTAGGAAGGTCACTTTGGGACGGAGGGAATGCATTCTATCTTTTTCTTTTGTTATGTTTTAGTACAGTTTTAACTTATTTTGTAAGTTACAAAAGTCTAATATTCACTGCATATGAACAGCTGAATGCTCTGCTGAGGATGCATTCAAACATGCTGGTGAAAACATCATTTTCGGGAGTGGAAGCCAGTATAGAAATGTGGATCTTGGTATTATTTTTTCTCATGGAATGAGTTGTAATTTTATATTTTCTATTTATTTCAAAGATCAATTCATTTAACATTTTTAGCATTTGCAGGAAACAATAACGTGGGTTATGTGAACCAGATGCATAACATTTACTTTTTCCCAGGGTAATGCTACTTACAAAACTAACTTTTACTTGGTGCTCATTTTTTAATTGTTATTACAAACATCTTGACAGTTTTCGATTTGTATATCCAGGATTGTTTCGGGAGCCATTATTTCAGGAGCTAGATTGATATCCGACAGCATGTTGGTAGCAGCCGCATGCAGGTATGAATTAGAAAATAGGATTAAATAATATTTTGGTCCATAAACTTGGCATTTTTTATTTGTTTGGTCATTCTTGAATAATGCTTATTAGTTTGATCCCATACGATGACTTTTTTCACCAGTTTACCCCTTTTATCCAAGAGATATTATAAAATTTCAAAACTGTCTCTACAGTGAAACTATAACATGGTCCCTGTATTTAACCATTTCTCTTTATAACTTCTACAAATCAAACAAAAATTGATTTAAATCCTAACAAAAACACCCACTTCCAATGTTCTTCACTTTTTCCATGTTTCTTCTAATTTATCTTTCCCCATTTTTGTTCTAGCCATACACTCTCCCCACTTTACTCGATTCTATTTTTCATTATTATGGTTTTAGAGCATTTTTCCTGACATGGTCTTGTGTTGTTTAAAATGGCAATGCGCCCTCCGACTTGACTGTACCTACAGTCTCAGGCTCCGGAGTGGGAGTCTCTGAAAGAGGGGATTTCCTGGATCAGCGCCAATAGGTGTCAATGTGTGTTTTTTTATTTGATTTGGGTGTGTTGAGTTCAGTAATTTTGGTGAATTGGAGTGTTGTGAGTAGGAAACAGGAAACAATGGCATTTTGGAAGTTGTGTTGGCTGAAGGGGAGAGAGAATGGAAAGAGTGCAGAAGGTCATTTTGAGTTGTACCACAAATATTGCTTACTATTCTGATTGTTACAGGCTTGCATCTTTCATGACCTGTTCTTATTTGACTACTGAAGACATTGAACGTGGCATTCTATTTCCACCATCTACACCCAGTACAAAGTGGTACGTCTCAATTATTATTGTGATTTATACTCATATTTTTCATAAATGTATTGTGGTGTTATTTTTTTTTAAATTCCCCCCCCCCTAATAACCTTGATCAATATTGACCCTAAAATAGATTCTAATACTTTATATTATTACAGGGTTCGCCGTATTGCTTCAGAAATAGCTGCTGCTACAATTAAAGAAGCCATAAATGAAAACCTGGCCCAGGGCAGTGAAGGAATGAGCCTGAATGCGCTGAAACAAATGTCAGAAGTAAGAAGTTATTCCAACCAACTTCTCACATATCAATTTTATAAACAATGTTATAGATTCATCATATTAATAAATAACATTGTTTATTTCTGTATTGCAGGAACAACTTGCAAGGCATGTTGAACAAACCATGTGGAACCCCCCAGAATGGTATTGAACAGGTAAGGGAGTTGTGCAGCAATAAGGTGGTCTTGGAAAAGAACTAGAACTCAGAGCTCCATCTCACTATGGTGTTCATCTATTCATAGAGGCTTTATTTTTTAAAGCTTTTGAGACAGCTTTTGGGGACAGGTGGAACCCACTGGGTAAGTAAACATCAACTGCAAGTAAAAAATCATATAAAACTCGTATCAGACTTGCAATATTAGCGGAAAACAAAAAGGATATTAAAGAGTGGCATAAGGGAGTGGCATAAGGATGAACTGTCTTATGACTTCTATATCGGTCTCTTGCTTTGACAGTAATTGATGCAAAATATGGACCATTGAGATAAGGGAGTGGCAGGATGAACTGTCTTATGACTTCTATATCGGTCTCTTGCTTTGACAGTGACTAAAAGTACTATGTTGCTGGAGGTTGGTGTTGTCTCATCCATGGCTATCATCCACAATCCACTTTATAATAATGTTGTGAATGATGAGTCTAAGCAGGTTGCTGGTGATTTGATCACTAATGTTGTGCTTGATAAGGTATTGATATGGTTTGGATAGCTGGTTACTATTCTTGAAATGCTTTAACTAGTGATTTATAAGTGGGACGCCAAAAATGGCAAAGTGTGTCACTTGTTGTGGGACGGAGGGAGTATTTGTTGGGGTTTAATAATTTTTTTTTTAGAATAACCCTTCATTTTGAGATAGAAGGATTATAATTTTTGTTCATTGAAAATTATTTTGAGCTGTTCATTCCGTGTAAAACATACTCCCTCCGTCCCGTGTAAGATTTCTTTTTTGCCATTTTGGGCGTCCCATATAAGATTTCCTTTTCCTAAAATGGCAAATAATCTTTACTATTCTCCCCACTCATTCTCTCTCCTATTTTACTTTTACACTCACAACACCAATCAACTTACTATTCCCTATCCCACCTTCTCTCTCCTACCTTACTTTTCATACTCACAACACTTACACCTCTTACACATTTCCTTAATTCCCGCGCAAAAACAAAAAAGGAAATCCTATGTGGGACGGAGGGAGTATGTAGCATGGGTAATTGTGTTATAGGGGTATTTTGGGAAATGGATAGTAACAATGAAATATATCCTTCAGCTTTAGATAATATTTTGGATGAGGATAGAAATTAACCGTTTTAATCCTAGTGCTACCAAATAACATTTACTAAATGTTTTGTGTTTCATGCCGCACCTAAACATTTACTAAATGTTTGCAAGTAAAAAAAACTTGGACTTTTTATAATTTATAAATAAACTAGTTTTCCTAAAACCTACTTTTTTCTTTTTTCTTAATTTTGGTACATTCAATTTTAGTAATAATTGTTATGAGCCAAAGGAAATAATTTTTACGAAAAATTGCATCAAAAATCACTGAACTATTAAGCTTTTGTGGGTTTCACTACTAAAATAATTTTTGTTGCATCCAACACGTTAAACTATTTATTTATTGCATCCATGGTCACTATCGCTAACGAAATTAGTTTTCACCTTTAAAAACACATGTGCCATGGCATGTGACTTTTTACATGGGTATTTTCGATATAAAAATAAAAAATACAAGGCGCGAATAAGAAACGCCTAATCTAACCCACGACCTTGATAAATAGAGTGGTTAATTGTGTGGTCATCAAGGTCACAGGTTAGATTAGGTGTTTCTTATTCGCGCCTTGTATTTTTCTATTGAAAATACCCCCGCAAAAAGTCACATGTTTTTTTAACGAAGAAAAACTAACCTCGTTAGTGATAGTGACTATGGATGCAATAAATAAATAGTTTAATGTGTTGAATGGAACAAAAATTAGTTTAGTGGTGAAACTCACAAAAGCTGAATAGTTCAGTGATTTTTATGCAATTTTTCCTAATTTTTATTTAATTTGTCCTACATATTAAATAGTTCATAATTATTTTTTACTCCACCCCCTCTCTCTTACTCGCATTTTAGACACACAACACCATATCTCACAACATTTTAGTATAGAAAATTTATTTTTTTATTCTTGAATCCAATTTTTTTTTTAACTTTAGATTGAAATTTTAGTTGTCATGATATAATTTTTATATTGCAGCTAAGATTTTAATAGTAATAATTGTATTTTTAACTCTATATACAGATTTTAACGATTTTTCACAAGTATTTCAAATTTAATTTAATATTGACCCGTACATTATGAAGCATACAAATAACACAATATTTTGGGGGAAACTAGTTTCTCCTTAAGTTATAGAAAGTAGGGGTGGACATGGTTCGGTTCAAACCGCGGTTTGAGACCGAACCGAACCAAACCACGCAGTTTGGTTTGGTTTTTTTCAATAAATGGTTTAGCTTGGTTTGAAAATTTAATAAACCGTGTGGTTCGGTTCACTAGCCGAACCTCAAAACCGAACCAAACCGAACCGAACCAAACCGATTCAGACCGAACCGCGGTTTAGACAATGTCTTGTAATTTGTTTTGAGATGGTTTCTTTTGTTGTACTTGTTAGAACAATGAACTTTCAGTTTACTAAAACTCATTCCTATTTGGATAGTAGTATTTGTGTTTTATGTTTAATATCTATGATTGCTAGTTTGATAAAAAAAAATTGTAAAGAGCAACGCTTTTAGTTGGACATGTTTGTAGTTCGGATAGCGGTCTAGACCGCAGTTCGGACCACGGTTTGAACCGTTTATGAAACCGTGGTTTGAGACCGAACCGAACCAAACCGAGGTGGTTTGGTTTGGTTTGGTTTGAAATTTTCTATGGTTCGGTTTGGTTTGGAATTTTTCCAAACCGAGTACTAGCGGTTTGGTCTCCAAATTCCTTCCAAACCGAACCAAACCGAACCATGTCCACCCCTAATAGAAAGTCCTGTTTTATAAACTGTTCCTAAATATTCGCTAACTAATTGCAAGTAGAAAAAAAGTGGACTTTTTATAATTTACGGAGAAACTAGTTTCTCCCAAAACTTGCTCTACAAATAATAAATGATCAAGTAAAATGTCCTTCATAATAAAAGTTTAATAACAGAAGTGTAAGGTTATTTAATAAAATGATTCTTTTATAGAGGGGCTAAACTAAACTATTGGGATAAAGCTATTTAACTACGTGGATTATAATACAAGAGAATTGCTATATAAACCGGTAAGAATGCTTAGTAAACCCGTAAGGTTAATAACTTCAAAATTGCCATCATGTGAAATGACCCTATTGGCCCTTAAGTCATACACCCATTTCTTCTTCTAAACCCATTTCTAAACAAACCCGTATAATTGATAAGTAAACCCGTAACATTAATCTCAAATATCTACCACCATTAATTTTTCACCTTCCCATTTCTTCTTTCATTAATTTTAACCATTTTTCTAACTTTCACCCATTTCACCTCCCCACTCTTTCACATTTTACAGTCCATTCTCTCTCTCTCTCTCTCTCTCTCTCTCTCTCTCTCTCTCTCTCTCTCTCTCTCTCTCTCTACTCACTGAAAAAATCAAATACTCGAAGGATTTTTTGATAACAATTTGTTCAAAGCTAATCATGGATCATGGATGGAATGACACTCCAAACATATGTAAATGTAAGTCTTTTCCACTCTCTAACCATAATGGAACTCTTAAAAAAATGTAATTTATAGAGATATCGGCCACAATCAGGCGATTCTGGGTCCATTTTCGACCCTGGTTGGCCGAAACTGGGTTTTTCATCGTCTTATAGTGGCCGATTTTTTAATTTTTGTCGATCACACCCGTTCGAACCTGGGTTTTTTATCGGCAATTAGTGGACGAATATTATGTTTTTGTCGACCACACCCGCCCGACGGATCATAAATATATCGACCATAAGTGGTCGATATAACGGTGATATGTCGGTTGACTGTGGACGATTTTAATTTTTTCACTCCCTTTGCTCTAATCTTTTCATATTATCTATTGTAGTGTTCAGTTGTTGGGAACAATTTTGATTTTGAAGATGCTTTGAGAGACTACACAACAGAATTTAGCATGCCTCTTTATTTCAGAACACGAGAAATATTGTGGGAATGGGTGCGCAAAAAGGGATTAGAGCATGGATTTGATCTCTTGCACTGTTTATTAACTCCCAAAAGTTCAGAAACTTTATCAACAGTTGCTTGCTTGGAATAAGCGGGATTCAAAACAACCAATTCACGGGTAACATTAAGCCCCGTAAGACGAAACACATCTTCCAGGGTGATGGTCATCTCACCAAATGGCATATGAAAGCTATTAGTTTCCGGATGCCATCGCTCAACAAACAAACGCATTCACCATTGTCTTATCTACATCCTCATTATGCTCGCTTTCAAGAGCTTGGCTCGAATTTTCATCTTGACGTCGTGTGTTTACTAGCTCCCTTCTGATGGAGGCAGTTAGAGGTCTCCTCGACTTTGTAAAGAGGTTTTTAACTGCACATTAAACATTAATAATCAAAATCAATGTCTACTTCTTGAAAAAAAAAGCCTAAAATTGCACATTAAACATCAATAATCAATGTCTACTTCTTGAAAATGCCTAAAATTGCACATTAAAATAACAATCAGAGGCACTTGGCCAAAAATAAATATAATATCGACGGGGTATGGATTATACATTTATCGGCTGGATGTGGCCGAGAAAATCAAATATTCTAGACCGGGTGTGGCCGAGAAAATCAATGGTTCTCGACCGGATCTGGCCGAGCAAATCCATGACTATCGGCCGGGTGTGGTCGACCAGATCTGGTTATGGCCGAACTACATAAATTCGAGATCTAAGTAAAAATTACCGATTTGAACAAAATTAAACCCTAATAAGTGATTTTGAACGACCATATAGACGATAATTGAAGAACTAGAAAGGGAAACTTACCTTTATCTCCCAATTTTGGCATAGTTTTGATGGGAGATGGAGCTTTTCTTCTCCTCTTAAACCTTACAAATTGAGAAAATTGAGAAGAAAATGAGTAAATCTGTTGGAGAGATGTGATGTAGAATTTTGTTTGAGAGATGGAGAGAGAAACGGAAGAAGATGAAGAAAAAATTTTGATTTTCTCTCTCTACCTATTTTTTTTTTTTTTTTTACCCAGGTTTCCATTCGCCACTAATCCCTGACCACGCACGCCTCAAGATCTTGGAGGTTAATCGCGGGATGTCGCCTTACGCAGCCTGGCATAGCATTCTTATACTCCAGCCCCCAGAGCCCTCCTACAAGCGCATTTACATCACTCTTACAACACCAATTGGCTCCAGTTCCCGCCAAGATTCGAACTCCCACACCGAGGATACATGCCTCAAGAATACGCTTCCTTAACCGCACTGATGCCTGGAGGCTTCAAAGGACCCTGAAACCCAAGGTAGAAATTAAACCACATAGATTTCCCTTGAGGGGAGTCGAACCGGTGACCTCCCTTTCGGGAGGCCACCAACATACCACTGGGCCAACATACCACTGGGCCAAGGCCACTTTGATCTCTCTATCTATTTCTTTCACACTGATTGTTGTGGGGGTGTGTGGGATGGGTGTGTATTAAATATTAAATGTAAATGTATAGAAAGAATAAATATGGAAAAACATGGGTACAAAAATATATACTTGGGGTGAATTTAATAATACGGGTTTACTAAGCATTCTTACGGGTAGACATGTCCATTCGGTTCCGGTTTCGATTTTCAGTTTCGGAACCGCCGGTTCCCGATTTCCAAATAGCCGGAACCGTATTCGAACCATATTAATCCGATTCCCGGTTCCCGGTTCCATCCGCCGGTTCCGGTTCCAACGGTTCCACCGGTTCCGGAACCATCTAACTTTTTTTTTTATAAAAAAAATTCTAACAATATTTTTAGGAAAAAAAAGGGGCGACACCCTTATATTTTTATAATTTTAGTAACGACTATATTTAACGGACATATTCAAGTAAAACACATTTAATTGTATTGGGTTGGGGGCATTTGGCGTGTGTTGTGTGAATGTGTGTTGTGTGTGTCAGCCTTTAGGCATGAATATGACTGTGAAGAGTGAATATGGTGGGTGGGTGAAGTCAGGACAGGAGGACTGGAGGGAGCCATGGATGGGATGGGACTTGGGAGTCGGGAGAAACTTCGGTTCCCGGTTTCGGAACCTTCGGTTCCGGAACCGCCGATTTCTCGGTTCTCAATATGGTGGATTCGTATTCGAACCGTTTCAATCCGGTTCCCGGTTACGTTCGGTTCCCGGTTCCGACGGTTCCTGGTTTTCGCCGATTCCCGATTCCGGTTCTACCCGCCGGTTTCGTCGGTTCCTGATTCTATTTGGACATGTCTACTTACGGGTCTATATATCAATTCTCTAATACAACATGTGTCATGTCGCTGGTCATCAATAGTAGAGCCGTCAATACGGGATAACGGGACGGCACCATGTTGTCCCGCGACTAATGTGGAACGGGACGAATTCTTCGCGGGCCTAAAATATTCGTCCCGTCCCAAATCTACTGCGAAACGCGGGACAAGAAGAACTCATAGCAAGCGGACAACAAAAAATACTACACAATATAAATTGTAAGATTGTCATTAATGTTGGGTCAAAGTTCATATGTGTATTGACCACCAAAATAGCAAACGGATAACTTATTATGGAACGGAGGGAGTATATATATATACTCTCTCTGTCCCATAACACCTCACACACTTTGTCTTTTCAGGTGTCCCATTGATAAGACCATCTACAATGGCTACTTTTTGGGGTGTTGGATATGGGATTAAATAGTTGAAACCATTGAGGTGGGGGTGTTGAATTGAAAAAAAAAAAGTGGGGGTGTTGAATTAATTCAACAGGCGTTGAATGAGAAGTGTGGGCCGGATAAAATCCATGCGGCGGCATCTGATTGGACCAAATTGGCGCGTGCTTCACACTTGCTGAAAAGGCGCGTCAATTGCAGATCCGGGAGCTTTTTTTTTGTTTTTTCTGGTCTTGACACATGGCTTGATCTCATTGGTCCATGCTTTATCAGATTTAATTTTTTCCACCCAATTATTTGAGCTCAATTATCTTATATCAAATTAATTTTTTTAAAAAAAAATATTTTACACCAAAATTCATAAATTTTTTCTCTATAAATAGAGTCTTGTTTTAAAAATAATTATCGTCATTTTTCGTATTTATTTAATTGCAATTAAAAAAATTAATTAAGTATGAAGTATTTTTTAATTATAAATGATAATAATAATAATTATTATTTTACTATTCATAAAAATAAAGAATACTCCCTCCGTCCCGCTAATATCCGCACTAACACTGTTTGCGCGGGAATTAAGGAATACTCCCTCCGTCCCATTAGTAATGGGAAAAATACTGTAGATACGGGAATTAAGGAAAAGTGAATTATAGTGGAGGGAATAGTGAATTATAATGGTGTTGTGAGTATTAAAATAATGTAGGAGAGAGAATGAGTGGAGGGAATAGTAAAGATTCCTTTCCATTTTAGGAAGTTTGTGGTTTGTAATGGGACGACCAAAAAGGAAAGTTTGTGGTTTGTAATGGGACGGAGGGAGTATGATATTTTAATAAAATATTGTGAGTGTAAAAGAATGAGTGGAGAGAGAATGAGTGGAGGGAATAATAAATTATAATGGTGTTGTGAGTATTAAAATAATGTAGGAGAGAGAATGAGTGGGGTAGGGTGAATATTTTATTAATATAAAGTTTCCTTTTTGGGAGTGTGCGGATATTAGCGGGACGCCCAAAAAGGAAAGTGTGCGGATATTAGCGGGACGAAGGGAGTATAAAATAAGATAAAAGTGATGGGGTATAGAATGATGAGTTGGAAAGGTGTTGAAAAAAATTAAGCAAAACCATTAGGGGTTGAAAGTTGAATATGCTATTGTAAGATACTCCCTCCGTCCCATACCTACGTGCACACTTTTCATTTTGAGCGTCCCAAACCTACGTGCACATTTCCTAAAATGGAAAGGAATCTTTACTATTCCCTCCACTCATTCTCTCTCCTACATTATTTTAATACTCACAACACCATTATAATTTACTATTCCCTCCACTCATTCTCTCTCCTATTTTATTTCACACTCACAACACTTTCAATATAATACTCTCTCCTTAATTTACGTGAAAAGTCAAACCGAACACATAGGTCCGGGACGGAGGGAGTACTTCATACAGGTTACAAGGGAATGAAAAAAGATTAAAAAGAAAAGAAGAAATACCTATTAAAGGTTCATTGATCTTGCGCAGCCTGGGAGAGAAACGATGAGAAGTTTTTTCGTTGTTCGCCTTTGGGGTTTATAAAATTGAGTTGGATTTCAATCATTAAATAAAAAGATTTTATTATAAGTGTGAATAGTTTTTTATTTTGTACTTAATGATAATTTGGATAAGTATTAAAGTGAACCTTTCAATTGAAATTGAAAAGGTCAGGAAAAAGGAATCTAAACTTTGATTCAAATTAACTGTCACTTTTAATTACTAGATATAACTTTGATCAATAAATTAAATAAAAAATAATGATTTTAATAAAAAATTTACAATTGTTATTGAAAATATTATTATTAATCGTAATAACAATTTTTGATTTTTATTAAAATTATTATTTTTTATTTAAATTATTGATTAAAGTTATATCTGACTGATTAAAATTAAACCGGAGGTAGTATTACACTTTCTTTTAACTGCTTAATCTATGACCAAGCATTTTTGAATTGACTCCACGTGTAGTGATCTAGAAGGCATTCAATTTTAACATTTTAATGGCCAGTCCGGTCCGGTCCGAATGCGGACTTATAACAAACCACACACACACATCCCCCCTTTTTTAATGTCTGAACAAACACATTTTAACAAACTATTTATTTGTGTTTACTCAAAATAATTGAATTGTTGTAAACAAACAATAAAAGTAAAAGGAGAGGGAGAGGGAGTTTTTAATTTTGAAAGCAAAATAATTAAAAAGATTCAAACTTTAAACTAATAAAGAAGTAACAAGTAAGACAATAGCAAATTAGGAATTCTAACAATAAAAATAGATAATTTCACGGGTTGAATTTTCACAAAATAATCAATCTATGCCAAGATGGGTAAAATAATTAATCTCAATCTAGGGTTCATCACAATTGCAAAGATTGGGACGGTAAGACGGCCATATTTCAATCTATTATTTTCACTCAAATCACTTTTTTGCAAATAAATCAAGACCCAAGTAATTTAATTAGGAAAAACATTAAGTTCAAAAGGACAAAGAACCTAAATCAATTTGAATTCAATCAAGTGGACAAATCAATTTAAACTTTAAAGCATGAGTCTTTGATAAGAAAAATCCCCGATTCAATGGTGAAAAATTAAACCCAATTGGTTAAAATGTAATTAAAACTAAATCAAAGTCAAAAGTTGCAATTTTTAACACTTTCATGAAATTTGCTAAAAAGAACTAGAGAGATCAAATTTGAAAATACAAAACAATTATGACATAGACTAAATCAATAATTTTAGATCCAACTTATGAAATTATTTAATTTAGCTATTTCTAGACATAATGATAGAAAAGAAAACACTAAATAGAAAAATAGAAATCTTACAAAGATAAAGATGAAGAAAAATCAATAAATATCCTTGTACTGAAAAGAAAATCGGTAAATAGTAAATACACATTTTTTGTTAACTCCCTAAAATACCCTCATTCCACTGTCAAGCCTCCGCCCTCCAAGAACTTTCCCCTCATTCCACCGTCTTCATTTCTTGGACGTCCTCAGCAAAGGGGCATCCAAGAATTGAGGAGATGAAAAGTCAAAAAATTATACAGAAAGACAGACACCGTTACTTCATCAGATTTGATAATATATTCAATAAATAAACCCGTCTAGATACGGGGAGGTGAGAAGTCAAAATAAATTAGAACAAAATAATACCCCCTCTATCCTAAAATGTAACCTTAAAAAGTTTGAAAAGTCAAATGGGACTAACATTTAGGGACCAGACAGAGGGAGAATTAAACTTCAAAGTGAAAAAAAATAAAATAAAAAAATTGAAGGACGCTCGTTCCATAATACAAACACATTATTCAGCTTCAAAGGGTTACTCGTAAATAACTTGTGCACTTGAGGCTGCTCGGGGAAACATCAATATTTCACTTGAAGTCCTTAGCCAAACTCCACCACCAATTCCACCAGTTGGTTGAATGATCATCCTTTGTAGGCATGTAGAGCGGGCGAGTAAAAGCTTTATTAGAAGTAATTCAGTCTTGATGTCCTTCATAAATTTTATGCTCACCGTTTGAAGAATGTCCAAGCTCACATCCATGCAGTTGGATTGCTCCAAATATTCCACAACTGGTTCTATGACTTTGTTGTTCGCTGATGAGGCAATCTACATAAGAGCAAAACATAAAATCGATATTTGTAGTAATAGGAATAAACTAATCATAGCCTCCCTCCGTCTTAAAATAAATGTCTCTTTGACATTTTTAAGTATTGTGCTTTACTTGAACCGTAACAGAACTGCATTAAAATTATTTCCTTATTTAGAAACACGATATTTCTTTTGAGACGAACAAAAAGGATTTATTATGGGACGGAAGGAAATGCAAGAGGTTCAAGTTTTATAATAGGAGACTTTATTTAAAAAATAAATAAAAATGGACTGATTGAAGTGAAGAATAAGAACACTTACCTCTAGTTTAAGAGTCATCAAGATCGGGCAATTTTTAAGCAAGCAAAGCACAGATGAAATCTGAGAGAGATCATCAACTCCAAAATCACGTACCATAATATGTGTAATTGATGAATGAATTAAGTCCACTTTATGGGGATAGCTTCTTGTACCTAGGTACTTCAAATAACATCGGAAAAACATAAAAGGAATCAGTAGATTACCATATAAGAGAAGAATAATGATGAAAAAGCAGTCCTAACTTTTTACTCTATTCATCCCAAAATGAATGATGAAATAATTTTCAACTTTAATTTGAAATTTTAAGGAACACTTGAAAAAACGTTCTTTCAAAAAACTAATAAAATAAACTAAATAACAATACTTAACAATGTGACTACTGAATTTTACCTTAAGAGAAAATCCGTCCAAATAGAGCTCTTCAACTTTAGGGATATTCTTAAGAAACTTCATCATATTGACCGTTTGCTCATCATTTTTCACTTCCAAGCCCAACTCTATTCGCACATATTTGAGTTGTTTTTCGTTTCCAATCCATAACCAATCAACTTTACCACTATTCATACAAATGGAAGAAAGTCGAGAGTAGATAAACTCATCTTCTATGTCATTGCAACGAATAACTGAGAACTTCTTCAACAATGGGGTATTTTGTAGTAGGGTTGTGGACATGCTAACTTTTACCAGCTCAAGATTAACGAGTTGATTGAAGCCATTAAATTCATTTGGTGGATTCAAAATGCAATTACGTAGCTTCATATCTGACAATGAACACGAAAAGATACAAGAAGGCAAAATGTAAGGTGTCCGATTTGAATTGTCAATCTCAAGTTCTTTGATTCCGTTTCGTGACAAGAATAACATCCATTCATCAATCTCCGGACCAATTTCTTGATGTGGCCTTAGATCATCATAGTTTGGAATGTGGAGACTGAATTTAAAAATGGGACCTCCGTGAGATGATAACGCTTTATGGATGGCTTTCGTAAAGTCAGATTGAAGGGATATTTTTATTCTGATAGAAATTTCTTTGAAGAAATTCTCATCGAAGGCCATTTGTGGATATGAAGACCAAATATGACGCCATTTCCGGGACAAAATGCTTGTTCTAGCAGCATCACAGATAGGCAATCGATCAAAGATACAATCTAATATATTTTGTGGCAGCTCACTGATTCTGTCCTCCCCTTCATAAGAAGGCTCACTGATTTTGTCCTCCCCTTCATAAGAAGGCTCACTGATTTTGTCCTCCTCTCCATAGTAAAATCTATTTGGTGACATCATAAACTTTCTAAAAATGTAGATAATGAGAATCTAATGAATTTCCACAATTTAAAAGATATAATTCCCTACTTCCCACTGGCGAAGCCACCATGGTGGCAAGGGGGTCACTTGACCCTTTCAATTTTGGAAGTTGTCATTTTTATCACCATCAAATTTTAGTGAATGTCATTTTACTACTAAAATTATCATTTTTTATTAGTTTTTGACCCCCTTGATTTTTACTAAACTCGCACAATATAAACTTTTTGACCCCTTCCATGATAAATTTCGATTCCGTAACTGTCATACTTGTGCCTAAAGCAAACTTGACCCCTTTCCAAAATTTTCTAGCTCCGCCATGCTCCTTCCCACCCCAAAAAAAAATGTCTCTTATAGCTTTTTACAAAATAAAAATTGTACAGAGTAAATGATGCACATAATACTAGCCACACAAAATGTAGATATTTATAAAATAAAATAAAAAATTGTCAACACTTAAATTATTTTCTTAAACATAATTAAAGGGAGACTTTTGCTTTTATTTTCTAAAACCGGAGGGAGTACCAACAAACTGATATAAAAAATAAAGTAAAACTTACACTGTAATTGATGAAAAACTCGGTGGATATCGCATCTTGAAATCAATTGTTGGAAATCTGAGATTCAGATTACTGAGTTAGGGTTTAGAACCGTAAGTTGTTTAAGCAGTTTTTAGGATGTCCTAATCAATTTTTTTTCTCCGCAACGAAAGGAATTTTACAAAGATCACATGATAGAGCCACAAAAGGCTAACAAGACCAGGCAAATGAACAACAGGTAACTATATATTCCTTCCGTCTCGGTTTAATTCTTACTTTCCTTTTTAGTCTGTCCCGGTTTAAAGTTTTTAATTTGATTTATTCCTAAAATGGACAATGGGACCCACTTGCTACACTCACAATAACAACCCACTTTCTATTCCCTACCAACTTTCTCTCTCCTGCTTTACTTTTATTACTCACAATATTTACTTTTTCTTAATCCCTGTGTCAAGTCAAACTAGGAACATAAAACCGGGAGGGAGTGACATGTACTCCATGTCTCAAAATGATCTTCTCACTTTTTTGTTGTTATTACGAATTCACTTTGAGCAATAAATTTAGGTTCATTTAATTATCCTAATGAAAATTTAACAATTGTTATAGATACATCATAACAAAATACTATCAATAATAATTTTTTGATGTTCAATAGAATAATTCATTTCCAAATAAGAAAACAATTCTAGTGCAATTTTATTATTGGGTTAGAGATGCCCTAATACAAGTAATATATAAATAAGTAAAGCACATTCCTACAAACAATTAAGAAGCCAAATATGACATTTATTTTAGGATCGAGGAATCATAATAGTAGAAGTAAAACTTACTCGGGAGTTGATGAAAATATTGGGAAATGTCGCATCTTGATATCAGTTGTTGGAAATCTGCAATTGCAATTTTTGAGATAGCACTTCCCATGACCCAGAAAGTTTGTCTCACTTGTCAAGTCAATCAAACTTTTACCAAAATTTTATAAAAATCTAGGTCTTTATATGCAATTCTAAAGACTGTCATTGATATGAAACAATAACAATTTATAAAATTGCATAGGAATATTTAAATTTTCATAAAATTACGATCAATGTTTGGTTTAGTTGACCATAAAAGTCAAAGTGGGACAAATTTCCGGAACTGAGGGAGTATTATTGAAGTATATCAAAACCATAACCACATAACACGTAACCCGATCAAATTATGTCTATAAAATGTCGGGTTTACTGAATTCTATAAATTGTACTGAGTAATTGATGCACATAATATTAGTAATAACAATTTTTAAATTTTTATAAATACAATTTTTTTTTTATTTTGTAAAAGTTATACTCCCATGTTCCAAATTAAATGACCATTTTTGTCCCAAAATGAATGACGTTTTGAAACTGTTTCTTCAAAAAAATTGTCCCTAAATGCTTTTTTACCAAAAAATAAAATAAAAAAAATCCCACAGTTCATCATATATTAGCAAAACTAAAAGTTTGAAAGTGAATACAAATAATATTTATGCAAGTAAAACTTACTCATTTTTTAAAATATTTTTATCAACTAACTGACATAATAACTCAAGTAAAACTTACTCATTTTTTCTAGTCAATGGCGCAATTGATGTAAATCTCCGTAAATATTGCATCTTAAAGTCAGTCGTAAATCTGTCATTTTAATTTTTGAGTTAGGGTTTAGGATGTAAACAGAGCCACATAATACTAGTCATAACAACTAAGATAATTATCTGTTTTGTCAAAGTTATACAGACAATTAAATTATTAGAATATTATCATCCAATATTAAAGGGAGACCTTTTTCTTAAACCTGAGTGAGTATCCCTTATTCGAAAGATAATCTTACATTTTTTTGTCAATTTGAATAAACATTAATCAACAATTTAGGTTAATTAGTTATCCTAATAAAAAATAAAAAAATATTAATAATACTGATAATAACGCATTAATACCAACAAGTTTTTTTTTTTTATGTTTTGAAACATAATACCAACAATTTTCATCATTTCCAATG
The DNA here is from genome assembly GCA_022495995.1 of Adenophora triphylla var. japonica. Classification (NCBI taxonomy): domain Eukaryota; kingdom Viridiplantae; phylum Streptophyta; class Magnoliopsida; order Asterales; family Campanulaceae; genus Adenophora; species Adenophora triphylla. Next base: position 264,034 of record JAFEMH010001274.1, read on the forward strand.
AAGCCAAAGACTCACTATTTTTTTGCTTGAAAATATGATGGAATAAAGCAAAATGGCTCACTAAACTGTCAGTCAATACATGCAATTTTCAACGCAATTTTCATCATGGGTCATCCGAAAACACCCTCTGTGCTTTAATACAGGGGCAAGAATGCGTACATCCAACCCCCTTACCCCATTGTAGGTGGGAGCCTTTGCAGCACTGGGGTAATGTTGTTCTTGATATTGTAACAGGTTCAAAAATATAACACTTCAATAAGAAGTTTTAGGATATCCTAACCATAACCACACAACATAACGAGTTCAGTTGGTTCAGAATGTTAAAAGAGTGGGGGATATACACACACACCAGCCCATCCCCCCCGGTTTAGTTACGCCCACCGTAATTCTTTTACGAAAATGCCATCTTTGTAAAAGTCAATTTAATCCCTTACAACCACTTTCTGAATGTTGGAACTAGATGAGGTTTCACCTTCATCAGAGCATCCTTCACCATCATTTCCTTCACATTCAAAACTCAGTTGTACGCTGAAGAGCTTTTCTAAGTTGAACCTAGTAAATAAAACTTCAATTACACAGAGATATATACTGGAATTAAGATGGAACGACAAAGACATTGAAGGAGGAGGGCCTAATTAATGGGACATCACTGCTGCACCAAATAGAGTTTAAGAGAAATTTGGTCTCCTAAAGAAGACGACAAACTCGTCCAACCATATTACCGCCCATGGCCATGGTTGTTGGAGCTCTATCCCCAAACTAGCAGGCCAATGGTGTGTGATTGTGGTTTTTTCTTTAACACCCCAACTCCTCCATTTAGTAACCAGGAGGTCTTGAGTTCGACTATCAACGAGAGCATTTTTTTCTTCTTTTAACTTGCTTATTTTTCTTTCATCTTTCACGATGACACATGTTATAACCCATAATAGTTTTTATTAATTATTTCAATTTCTATAACTGTTTGAATTCAAGCAGGTTAGTGTGTGACTTAGTCAAGTAGGTTAGAGTAAAGTAGTGGGGTAATTAGTTGTCACAACCCACAATGGAAGATCAAGTTGGCCGACTCATGGAGATAGTTCGAGCAATGCAAAACAAGATTGACGAGTCTGAAGCTACGGTCAAACAGAATGATGCCGAATCGAAGTTACGAGAAGCTGAAGCGGAGAAACGACATGAGTCTCTAGTCAAATTAATCTCTAGCACGGTGGATCAGTCCCGTAACAACCAATCACCTCCCAAACACTCTCCTTTTCACATGGGCTCCGCCTCAACCCCACCTATTTTTCATATTCTCAACCCACCACCTATCCCTCCTAAGATTGACCTTAAAATACCCAAAATCAGCCTTCCCCAGTTTGATGGCTCGAACCCTTTGGATTGGCTTTTTCAAGCTGATCAATATTTTACGTATTACAATATCCCAACCTTTCAGCGTCTACCGCTAGTCTCCTTCTTCATGAAAGGGAATGCTCTTAGCTGGTTTAAATGGATGCATACAAATAGGCAACTCACAAGTTGGTAAGTTTTCACTTGAGCTCTTGAAACCCGCTTTGGACCCTCCACGACGACAACCACCAAGCGGCATTATTCAAGCTACAACAGAATGGCAAGGTTGCAGACTACCAAACACAATTTGAGCAGTTGTCCAATTGTGTCGTAGGCTTGTCCACGGAAGCTATTATGAATTGTTTCGTGTCCGGTCTTCGACAAGAGATACAACAAGAATTAGCTATCTTGCGTCCGTCAACCATCACTAATGCAATTGGACTTGCTAAACTAGTTGAAGCTAAGTTGCGGGATTCTTCGCCGCACCAACCTTATCACACATATTCGGTAACCACAAACCCACCTAGCCAAATCACAACTTACCAACCACCCGTCTTACCCTCTTGACCTAATTATTTCAATTTCTATAACTGTTTGAATTAGTCAAGCAAGTTAGTGTGTGACTTAGTCAAGTAGGTTAGAATAAAGTAGTGGGTAATTAGTAGTAAAGTTAGTGGGGTAATTAAACTGAAATAAAATAAGAACTCACCTTTAAGTAAATAATCAGATCTGAAAAATCTAACGGCAGATCCGAAGGGAGAACAGCTAATCTTCAAATTTTACAGGCGATAACATCTTTTACAACCTAAATACTTCAAGATCTGCGAAAATAATTCCCAAAGCCATAAGTTTAAGCAAAACAAAAAATAAATTCCAAATATACAGAGATGGAGAAATCCGGACCTGATGGATCTCTTGTCGGAAAAATTGGATCTCTCATCGGCGACGGCCTTAACAACCATTAACAACCCACATCCAAACTCCACCTCAAATTCAATTTTAAATAAGAAAAAAATAAAAATCAAATCTGAGATGTACAAAAGAAAGATTAAAAATGGGTATAAAGAGATGTGGCATTTGGGTCCAAGCAAGATGAGTTCTTCGATTCCCAAGCATGGATAGAGTCGGACTGTGAGGATGATGAATCCGTTTGAATTTTACACCATCACACGGGAATAGATCTAGATTTAGATCCAGATACAGATCGAAAAAAGAGATCTGCGATATTGTTTAGATTGGAGAGATGAAAGAGGAGGCGGCCATGGAGTTGGGGAGGGCATGGGTGTTGAAGAAAAAGAAGAACGGTGTGGGGAAAAATAAGAAGAAGAACAGTGTGGGCATGGCTAATGGGTTGTGGCGGAGATGAAAAGATTATTTTCTAAATTTGATGTTGGTAAAGGAAAATTTAGAAATCAAATCAATATAAGTGTGATGCTGAAAAGATTTTTGATCCTTTTTGATCCTTCAACTTTTTTGATCCTTCAACTTTTTTATTTTTTACCTTTTCGTCCCGAAACTTTTTTTTTTTACCTTTTCGTCCTTAAACTTGTTTTTATTAGGATTAATTTGTCCTTCCGTTAGTGAGCCGTTTGTGTTGACGTTAAATATGTTGAGTTGGCAATTGAAAGTAGACATGGCGCTGACTAGGACATGGGCCAAAGTTGAGATTTGGAACGGGAGGGAAGGCAGAACGACGAGGCGACGAAGGGACGAAGTGCGCACGCCAAGAATCCCCAGCGGGCGGACAACGCCCTTCAATCTCTCCCCCTTCCGTCGAACTCCTCTCCATCTCTCCCGCATCATTCATCCCAAACCAATACAATCTCGCCTCCTTCCGTCTCCTCTCTCGATTCAAGGTAATTGTCACACTATACACCATTCTACATATACATCAGGTTGTGTATGTATTACACTGCAATTTTCTGTTATTTTCCTTTTTGTTCTCATTCTTATTGCTTGTTTCTTCTTAATTTTGTTTTTATTGCAGTATGGATGATCATGATAATGGTGAGGGAGAGAATTTGAATGTCAATGAAAATGATAAATGGTGGGTTGATAATGAATATTTGATTGATAACCTTGTTACTCAGACACATAGTGGAAATAATGATGGAGATGAAAGTAATGATAGTTTGGGAGATATAGAGGCTATGACTGATGATGATGAGTACATCTCTAATAAGATTTTAGCTAATGAGACACTAAGAAAATTTTGTGATGTTGAGAATGTTAATGAAAATTTATCTGGTGAAAATTTTGAAGATATTAATGTTGATGATCAGAATGGTGGAAATGAGCATGTGGGTGAGGAGAATGGCATGAAGATATTAATTTTGTCATTCTTACATTCATTGACACTTTCCAGGCTCCAGCCTAGTGGAAGGTTCCCCTCCTCCTGCAGTGGCTATTTGTGTGTGTGTACGTGCGCGTGTTTGGTTAATGAGAGTATCTGTAGATCGTTAAGGTTTTGGACCTTTGGTAATACCTTTCAGGCATTCAATCTTTGCTTGGTGGTTAGAGATAGATTATGACATTCATGCCCCAACTTTTGTTTGACATAAAGCGCATTTAACAAGAGTATGTTTTCCTAAGGTTGGCTGATAATGAAGTCTTGTAGTTATTGCGTGTGATACTATTGTGGAGTGATTTTCTTGCTCCAATAATCTTCTAAGGCAGTCTCTGTATGCTATACTTTACATGTCCATGGTGCTTCCTTGTTTCTTATAATGGGAATGTCTTGGTTGAAAATTTGAGTGAAAAAGCATACCATTTTTACTCTTTCACATTATTGTGATTATCAGCTTAATTAGTATATATGGAGTTCTACTAGCAAGTATGTTAAAAATAAATTGAAGCTTTAACTTCAGTAATAACTATGATTGCAGTTGGGTACTTCTAATAGCCCAATCCTCATTGTTCTTCCTTTTCTTCAATATTACCTCTGTTAGGTACTTTTTTAATGCAAGAGCTGATACACTTCTCATATTGCTGCAGGAGGGTACAACTACTGGCACAACAACAATCAAATAACAAGAAGAGAAACAGGAATTAATTTTCTGTTGTGTGGTGAACTTTTCTAGTGGTGAACTGATGCTTTGTTTTTATTTTGATGTTTAAGATCACTTATGTACCTAAACTAGTATGGTGCTTTTTTGGTGCTTAGTAAACATTGATGGAGTTGTTGGATGTTTTTGTTAACAATTATGGTGCTCAACAACTGTTTGATGTATTGTTTCAGTGAAACTAATACACTTTGTTTTCACTACACTTTGTTTTTCAATTCTTTGCCAAATTGCCACTTTGCAATTTGGATAATACTCTCCCTCCGTCCCGTAATAATTGTCGCATTTTTCATTTTTCTTAATCATATAATAAATATCGCATATTTAATACACTTTGTTTTTATTGGCTAAGAATTTTTCTTGACCCTTTATTTTTCAATGTTGCTGCCAAATTGCCACATTGCAATTGGATAATACTCTCCCTCCGTCTCATAATAGTTATCGCACTTTTTATTTTTATTTATTTCATAATAAATATCGCATTTTTAATTAAGTAACTTGGTGAAAAAAATTATTTTTGGTCTTCCGTTTAGCTTCAGATTGACCAAAGGTGCTTGGCTGCTTTTTGGACTTGATTCCGGTGCTCCTTTGCAAAATCACTCCTTGCTACATCGCCTAGTCAGCGCTCACCTAGTCAGCATCACATAAGAGATTAATTGCATTTGACTGCCAAGTCAGCCTATATTTAACAGCAATATAACCTTTGACTGACGGAAGGATGATTTAATCCCAAAATCAACAAGTTTAAGGATGAATAGGTAAAAAAAAAAAGGTCACGGACTAAAAGGTAAAAAATTAAAAAGTTTGAGGATGAAAAAGGTGCTTTACTCGTGTTGAAGAAAAAGAAGAACGGTGTGGGGAAAAATAAGAAGAAGAACAGTGTGGGCATGGCTAATGGGTTGTGGCGGAGATGAAAAGATTATTTTCTAAATTTGATGTTGGTAAAGGAAAATTTAGAAATCAAATCAATATAAGTGTGATGCTGAAAAGATTTTTTATAGTATATTTTAATTAGTTAAATTGTGTTTCATTAAAAAAACTTGATTAAGAAAAAAATATAAATTGGGTAAGCATATTTTTTGTAAATATTAATTTTATTTAATCTATTTTTATTTATATATTTTATAAATTATTCAATCTAAAATAAAAAAATTTGAAGCAAAATAATTAGTAATTTAAATTATTAGAAAAAAGGATAAGTTAATATCTTAAATTATTTTAAATCATATTATCTTTTTTTAAATAAAATTATCTTTATTAAATAAAAATTGGCAATTTTTTAAATAAAATTTTCTAAATCAAAAAGATTTAAGTGACATGTCACTTACTTTTATTTTTTTAAAAAAAAAATATTACAAGATTTACGTTAAAAATTAATCAATATTTTTTTAAAAAAAAATACTTTTTTGCTTTAAAAATACAATTTTTTTTTATATTTATAACATTTATTTTACAAGATTTACGTTAAAAATTAATTAATTTTATAAAAATAAAATACTATTTTCTTTAAAATAGTCGTGAGTTGCCTATCCCTCAAGGCATCATCAGCCCTTACAGGTCCGTCCTCTTTTCTCCATACTTTCTTTCATTTTCATATTCTTTTCTTCGTAATTGATCTCACTTACACTAGTCATGAATGTTGCAGGCTGTTGATAGTCATACGAGGGGTAGTCCTGTGCTTCTTCTTGGCATGGCGACTTCAACATCCTAACGATGAGGCCATGTGGTTGTGGTTCATGTCAATCGTATGTGAATTATGGTTTGCCTTTTCCTGGATCCTTGATCAAATCCCCAAGCTTCGCCCCATTAATCGTTCAACAGACCTTGAAGTGCTTCGTGACAAGTTTGACATGCCATCCCCGAGCAATCCCACTGGTCGGTCTGACCTCCCAGGTGTCGACATGTTTGTTTCTATGGCTGATCCAGAGAAAGAACCTCCCCTTGTCACTGCCAATACAATACTCTCCATCATCTTGGACGACGGTGGTGCTCTCCTCACCTTTGAGGCGATGGCCGAGGCGGCGAGTTTTGCTGATTTATGGGTGCCCTTCTGTAAAAAACACGACATAGAGCCTAGGAATCCGGATTCCTACTTTTCAATAAAGGGAGACCCGACCAAGAACAAGAAGAGGTCAGATTTCGTCAAGGACAGGCGACATGTGAAGAGGGAATACGATGAGTTCAAGGTTAGAATCAACAGTTTGCCTGATTCCATTAGGAGGAGATCAGATGCATTCAATGCCAGGAGGAGATGAAGGCGATCAAACATCTAAGAGAGAGCGGTGGTGACCCATTGGAGCCCATTAAGGTGCACAAGGCAACTTGGATGGCCGATGGCACCCACTGGCCTGGTACTTGGTCTGTCCCCAAGAGCGAACATGCCAAAGGTGATCATGCTGGTATTCTCCAGGTCATGCTCAAGCCTCCTAGTTGCGACCCCCTCATGGGGCCTAGAGACGATGACAAGATGATAGACTTTTCTGATGTGGACATAAGGTTGCCTATGTTTGTCTACATGTCAAGGGAAAAGCGGCCTGGATATGATCATAACAAGAAAGCAGGGGCAATGAACGCCCTGGTACGAGCATCTGCCATCTTATCCAATGGCCCATTCATGCTCAACCTAGACTGCGATCACTATATTTACAACTGCAAAGCTGTTCGAGAGGGGATGTGCTTTATGATGGACAGAGGTGGGGAAGACATATGTTACATTCAGTTCCCTCAGAGATTTGAAGGTATTGATCCTTCTGATCGCTATGCCAATCACAACACTGTCTTTTTTGATGGAAACATGCGTGCCCTCGACGGTATCCAGGTATATGATTCATTCTTGTTAAATACAACATTTCGATCTAAGTCCATTAGTTTTTATGTCTACTATAAGCAACTTGATGGTGCCTCAGGGGCCAGTGTATGTGGGTACGGGGACTATGTTCAGGCGGTTTGCATTATATGGGTTTGATCCACCAAAGGCAGACAAGCTCCCAAACAAGGATGGAGTCGAGACCCAACTCCTAAAGGCAACTGATTTTGACCCTGATCTCGATCTCAATCTATTGCCAAAGAGGTTTGGAAATTCTACACTTTTGGCAGAGTCCATAAATATTGCTGAGTACCATGGTCGTCCCATTGCTGATCATCCTGCAGTCAAGTATGGACGTCCTCCTGGTATTCTCAGGGAGCCCCGTGAACCCCTTGATGCCACCACTGTTGCAGAAGCCGTATCTGTCATCTCTTGCTGGTATGCATATATGTTTACATTTGTCGTACATATTCACTCTATTAATATTTGCCATATAATTATAGATTGTGAATTGTACACTATGGCTTATACATGAATAATTACAGGTATGAGGACAAGACAGAGTGGGGTGACAGGGTGGGTTGGATCTATGGGTCTGTTACAGAAGATGTGGTGACAGGGTACAGAATGCACAACCGTGGATGGCGCTCAGTATATTGTGTCACTAAGCGTGATGCCTTCCGTGGGTCTGCTCCAATCAATCTTACAGACCGACTCCACCAGGTGTTGCGATGGGCAACTGGCTCAGTTGAAATTTTCTTCTCTAGAAACAATGCTATCCTGGGGTCTAGGCGCCTCAAGTTTCTACAACGCCTTGCTTACATGAACGTTGCCATCTACCCTTTCACCTCTCTCTTCCTCATTGTCTACTGCTTCCTCCCTGCGCTTTCCCTCCTCTCCGGTCACTTCATTGTCAAGAATGTCAACGTTCACTTCTTGTCTTACCTTTTGGTAATAACCATATGCCTCATTGGTCTGGCCATCTTGGAAGTAAAATGGTCTGGAGTTGGACTGGAGGAATGGTGGAGGAATGAACAGTTTTGGCTCATCTCTGGAACAAGTGCCCACTTGGCTGCAGTTGTTCAAGGTCTTCTCAAGGTGATTGCAGGTATTGAGATATCTTTCACTCTTACAGCCAAAGCAGCAGCGGAAGACAGTGAAGGCATATACGCTGAGCTTTACATAGTGAAGTGGACTTCGCTCATGATCCCTCCAATTGTGATAGCCATGATTAACATAATAGCTATAGTTGTAGCATTCTCAAGGACCATCTACAGTACTAGGCCACAGTGGAGCAAGTTCATCGGAGGAGGGTTCTTCAGTTTTTGGGTTCTGGTTCATCTCTATCCATTTGCAAAAGGTTTGATGGGAAGAAGAGGTAAGACGCCGACCATTGTTTTTGTGTGGTCGGGTCTCATTGCTATTACACTCTCCTTGCTTTGGGTTGCCATCAACCCCAACTCCGGTCCAGCTGCTGATATTGAAGAAGGAGGAGGAGGAAATACTTTCACATTTCCTTAGACTGTCGCCCTATATGGTGTGGTTCCATTGATAATATGAATAGAGAGGCCAATGCCTAACCTAGTTTGATTTTTGTAAACTCATACTCCCTAAAATATATATGTTCAATTTAGTCGTACATCATTAAGCATTAATTGTGTCAGTCGTGTAACTTGGATTTCATTTCCAGCTTTCGCCATACATAAATCTTTCATCCATTTTCAACCCCCTGCTTCCCAACTTCTTTTTGGAAAAATTATCTAGAGACAGAAATTCACTGATGTAGGGATAACTGCATTGTTCAAGTCTCACAACTTGTGCCGTTGTCTTTACATTTTCCAGAAAGCAATATTGTTGATGGTGCAGCAGTCAAAAAAGAAAAAGAAAAATATACTGTATGTGCTAGGTTTTGCTGCGCTAATAGTATACCACATAATAAAAGATACTCTCATTGACATTATCGATCTGTGGTCGTCCTCCGAAAGTAACACCAGCAAATACAAGACACGCTTGCATTGCATATATTCTACAGGTCTGACGACTGGTCGATAAAATGGGCACTCACTCAAACAACTGACCTGCCATGTAAGTTAAGGTAACCACATACAGCAAGCAGATGTCTTATGAGGATCAATAGGCAAGCACAATAACATCAAAGAGTATTGACTAGGTAGAAAACTTGCAAATTATTCCTCAGTTGTTCCGAACATGACAATTTTTCTAGGATGTCTTCAACATGGCCACATCCCTCCCTTTTTCTTTTTCTCAAGTAGATGACTCCATGCACCTGACTGCTGGGTCAGATGTCCGAACCGAAGATAAAGAGCTACTACGTTACATACGTGATGTATCTATCGCATAATGAAAGAATTAAACTGAGAAAGAAAGTTCCTCCCTCCTACGTACGTAAAAGCCCCCCCCCCCCTCCCTCCCTCCAACAATAGCATACTATACACCTAGCTCAAAGCAGTCCTTCCTTGTGGATAGTCAGTGCATCAGTATAAAACACAAGGTAATGTTTTTTTTTTATTTGTTTTTTTCACACTTAAGCAAGCCTAAATATACAAAATACTCTCTCTCTCTCTCTCTCATAATGATAATCCCATTTGACTATTCAAACATTTTAATAACCTATCTATTTTCATTTTCATCACTATATACCGACCTCAATGAGGTTTTCTTATTGCTTCTTTTTCCTTGATTGGCTCTCATACTCTCATTTCTGATGCTGCCCAAAAGTAATAGTTGGATTTGGACCAAGTCCATAATCGAGGAATGATTGAGTAGGCCCAAAGCGAGCCAAGGCCCAAAGATGAAGATAGCAATAAAGTGGGCTCCGGTGTATCCCGCGGTAAAGTATGTCTAAGATATCCCGCTGTGTTCACTAAAAGGTAAGCTCAAGGTAGCGAAAGCGAGATAATATGAGGAAAACAGCGAGATATTGAGATAAGTCTGAGAGATAATGGGACGTGGCGACATGGCGTCTAGTTAATTGGTATCCGGCGAGAGATAGACTCTAGTGGGAGCGACACATCAGAGGCGGCATATAAATATCTATGAAATGGGACTCACTAGACGGTTATGCCTCGGGAAAAGTGAAATGTGTCAGAGTGTCACATGCTTTAGGTTTATTCTTTTTGTGAGCCAATGGAATGATGACAGGTGGAATGAGGCATGGAACGTGAAGGTATCATATGCATGGCACGAGGGAAGGGGTATATATATGAAGGATTGTCTTCCTTTTCAAGGTACGTACACACACACCCACGAAACACCTTTCCCTACTGTTCAGATTTCCCTTCTCAGACAAACACTTATCCTCACGCCGGAGGGGCTTACGCCGGAGCCACCTCCGGCTTAGTTGACGTTTGCTTGTGTGCAGGCGAGAAGAAGGAGCCTAAGTTGTCCAATTTAGACTACAACGGTGTGTTGCTGCTTGAGGAAATTCCTTGCAACATCAATTGGTTCCGTTGCCGGGACCTGATTCTCTTCATCAGTTGGAGGTTTGCTGGCGATTGATTGGTAAGTGTCGAGTGCTGTTCGTAGATCTGGAGGTTAGTGTTGGGAAGGATTCATTTTGATTACGTGTGTGAAATGAAATGGCAACTCCGGAGAAGAGCATAGTAGGGAAGAAGACAATAGCGGGAAGGAGCCTTATCCCGCCCATCAGGAATGGGGACTATGGGGACAGGTGGAGCGAGGGACACTTCTTCCTCACAACAAGTGATTCCGGAGGAGAGAGAGCGGGATACAGGTGATGGAAGAGAGAGAAATGTAATGCCGCCACCGCCAGAGGAGGAAGTGGAGAATGAGGAGGAAAGTTTGAGGATTCACAACAATTTAATCCTGCAATTACTGGAGAACAACAAGCGACTTATGACATTGAAGAAGAAGCCTACCCCTATCCCGCAGGGCTTGTTGAAGGCGACAGAGGAAGTGAATAAGGGAGCGGGCAAGGAGGTCATTGTGGTGGATGATGGAGAGCGACAGAAGGAAGCAGAGCCTGAAAAAATGAAAGAAACAGAGGCGAGACTAGAGGGGCCGCAGAAGCGAAAGGCGGGAGAATACATGGAGAATGGGCGGAAAATCAAGGTGTACCATTGGCCGCACACCTCGCAAGTGTCGTCATTCTATTGTGAAAATGAGGATGATGACACTGCTTCAAATGAAGAAGGGTTTGGAGAGCTAGAAGTAAGGGCGTCGAAAGGGGGCGAGAAAGCTAAGCAGTTAGAGAAGGGAAAATGTGCGGTAATGAGTCGCTTTGGAGAGGAGGACGGATTAAAGAAACAAATGGCTGAGATGGCAAGAAGGCTGGCAGAGTTAGAAAAGAGCGGTACAGTTGATATCGAGAAGGACTCTTTTGTCGCTCCATTTGCCAAATACATTCAGGAAGCTGAGCCCGCTCCAGAATTTCGTATGCCGACATTATCTAAGTACGCGGGAGTAACTACGGCCAGAACTCACGTGGCGGGATTTGAAGTGACTATGGCAATAGTGACCAAGGATGAGGCATTGCTATGCAAAACTTTTGCTAGCACTTTGGAGCTTCAAGCGTTGGACTGGTTTGTGCAGTTGCCCGTTAATTTTATCTTGGGATACAGCCTTCAATCCTTCTCCATTTTCGAATCAAATTGTACTTTTGTGCTTGGGGCAACTAGGGGAGTTTATCAAGCTAAGAAGATCCTCATTCCATCCTAAAATTCTAAGGTAAGTTATTATGACTTCTTTCTAATAATTGTTCACTTTATGTGTAAATTAATCTCTTGTTGAAAACAAATGATTTTTGGTATTTGGAATAATGTTATTTGAGTTGGAATTGATCTTAAATTGTAAAATGGTGATCTAAGTTGGGAGAAGAGTGGTATAGAGTAATTGGGGATATTAATGGTTTAAGTGTAAGTATTAATTGTGGGTTTGGCCAAGTATTAGAGTTAGGAAGTGAGTTATTATGATTTTCCTTCCTCTAAATGCTCATGAAATAATTATTGTGTTATGGTTGTTACAATGGTCATTTGATGCTTTGGAAACCTTCTTGAAGTTGAGGAATTGATTAATGGTATAGAATGATATTATTGTCCATGGAAATTGATCAAAGTGTAAGAAGATGGGTTGAATAGATTAAAAAGGGTTAACTTGAAAAGTGTTAGTGAAATGGGTTGGAAATCATGTGGTAAATGATCTAGGTTTACATCATTTTGGGTCTAAAGGATTTAGTATGTGAAGTATGAAGTTTAGTAAGCTTTTAGGTTCACAAATAAAAGGGAAGCTTGGGTTGAAAATTTGGTTTCTTGGGATTATTGGGTGTTCTTCTTTGTTGGTGCACATTTGCCGTGGCACGAGTCGTGCCCACATGCACGAGTCGTGCCCATGGCCAACTCGTGGTTACGAGTCGTGGATTGAGAGCCAAATCGTTCTGAGTAACTTAAGTGTGAATTGGCACGAGTCGTGCCCTCAGGCACGAGTCGTGCCATGAGGAGGTAACGAGTCGTGCTTTAGGGGACGCTTGAATCTGGGGAAGGCCAAAGGGGCACGAGTCGTGCCCTGGGGCACGAGTCGTGCCCTGGCCTGGTGACATTGAACTATTTTTGGAGCTGTTCACGTGTCCCGAGCTGGAGCGTCCTCAAACTAACCCAAATTTCCTAAACTTTTAAAACTTTGATTTAACTTTCAAACATAAACATAATTATCATAACCATTTCAAAATAACTCTACTCCTCTCCACCTTGGAGGAAGAGTTGACCAACTTTGAAAGCATTAAACTGTTTTAGTTACAAAAGACATTGGTTCTAACGTAGAAATGTAAAGTTTATAATTACAAACTCCATAAAGGAATTATAGCAAAATACACTTTCTACGCCAACCTATACGTACCCCGACAATACCCAAAAGATCACTTCCAAACTCCTTTCCGCCCTTACTTGGCCGGTCCGCGTGTCTCGGGATCTAAAAACATTAAAGGGAGAGGGGTGAGAATAAATCTCAGCAAGCTATTATGAATGCAACAATATGCCAATAAGATACAACACATAACAAGTTGCATATAACACATTGGAAAAGCTGTAAACACCTTTCATTACCTCGGTTTATGTTTTCCCGTCTGAACAATAGTCGTACAACATTGGATATAATATTCCAATCTTAGGTGAGCTGCTTAAGCAATACTCACAACTTATAAGACCCGTTTTTCAGGGAACCATATAAGATAGTAGCAACTCTGTAAGGCTTTTGGCTCAATACAGATGCTATAACCCGACACAGCCAGCACTTGAGGAGGGGACGGTCACAGATATAATATAATCCGATCACATTAGGTCACACTTCCATAATTGATCGTATTATGTTATACCCCCAACATCAGCTGATTAACACATTATCAAGCACATAATAGTTACTTGAAACATAATCCACAAAAGGGATAAGCATCATAGCTGTCACGACCCGAATCCTAGGTATCCTTTAATATAGGCTTAAAATCGTTAAGGTGGTGTGGGTTGCCTTCTTTATAAATGGTTTGCATATTGTTGTGTCAATTATGTGATAATTAGATTTTTTTTTATTATTATTATGAAGTACTCCCTCCGTCCCACAATACTTGACACACATTTCTATTTTGGGCGTCCCACTGATAAGTCACACTTCCTAAAATGGCAAAGAATCTTTACTATTCCCTCCACTCATTCTCTCTCCTACATTATTTTAATACTCACAACACCATTATAATTTACTATTCTCTCCACTCATTCTCTCTCCTACTTAACTATCTACACTCACAACACATCAACCTTTTTACTTTTTCCTTAATTCCCGTGCGGAACAGTAACTGTGTCAAGTATTACGGGACGGAGGGAGTATATGATATGAAAATGATAATAGTTATATAATATTTATTTAATGTCTTCATAAAGAAATTATGAGAGTAGAGTTAAAATGAAAAATTTTAGAATTTAGTATTAACTTGTTATTTTCTTGAGGTGCTTGGATGTTAAGGTAGGAAATAAAGGATTGAGTTGCAAGGGGTTAGTAGGCTAAGGAGGTAAAGGGTAACTAGTGATAATTATCCACCAGATTAAGGGAAGCTTCTTCATTTTGTTAAATTCATTTCTTCCTCAGTCCATCCATGGAGTCAAAAGCCAAACCCTAACCTTCCTTTTCAAATAATTCTAGCCACTTCAATACTTCCTTGTTTTCAAAACAAATTGTGGATTTGGGTTCCTGGTGGAGAGGGGATCATTTCAAGCTACTCAATTAAATATTTCATAGAGCAAGAGCATTGGGAGAATGGACAGAAGGGGGATTCCAGGGAGCCTTACCCAGTAATGCATCTTCTTTCGCTAAGTCTTTAAGTTCATCAGCTGAGAAAGGAACCATGGGATGTCCACGGCGGCATACTTCACTAAAGATTGGCTCTGAGCCCCAGTGGGCAAGCCGCTCAATCGTGATGGCGGGAATTTCGGGGGCATCAGCAGCAGCTGCTCGCAAGACTTGCAAGGAAGTTTGATCGCCGATGTCAAGGAGATCTTCTTTAAGCTTGGCTACATCGGCACTGAGAGAAGTGATTTCAGCGATCTTACCTGTCAGTTCTTCTCGCAATTTAGATATCTCGCCCTGAAAGAATTGAGTGTCAGCGGCATGAGTCTTCTTTAAAGTCTCATTCTCGCTCAGAAGCTTGGCGGCATTTTCTTTGGCAGAATTAAGTTCAGTAGTAGCATTGTTGAAGTCGACTTTTGATGTAAAGTAAAATACAGCGGAACTAAAATAAACAAGCTAATCGATTCGATCCTCGCAAAAGGAGTAAAATCGATTAACAAACAAAGGGGATATGATTAAAATTCTCGCAAAATAATTTAATCTAATAATCAACCGAAGAAGATTATTGGCAAAGTCAATTAATGACTTTTCGGAACACAAGAACAATTGCAAAGTCTGCAAAGGAAAATCTGATTCATAAAAATTAACGTGAGTTTCTAACTGTTGAAAGGAATTATAAATACTACATAAAGTCCTCTACTAACTAGGAAAAGGAAAACAAGGAGTCCTAATTAAAATAAGTTTTAAAACAGAAAGTAAATCAAAAAGATCCGTCAAAATCAATCGCTGAAGCACGAGTCGTGAGAGACTTCACGAGTCGTACAACGCCAAGGAGTCGTGACACGAGGCGTGAAAATTATTCCAGTCGTGCAGGGTCCATCACGACTCGTGAAGAGACGCACGAGTCGTGCACCTTGCTGAAGGGTCATCTTGGCGTTCTGCTGCTGCTGTTGTCCTGTGTGCCTGTTGCTGAAGGTGCTGCTTCATCTAACCCGCCATGGAATACATCATTCTCCCCCACTTCAAAAGGATTCGTCCCCGAATCATCATCCAAATAAAGCGGCACATTGGGATAAAACTCAACCAAATCGGACACATTAAACGTGGGAGAAATGTTCCAACCAATCGGCAAATCCACGACATAAGCATTGGCATTTATCTTCGTCAAAATCTTGCACGGCCCGATCTTCTTGGGGTGAAGCTTGCTGTATGTCCCTTGAGGAAAACGCTCCTTACGCAAGTGAACCATAACCAAATCACCAACAGAAAACTCCTTCAAGCGACGCGTCTTGTCCGCGGCTTCTTTGTACTTCGCATTGGATTCTTCAATGTTCTTCACAACTTCCCTTTGCACCTCATCAAACTTCTCCGCCATATGCTCAGCAGCGATGCTAAATCCCGGAAGCTTTGGCAAAGGAACCAAACCAAGAGTATGAGTAGGGGGCCGTTGATACACAATCTCAAAAGGGGACTTCTTAGTAGTGCGATTGGGCATATTATTGAAAGCAAACTCAGCTGTATCTAACATCAAATCCCACTTCTTAGGATTGTCACCACACAAACAACGAAGCATATTACCCAAGGAACGATTAACCACCTCCATTTGCCCATCTGTCTGAGGATGAAAAGCACTACTAAACTGCAACTCTGTGCGGAACAAGCCCCATAAAGTACGCCAAAAGTGACTCAAGAATTTCGTGTCACGATCGGAAGTAATAGTCTTAGGCACTCCATGCAAACGTGCCACCTCCTTGAAGAATAAGCCCGCCACATGACAAGCATCCGAAGTCTTCCGACAAGGAATGAAGTGAGCCATCTTGGAGAATCGATCAACAACCACAAAAACGGAATCATTGCCACGTTGTGTGCGAGGCAACCCAAGTACAAAGTCCATAGAAAGATCTTCCCAAGGAGCCTCCGGAATAGGCAAAGGAGTATACAAACCCGTATTTTGAACATGGCCCTTGTTAGACTGGCAAACCATACACTTCCGCACAAACTTATGAGTGTCCTTCCGAATCTGAGGCCAAAAGTAACTCCTTGTAACCAACTCGACCGTCTTGTCCATGCCATGATGACCATCCTTGTGAATCTCATTGATAAGACTCTCACGAACCGAGCCTTGAGGAATACACAAACGATCCAAGTAGAAGAGAAATCCATCTTGTAGGAGAAAAGACCCACAATTGCCACCATCACGACATCTAGCCCAATCTTCCGCAAAATTCGGATCAGTCTCATATAACTCCTTGAGACAGTCAAAACCCACAACAAGGTTATGCATAGTCACCAATAAACATGCCCGACGGCTCAAAGCATCCGCCACCTTGTTATGGCTACCACTCTTGTGGATAATAACAAATGTAAACTGTTGGAGATAAGCCACCCACCTTGCATGCATTCGGTTCAAAGATTTCTGGCCATTCATGTACTTCAAGGCTTCGTGGTCCGTATGAAGAATAAACTCTCGATGGAGTAAATATTGCTCCCAATGTTTGATGGCTTGCACCACCGCATAAAACTCAAGCTCATAAACTGTCCACTTCCATTTCGACTCATCCAACTTTTGACTCATAAAAGCAACCGGACGCTTTTCTTGAATCAAAACAGCCCCAATGCCAACAACAGAAGCATCCGTATCAAGTTCAAAAGGCTTAGAGAAATCCGGCAAAACTAAAAGTGGAGCACTAGTCAAATTTTCCTTAATCAAGGCAAAAGCAGAAGTCGCCTCATCGCCCCAAGAAAACTTCCCTTTCTTCAAACATTCGGTAATAGGAGCCATGATAGTACTAAAATCCCGAATAAAACGACGATAAAAAGTAGCAAGACCATGAAAACTCCGTACCTCACTAACGGTAGTCGGAATAGGCCAATCTCGAATAGCCCGAACTTTGTCCTCATCCACATGAATGTCATCTGCAGAAACAATATAACCCAAAAATAATAGTTTGTTAAGCATAAAACTACTCTTTTTGAGGTTAATGTATAACTCGTTCTCCTTCAAAGCTTGCAAAACTGCTTTGATGTGTGCAAGATGCTCCTCCTCGGACTTACTATAAATCAAGATGTCATCAAAATAAACCACAAGAAATTTACCATTAAATGGTTTCAAGACTTGATTCATCAAACGCATAAAAGTGCTAGGAGCGTTAGACAAACCAAACGGCATTACCAACCATTCATACAACCCCTCCTTCGTCTTGAAAGCTGTCTTCCACTCATCACCCGGACGAACACGAACTTGATGGTACCCACTCCTCAAATCAATTTTAGAAAAAACTGTAGCACCACGAAGCATATCCAACATATCATCAAGGCGAGGAATAGGGAAACGATACTTGACCGTGATCTTGTTGATGGCACGACTATCAACACACATACGCCAAGTACCATCCTTCTTAGGCACAAGAAGGGCCGGAACTGCGCAAGGACTCAAACTCTCCTGAATGTAGCCCTTTTTCAATAAATCTTCCACCTGCTCCCTCAAAATATCATGCTCAGCCGGACTCATACGATAATGTGGAAGATTAGGAAGAGATGCACCCGGAACCAAATCAATGTTATGCTGAATATTACGTAAAGGAGGTAACCCTGGTGGTAACTCATCAGGCATAATAGAACTATACTCATCCAAAAGTGATTGCAAAGAAACAAGAACCATACTAACATCGCCTACAACATCCTTATGAACCACCGCATAAATACAAGGAGCATCAACAAGATCATCCATAAATTCAGAGACAGTGCATAAAGAGATAATAGGTTTAGTCTTTCCCTTGGTAAGAGAACCCTTAACTTTCAAGGGGCATAAATTGAAACGTGCCCCATCCTTCTTGAAGGAAATAACATTATCCTTTCCCGTGTGTACGACATTAAGATCAAATTGCCAAGGCCTCCCCAACAACAAATTGCAAGCAGTCATATCAATTATATCACACAAGATAGTATCATTATAACGACCAATAGAGAAAGGAACAAGGCACTGTTCACGTACCTTAATCTTACCAACAGTATTGATCCATCCAACGGAATATGGTGATGGGTGTGGCTTCACGTCAAGCTTCAACTTATCCACCATATTAGCATTTTTTCGAAGATGACAACCACTAGATGTATGGACTACTTGCCCACACTTAAAACATTTATTACCAAAAGTCCTAGCATAAGGATTGGGAGTTTGACGCCCCAAATTAGTGGTAGGAGGTTTACTTACAGTGGGGTTTTCAACGGTGGTGGGGGTTGGTGGCACAACTTCAACCGGTTTAGGAGGTGGGGGTTGCACTTTATTCTGAGCCGTAGATGAACGAGGACCCACAAATCTCCCATTATTACTCCCAGCAGAAGATTCGCCAAACCGTGTAGTCGAAGAAGAGGCAAGTTGTCGCTCCACCTTTGTAGCTCTAGAAATCACGTCGGCCAATGAATGATGAGTAAACAATTCCACCCGATTTTTAATAGCAACCCGAAGACCCGATTCAAACCTTGCTACCTATTTTTCCTCGGATTCGAACATATCAGTGCGAGCCGCCTGACCATAAAAATCTCTAGCATACTCCTCCACCGTTCGAGTCCCTTGAGTACAAGACAAAAATTTCACATATAATTGCTGTTCATGATCTTCAGGGAGAAATTGTCTTCTTAACTCAAACCTCATATTTTCTCAACGATCGATTGGTCTTTGGCCCTCTCTCCTCCGTTGTCGGTTTAAGGTCTCCCACCATGCGGAGGCACCGCCTCGTAACTTGTAAGCAACATAGGGAACCTTTCTATCCTCCTCAACTCTCATCAAAGTAAAGAATTTTTCTACCTCAATCAACCAATCGGAAAATTCCTCAATACCCAAGTTACCTGAAAAAGAAGGAATGTCAGCACGAATTTTAGGACGGTAGTCGACGGGCCTATCATCCTCTCTTCGTCTCTCTTCTCGAAAACCTCCAGCCGGCCGACGGTTGTGGTCTTCCTCCGAATCATCCCGACGTCCTCTATCCCCATTGCCAACATGCAATCCTCTCAAAACTTCAATCAATTCTCTATGTTGACGCTCTTGTCGCTCTCTCGCAGCTTGTTCATTGCGATTCAAAGCTTCAAGGATTGTGGTAAGAGTGATATCTCCGTTGTTACCTTCCTCGACAGCCATCTACTCGTCCAAGAACCCTAGGATCGACCGATTTCTGATACCAACTGATGTAAAGTAAAACACAGCGGAACTAAAATAAAACAAGCTAATCGATTCAATCCTCGCAAAAGGAGTAAAATCGATTAACAAACAAAGGGGATATGATTAAACTTCTCGCAAAAGAATTTAATCTAATAATCAACCGAAGAAGATTATTGGCAAAGTCAATTAATGACTTTTCGGAACACAAGAACAATTGCAAAGTCTGCAAAGGAAAATCTGATTCATAAAAATTAACGTGAGTTTCTAACTGTTGAAAGGAATTATAAATACTACATAAAGTCCTCTACTAACTAGGAAAAGGAAAACAAAGAGTCCTAATTAAAATAAGTTTTAAAACAGAAAGTAAATCAAAAAGATCCGTCAAAATCAATCGCTGAAGCACGAGTCGTGAGAGACTTCACGAGTCGTACAACGCCAAGGAGTCGTGACACGAGGCGTGAAAATTCTTCCAGTCGTGCAGGGTCTCATCACGACTCGTGAAGAGACGCACGAGTCGTGCACCTTGCTGAAGGGTCATCTTGGCGTTCTGCTGCTGCTGTTGTCCTGTGTGCCTGTTGCTGAAGGTGCTGCTTCATCTAACCCGCCATGGAATACATCAGCTTTGGCGGCATTGAGTTCGGTGTTGGCAGTCTCGAGCTGGTTTTGGGAAGTGACTAAGTCAGTCTTCAATTTATCTCGCTCTCCCTCCAAGTTGGTGATAGTGGTTTCCCACCTTCCCAATCTGCCGCGAAGGGTCTCTTTATCTTTCCTCAAAAACTGATTTGAGAGATCCAAAGTTTTGTTGTCCTTGGTGAGGCGAGTAATTGTCTCACTCATACCCATGATGGAAGATCCAACCTAAGGAAAATTGATAAGTGAAAATGACCATGACCAAAATTAAAAATAATCAAGGAAAGAAGGAGAAACATACCAATGAAAGATGAAACCCAGCTTGACAAGTCGCATGATCCACGTCCATGGTAGTCACTTGTTGCACCTGAACCGGGTCGCTGGCGCGAATTAAAGCGGAGCTACCTAGCAAGCAATCTTCAACACTGCGAGATTCATTGATAAGTCCAGTCAAGCGGGGAACTTTGGCAGCCTTCTGGCTCAGATCATGTAGCCCATCAAAGTCAGTGGGCTTTACAAAGTTGTCTTGAAGCCAGCTGGGAACAGGAGAGCGCGGGAATAGATGGGTCGCGTGGAGTTGGAGGCGAATTAGAAGTATTGGTTAAATTGCAAATCTCAATTTCGCGAGAGGAAGGGGGAACTTCATTCTGAATGGATTCATTAGCATCACCCGCAGGAGCGAGAGAGTTGGTTTGGACAGAGACAGAAGGGGGAATTTCAATATTCTCTTCAATTTGGGCATCAGTAGTTGGCGGGATAGAAGTTTGCGGGATGATATTTTAAATAGTTGTCGGGACAGAGGTTGGCAGGACATTGCCTTGAGTAGGTGGAAGGACTTGAGTAGTTGGGGGAGCTTGAGTAATAACAGGATTGAGCGGGATATTCTCTTGAGTTGAAGGTGCGACATTGGATGGAACTGAGGCAAGTCTTCTTTGTCGTTTGGCGCGGCTATCCGGGTTGGTAGGCTTAGCCCTTGCCTTTGGGTTAGAAGGACCTTGGGATTTTTCTCGAGCAATCTCCTCAGAGTCAGTGCCATCAAGCGATACTGGTAGAGGAAGGTCAATGGGAAGAGCATGGAGAGAAGCATCGCGGGCAAGAGCTAGCCTTTGTCTTCGCTTGTCTGTATCCAGGTTGGCAATTTGGCGACTTTCCATAGATTTGACTTGATGATCTGGAAACAAAGAAAGGAAAATGTAAAGTTAGAGTTATTCGAATTTAAGTCAAATTGAAAGGAAGAGAAGGCTAAAAAGAGACATACAAATAACAGCATTCATGGCGGGACAACTACGAGTCCCTTTGCATGAGAGACATTCGTGGGCATATTTGTCATCGGAATGTCGCTCCCAGCCTTCAAAATTGGTATGAACTATCGGAACTCGCGGTGGGAGAAGTGGCGAGTTATCTGCTAGTCCGACTTGATTGAGAAGTGTTCTGTTCCGCAAAATACCCCTCCAAGAAATAAGTGGTTGGGGAGTTTCATCAGGTGAATCGGCGGGAATAGCAATAACAGCTTGAATGGCGGCACGGAGGGCGTTGTCGCCAACAAAAGAGGCATCGCGGGTTTCGATTTGAGGTTTAATAGAATGAAGATCAGCGGGATGGGACCATCCAACGCGGGAAACAATGAAAAGGGGATCACTTAGCCATTCATGAACCTTGGTTGGTAAGGGAGTAAGGATTTTAATACCTCGTTGGTATTGGAGAGAAAGGCGAGTTTCTTCTATCGTGTCATCAAGTTTGGCAGTTTGCTTATAGCCTTTGAATAGACTGACTAAAGCGGTGATAGTAGGTTCTTTCCTTAAAGCGCGACAGATGGTGATGAAAGCAGTAATGATTCTTATGGCATTGGGGTGGATTTCTGTTATCAGGGCTTGGGCTTTATATAGTACGGCACAAAGAAAAGGATCTAAGGGGATCCTAAGGCCGGCTTTGAGCTGAGAAGGAAAGACAACTATGCCGTCGCGCATTTCTCGTAAGTGAGCAAGTGAAGTGCTCCCCTGGTAATTAGAAATGCGATAAAGAGTGTGGTCTATGTGGTATAGGGTGTGCCAAGAGGTGACAGGGTTGGATACAATAGATCCAGCATCAGAATCAGGAAGAGCGAGAGATGATCCCGCCTCAGCATGAGCGGGATGGGCAAAGAGATTACCTTCATTTATGTTTAGAGGTTGAACCCCAGTGGGAGGGGGATTGTTGGATGTCGCGGCAGGAGAAGAGCGCACCTCGTCGGCCATCTCGCTGAGTTCACTGGAAGAAGAAGAAGAAAGGACAGATTTATAATGTATCCTACGTTTTGAATAAGGGTCAGCGACATGTTGGGATTCAGATGAGTCGCTTAAAGTGGGAGCATGCTTGTCTTCTATAAATCGAGCTAATTCTCTATGGGAAGTAAAAATGTGAGACATAGGGGCTGAAGGGGGAAGGAAAAAGCGGCCTTGAATCTCAAGAGAATCAATTATTGCGGGATTAACCCAGTGTTCAACCAGCAACCTTACTATGTCGGCTTTGGGCAATCTCGCCCAAATAGTCCGCAGGCGTCTATATAAGCCGCCTGTGACGAGACATCTACCGTATCTAACTTGCCTAGCGCAATTCTTATATCTAGCCATGAAGGGTGATTTGGGAAAAATTGAAGGAACACGAGGAAAGAGGAAATAACAAACTTCAAGTATTGGGGAAAAAATGGAAGATTAAAACCTAAGGGTTTAAGGAATATGAAAGGTTTTAGAAGATTACCTGGTTAAGAGGAAGAGCAGCCGGAGAAGATGAAGGATCGTCGGAAAAAGTGATCGGATTTCTGAGAAACGCAAATTAGGGCTCCAAACTTACTTCGAAATGACAAATAACTGAGCGGAATGGAATTCTGAAAACAAATTTGTGATCGAACCCAGAAAAGAACGGTAAGAAAAGGGTAAAAGGATCGTCGGAAACAGGGATGCAGTTGGCCGGAAATTGGATGAACGGTGAAAGAACAACGAGGATAAAAAGTAAAATTGGAGAGGAGGGAGGAGTATTTATATGGGAAGTGAAAAATAGATTTGATTGAAAAGACATGTAAGGTAAAAATTTTAAATTTTCCCTCTCATTATTTGGCACGGATTTCAAACGACGGCACATTAAATTTTGGGGGCCCGCCAGAATTGTGACACGTGTATGAGTGGGGATTACCAACGTTCAGGCTTCTTGGAAAAGGAATTGTGTATCGCGTAATATCGAGACAGTAACCATCAAGTTTTCAGCGAGACCATAAATGAATCTCGCCTCGAACTTAGGGGCTTCTGATGCTGCCCAAAAGTAATAGTTGGATTTGGACCAAGTCCATAATCGAGGAATGATTGAGTAGGCCCAAAGCGAGCCAAGGCCCAAAGATGAAGATAGCAATAAAGTGGGCTCCGGTGTATCCCGCGGTAAAGTATGTCTAAGATATCCCGCTGTGTTCACTAAAAGGTAAGCTCAAGGTAGCGAAAGCGAGATAATATGAGGAAAACAACGAGATATTGAGATAAGTCTGCGAGATAATGGGACGTGGCGACATGGCGTCTAGTTAATTGGTATCCGGCGAGAGATAGACTCTAGTGGGAGCGACACATCAGAGGCGGCATATAAATATCTATGAAATGGGACCCACTAGACGATAATGCCTTGGGAAAAGTGAAATGTGTCAGAGATAAAGCGTCACATGCTTTAGGTTTATTCTTTTTGTGAGCCAATGGAATGATGACAGGTGGAATGAGACATGGAACGTGAGGGTATCATGTGCATGGCACGAGGTAAGGGGTATATATATGAAGGATTGTCTTCCTTTTCAAGGTACGTACACACACCCCCACGAAACACCTTTCCCTACTGTTTAGATTTCCCTTCTCAGACAAACACTTATCCTTACGCCGGAAGGGCTTACGCCGGAGCCGCCCCCGGCTTAGTTGACGTTTGCTTGTGTGCAGGCGAGAAGAAGGAGCCTGAGCTGTCCAATTTAGACTACAACGGTGTGTTGCTGCTTGAGGAAATTTCTGGCAACATCAATTTCTTTCTTGGTTGACAATTTTGAAAGTTCAATCATTTTAATCTAATAATTTTGAAAAAAAAAAAAGAATATCTTTTTTGGGAAAAAATGACAAATGGGAACATCTTTATCTTTATTAAGCGGACGGAGTACTTGAAAACAAGAAGGTTAAACTATGAAGAACCATTATTAAGGAACACATTGTACTAGCGATATCCATGTTAAATGTGGTTTTTTTTTTTATTATTTAAAAAATATTTGAGTTTTTTATTCATGAATTTCTTAAACTATTATAGAAGATTGGCCCTGAAAAGTATTTTTGGTGATATTAAACCCCTGCCATTTCATATATCACATAGACAAGGATACCATATGACGGTTGAATAGAGCTCTTTGGCAAATGTGGTATTATTGTGTTTGATCAGTACATAACTTATAAAGCTAGTAGATTTCATTATTTTTTTGTTTGTTTTTTTCAAAAGAAAAAATAAGAAGATGAGTACCCTATCGGCCTGGGCGAAATAACAAACTCAAAAATATCTACGCGAGCGAGATGCAAATTCCACAGAATTCCACGCTCACACATCAACCCTTTCCGTCCACTCCTATACCCAAAGGTATAAGACCAGAATTACTCTTATACCTATACACAATATACCTATGCACAAGAGTTTTTTTTTTTTTCACAAATTTTCACCTTTTCTTAAAAATAATAAAAAGTGTCATATTTTATTAAACAGTTCGCTCCTATAGCTAAAGGTATAATACTAGAATTACTCTTATACATATACATAGGTATAAGAATATTTTTTTTCACAATTTTTTACATCTTCTTAAAAAAGAAAAATTCCACAGAATCCCACACATCAGCCCTATCCGTCCTCTCATATACCTAAAGGTATATGAACAGAATTACTCTTATATATAGGCATAAGAGTTTTTTTTTTCCACAAATTTTCACCTTTTCTTAAAAATAATAAAAAAGTGTCATATTTTATCAAACAGTCTGCTCCTATACCTAAATATATAAGACTAGAATTACTCTTATACCTAGGTATAAGATTTTTTTTTCACAATTTTTTACATCTTAAAAAATTGTTAAATCCACTCATATACTTGAAGGTATAAGACTAGAATTACTTTTATACCTATGTATGAGAGTAATTTGTTCCCTTCAAATTGTAAATACTCTTATAACTGGGTATAAGACCTATTATTAGTCATATACCACAGTCATAAGACCTATTATTAGTCGTATACTACAGTTACAAACAAATAAAACCTGAAAAAATAAAATTCCCGAGCCAAGATTCAGGAGATGACATATTGGTCTTTATAAAGGATTAAAGCTAATTTGTTCTAAATTAGAAATTAGAGGGGCAAAAGTGGAAATCTCAAAAGGTAAAGTGCTCTGAAAATTTGAGGCTATTACGAGAAAATGAGTCCAAATTGGAGAATTAAACTCAATTATTATCAGTCGTAATTGTTACTTTCAGCCACTCCTATAGATTCACCGCCATCCATTACAGACGCCAGTTTCATTTCCGGCGCACAACCTCCCGACGACAGTCCGTTGAATTTGGATTTAAAGGGAATTTTGATATGAATTTTAAATAGTTTGTGGGTTTTTATGGAAAATGATTAGGGGTGAGGGGGCTTTGTGAAATTATTACGGGAAGAAGGGAAGGGGCATAATTTACATACAGCAGGAACACCCTCCCTCTCTCCCTCCGTCTCTCAATTTCTCACACACCATTTTCTCTCACTTTCCCTCGCTTTCTCAATCTGCTCTGCTCTGCTCAGCTCAAAATCCTTCAATTTTAAAGTTTTTTTTTCCTGTAGATTGGTTGATTGATCAATCAATTTTAATTTTTTGCTCAAACCAACAAACCCTAAGAATAGAATTCCCTCTTTCCCCATAAATGCAACAGTTAGAGACCCAAGGAAGATCCCCACGCCCATGGAGCTTAAAAATTTGTCTACTTTATGCATTTGTATGCGCGTATAGGGTCAGTTATTCCTTCTCTCAACTCCAACAATAATATTGCTTTCCCTTTTGCATCCAATATCTACTTACACTTTGAGCATTGATTGATTGTGATTGTTGTAATCAGAGTTGTTGGTAGCTGTAAAACTTAGCATGGAAAACGAGGTGATAGAATTTGATATAGGGTTAGGTGCTGGGGTCAGTGGAGATTATGCTGTCGACGTTGTAGATGATGATGATGATGATGATGACATGGCTGGTAATTCTCCCACTGCCAGCTTTCAAAGGGCCACCACCAGCGCTATTGCTCTTGGTTTCCTAGATACTTATATCCCTCAAGGGGACCTGGATCTTGAACCTTCCGAGGGAATGGAATTTGAGTCTGAAGAGGCTGCCAAGGCTTTCTATAACTCCTATGCTCGCCGCATTGGCTTCAGCACTCGTGTTAGCTCCTCCCGTCGCTCCAGAAAGGACGGTGCCATCATTCAGAGGTCCTTTGTTTGTGCTAAAGAGGGTTTCCGCAACTTGAATGAGAAGCGCACTAAAGATAGAGAGATTAAGCGCCCCCGAACTGTAACTAGGGTTGGTTGCAAAGCATCCCTCTCTGTCAAAATTCAGGACTCGGGCAAGTGGGTCGTTTCCACTTTTGTCAAGGAACATAATCATGAGTTGGTTCCTCCTGACCAGGTTCATTGCCTGCGCTCCCACAGACAAATCTCTGGCCCTGCCAAGACCTTGATTGATACATTGCAGGCCGCTGGACTCGGACCCCGTAGAATAATGTCGGCTTTGATCAAAGAATATGGTGGTATTAGCAAAGTTGGGTTCACAGAGGTAGATTGTAGAAATTATATGAGGAACAACCGTCAGAGGAGCTTGGAAGGAGACATCCAACTTCTAATTGATTATCTGAGGCAGATGCATGCCGTTAATTCAGCATTCTTCTATGCTATGCAGGGTGATGAAGATCAGTTTACGGGCAACGTCTTCTGGGCTGATCCAAAGGCAAGATCGGACTACACTTACTTGGGGGATACTGTCACATTTGATACTACTTACAGATCAAACAGATATCGTTTGCCCTTTGCACCCTTCACTGGGATAAATCATCATGGGCAGCCAGTTTTGTTCGGCTGTGCCTTCTTAATTAATGAGTCTGAGCAATCATTCATATGGCTATTTAAGACTTGGGCAGCAGCAATGTCTGGCCGCCCTCCCGTATCAATCACCACTGATCATGATACAGTGATACGATCCGCTATCATGCAGGTTTTCCCGGAGACCCGTCACCGCTTTTGCAAATGGCACATATTTAAGAAATGTCAGGAAAAGTTGTCACATATCTTTCTACAGTATCCGAGTTTTGAAGCGGACTTCCATAAATGTGTGAACTTGACCGATACAGTTGAGGAATTTGAGTCTTGTTGGTTGTCCCTTGTTGATAAGTATGACCTTAGAGATCATGAGTGGCTTCAAACAATATACTCAGCTCGCAGACAATGGGTCCCTGTGTATTTGCGTGACACATTTTTTGCTGAAATGTCTATAACCCAGCGTAGTGATAGTATGAACTCATATTTTGATGGGTATGTGAATGCCTCTACGAATCTGAATCAGTTTTTTAAATTGTATGAGAAAGCACTAGAGAATCGCAATGAGAAAGAAGTTAAAGCAGATTATGATACGATGAACACTTCTCCACTTTTGAGGACACCTTCTCCAATGGAGAAACAAGCATCTGAACTTTACACAAGAAAGCTGTTCATTAGATTTCAAGAGGAGCTGGTAGGGACTCTTACTTTTATGGCATCCAAAGTAGAGGATGATGGAGAGATCACCACATATCAAGTAGCAAAATATGGAGAGGACCACAAAGCTTACCATGTAAAATTCAATGTTCTGGAAATGAGAGCTACTTGTAGCTGCCAAATGTTTGAATTTTCAGGTCTTCTCTGCAGACATGTATTGGCTGTCTTCAGAGTGACCAATGTTCTTACTCTTCCTTCCCTGTACATTTTGAAGCGATGGACAAGAAATGCCAAGAGCAGTATTATCCTGGAAGAACGTGACGTTGATATGTTCAGTAGCTATCTGGAGTCGCATACTGTCAGATATAATACCCTACGTCACAAGGCCTTCAAATTTGTTGATGAAGGGGCAGAGTCGGTTGACACTTACAAAGTAGCAATGGCTGCTTTGGAAGATGCTGCAAAGAAAGTTGCACTTGCTACAAAAAACGAGAGCATAACTCCTAATGTAAATGGGCGTATCAAGGGAGATTCAAAGGATGATAGAACTTTCACTAAGAAGAGTACGAAGAATCACCATGGGAGCTTGAACCAACAACTGTCTGAGGTAAGTTTCTCTGCTGTTTTTGCAAGCTTGCTTGTCTTTTTTAACCTTTGTGCCTGCTGATGAATTCATTATGTGCTCTTAGTCATCATGGCTTCATGTGATTTTTGCATAGCAGACAAAACAAGTAAAGAATGAAAAAACTCTTCATATCAGCCTATCATGATGTAAATTGTCTTTATATGTTACTATTCCATGGGTTCTGCATTTAAGCCCGAATTTCAACACAACTGGAAACTACATGGAGGAGAATAAAGGGATTTCTATGGCATATTCATGATTGTATTGGTTCTGGTCCAACCTTCAAAAGACCTTTATTCGGAGAAATATCGGGAATTTGTCACCTATTTTAGCAAATGATCCTTCATTTTGATTTTCTTTTTTCCTTCCGTGAGTAGGCCCATGTAAGCTCATGTAAGCTCCTTTGTGTGTAGGTGGTGTGTGTGCGCCGGCAGTGGTGGGGTGGGAGGTGGGTAGGATTAACACTCGATGGAGTCAAATCTCCTCCATTTGCCATTCGGGTTATATTGGAAATGGGGGTTAAACTTTGATGGGCATTGGTCGTTGGTGGATGGGTTTTGCAATATGTTCTCAGGCAGAAGAATTCAATTGATAAAGCCTGGACCTTCTCATATTCACCCTTTTATTTTGACCTGGTAAGATTAGAAGCACAAAAGAGGATGTGAATACTGTAGTTAAGACAAAAAGGCGAGCTAATTTAATGCAGAAGAGCTCTCTAATCCATGTGAACATGAGTTAATGCTACACTATGTACGTCCTTACAGCTGAAGCCATAACGAGCAAGGAAAGTTATCCTTCCCACAAAAAGGAAAAAAGTAGTCCTGACGATGCAAAATTAATTAGTTCCTTTAGGACAAAAAACTGCAGAGTCTTGAACATATCATAAAGTTTTTCCGTTTACTGCCCAAACCCCTGAACTGTATAAAGTGAAAATGAGATTCACTCTTTTGCATATACTTAATACACAAACTCTGGATTTCCTGGATGGATTTCGTTATAGCTAAGAATCATTTGTTTTGAGCTTATTGAGCATCCTAAAAAAAGCAACCTGGTGCTACAAGAGCTCCCACTATGCGTGGGGTCCAGGGAAGGGCCGGTCGGATAACAATTACTTAAGCAAAAACGAATTTCTAAGAAGTTGGATGGATCTTTATTCCAAAGAGGACCATGATGTCAATTTGACATAGAGATAAGAATATAAAATATAATTTATTTATGTATGGGGATCCTGGACTTTGCGTTGGCATGGCTTTGAGAGCATACATGGAGGTTTTGGTTTTGGGGAGAGGAATGAAACAGGAAATAGTATCATGGACTTTGCGTTGGCATATGACTTGAGTATAATGAACACTTGGTTCAAGAAGAGAGAATCTCACTTGGTGTCCTATAGAAGTAGAGGTAATGCGAGTCAGATTGACTTCTTCTTAGTAAGAAATACTTGTAGAAAGAGTTATACAGATTGCAAGGTTGTTCCGGGTGAGAGCACAACAACTCAACATAGATCGCGGTACTTGATTTTCGAAGTAAGAGAATTTCGAGGAAGAGAAAAACCTCATAGTGACTCCTAATCAAGCGCTGAGACTTCAAGGAGGAGAATTAACCGAAATTTGTAGCTAAGATGGTCGATACCGGTATTTGGCCTGATAATATGGAGGATATGGATATAGATTCGACTGACTAAGATGGTACATACCATAAAGGAGGCGGCGAAAGAAGTCCTTCGAGAATCTAGAGGAAATGGGCCACCAAATAAGGACACATCACATGGTGGAACGAGGAAGCAAAACAAGCAATAAAGGGCAAGCGAGAATGCTACAAGTTATTGGGGAAGTGTAGAGCGACGAGAACTACGAGAAGTATAAGGAAGCTAGAAGAGATGCTAAGAAAGCGGTGAAGAGACGCAAGAGCAAAGGTGAATCGAAACTTTATGATAAGTCGATACAAAAGAAGGGAAAAGGACATCTGACGACTCGCTGGTATGAGGATAAAGAGGACACGAAATATCGAGACGGCTTAAATGTGTGAAGGATGTAGACCATGGGAGTTCTTACCTGGGGATAAAGATATAAAAGATAGATGGAGTTCGTACTTTGATACCTTGTTCAACGGGCTTCAAGAAAGGCAGATGTTGGAGATTTAAATATCTCTTCGAGTATGGTTAATCGAGATTTTATGCGCGGAGAATTCGAAAGAGTGAAGCTGAAATGGCAATGAAAAGATGAGATTGAAGAAGTAGGACCTGACGGTATACCAATTGAGGTTTGAGATGTTCGGCGAGAGGGAATAGATTGGTTAACAACGTTATTTAACAAGATATGGAGAGTTAACACAATGCCATCAGAGTGGCTGGAAGAGTACTCGATCCTTTTGTATAAGAACAAAGGCGATGTCCCAAGATCGTGCCAACTATCGGGGATCAAACTAATGAGTCATACTATGAAACTTCTGGGAAAGAGTGATTACAAAGGCTGAGAAAAATTGTGGATATTTCTGATAACCAATTTGGGTTTATGCCAGAAGATCGACTATGGAGGCAATATATCTTATGAGACAAACCATGGAGAAATATCGGATCAAAAGAAAGATTTGCATACGGTTTTCATTGATTTGGAGAACGCGTATGATAAAGCGCCAAGAGAGGTACTTTGGTGGGCATTAGCGAAAGGTGTTTCAAAGAAATATATCGATATTATCAAGGACATGTATAATGGAGTTAGTACTTACGTGCATCTAGCGTTGGGAAGACTGAAGAGTTCCCTATAAAGATTGGAGTGCATCAAGGTTCCGCACTTAGCCCTTTTCTTTTGATTTGATAATGGACGAATTGACGAGGTCGCCCAAGATGATATACCAAAGTGTATGTTGTTCGCAGATGATATCATGGCCGATTGATGAGACAAGAGAGGGTGTTGAAAGTAAATTGGAGTAGTGAGACACACTTTGGAATCTCGAGGTTTTCGAATTAACAGAAGCAAGACCGAATATTTGGAGTGTAAGTTTAGCAGAGTTGGAAGTAGGGAGGCAGGCGGTCACATTTGATGAAAATATTATCCAAGCTTCGAGTTTTTTTCATCTTGGATCCATTATCCAAAAGGATGGAGAATTAGATGGAGATGTGGCTCATAGGATTACAAAGCAGGTTGGTCAATGAAGTGGAAGAGTGCCAAGTGGTTTCTATGTGATCGCGCATGCCCAATAGATTAAAGGAAAATTACCCACGGCGATTAGGCCGCCATTGCTTTACGGCACCGAATGTCAGCCGTGAAACAGAGTCACGTGCATAAGATGAATGTGGCGGAGACGCGTATGCTTCACGGATGTGCGGTCATACAAGAAAGGATCGATTGGGAATGAGGTGGTCAGAGGTAAAGTAGGAGTCGCGCCCATCGAGGATAAAATGAGGGAAAATCGTCTAAGGTGGTTTGGACATGTGAGAAGGAGACCGAGTGATGCAACGGTTAGGAGGCCTAACAGTGGAGAAATGATAAAATGGCGAGGGTAGGGAAGACCCAAACAAACTTGGATTAGAGTAATTGAAAATGATATGAGTTTACTTGGAGTGGATGAAAGTATGGTGTTGAAGAGGCCGGAGTGGAGGGCAAAAATCCATGTGGGGGGTTGATTTTTTTTTATTTTTTTTTATTTTGATTTTGATTTTGATTTGTATGTTTATTTATTTATTTATTTGTTTATTTATTTATTTATTTGTTTTATTTATTTATTTATTGTTTTTTTTTTCACGATGACATATGAAGATTCATGTTAGCCGACCCCAAATTATGTTGGGACTAAGGCTTTGTTGTTGTTGTTGTTGTTGTTGTGATGGCTTATGATATTCCGTTGATACCCCTAAATAAGGTCAAGGGAGAATGGAAGTCTGAGAAAAGGACAATCCTTCCCCTTAAAAATATCAATAAGAACTCCCCCTCCCCTCCCAGCTGAATGATCTTCCCTAAAGTGGCAGCTAATTCCCACAAAAAGTTCCTTTAGTAGATGCCCAAAGAGGGTCCAAAACGGCCACGTGGGTCAGACTCTTAACTTATTCTTTGAACTAGTTATGATACATTCACAATTCGAAAAAATACGAAGCGCTTTACATATACTCCCCTTTCCCTAAATGAATGTCCGAATTCAAGAAGTTTTTGTCCCAAAATGAATGTCTTGTTTGTAAAAAACTTTGTCCCTAAACGGTTTTTTATCAAAAGAAAAATCGCTATTCATTTTATTATTGTATAACTAATAAATGTTTAGAAAGTGGATAACAAGAATATTTATGCATCTTTGCCATTAAAATGTATAGAAAGCACACATTTTCAGAGTGTCCCTTAAAATGAAATTTGGACTTTATTTTGGATAAGAAATTCGGACATTCATTTAGGGAGGGAGTTAGTATTACCTTTCAGGGCCACAGTTAGGCACTCCGGAAGGAATCGCCTAAGATTTAGAATTTGGAAAGTCGTGATTGTACTGGTTTGTGTCAGACTCGTAACTTACACTTTGAACGAGGAAAGAGATGTACAGAGGAGATGTCCCAACCAGTAGGTCCTTCCAAAGCTGAACCCTACTTCCCCATTTCTTAGAACATAGCAAACATCACACTGGAAAAGATGCAAGCAGTGATGTGTGAAATTCTGTCTGCTTGCATAATTGAGAAAATGGCCAATGATTCCAAAGCTGAACCTACTTCCCCGTTTCTTAGAACATAGCAAGCATCACACTGGAAAGGGACTCCGTTTTTGTCCATTGTACTTAGGAGCGTGTTTCAGTTTTATCATCAAACTTTATTTTTTTCATGTTTACCATCGTACTAGAAAAAATGGTGTCACTTTATTTCCATCATTTCCGATTGAGCCAAAGACTCACTATTTTTTGCTTGGAAATATGATGGAATAAAGTAAAATGACTCACTAAAATGTCTGCGCTTCTTTGTTATTAAGCTACAGTTGGTCCATGCAATTTTTCGACCCAATTTTCATCATGGATCATCCGGAAACAGCCTCTTTGTGCTTTAATACAGGGGCAAGGTTGCACATATCCGACCCCCCTACCCCACCGTAGGTGGGAGCCTTTGTGGCACTGAGGTAATGTTAATGTATCTTTTATTAACGGAAAATATATAAAAACTAACATTCATTACATATTTAAGGAATAACAAAACGAAATGAATCCGTTGCTTCATTGATCTGTTTGCTAAATTGATAATGTCATGCAATTGAGCTTATTTGTATGCTTATTTTCTTTCTGATTACAGAAGTTATACATACAGTTTTTGTTTTAATGTTTTTTGTTGTCTGGCGGAGAAAAAATTATTTAGAAATGTGAGAATCTTCTTGCAGGATGACATGGATACACAGATCAGAGAATTGAGTCAGGAGCTGAATTCTGTGAATCAGAAGTGTGAAGTTTATCGAGCCAACTTGCTTTCCATTTTGAGAGACATTGAGGATCACAAACAGCAACTCTCAGTCAAAGTCCAGAGCATAAAGTTTAGCATGAAAGATGGCCAGTGAAGGAAGGTGCAATGTAGTTATAATTGTGTGCTTCTACTTTAACACAATATTCTCATAGTTGATGTTTTTCAAATAGGGTCTTTAGCTAGCTATTTCTTACCTTTTCTAAGTGTCAAGTGGAAGTCATTCAGCTCATTTTGTTCAGAAGGACTACCAAACAGAAATTATCAAATGCACATACGAGTTATATTTTGTTTTCCTAATTCCGAGCATCCATTTGTGCATATCTTGATAATTCTACGATGATTACTGGCCTAATTCTCAGGATAAGGGTTACTCCCTCAGTCACAAAATGAACATCCAAACAAATTTCAATATTGCTCTCGATTGATCAAGAGCAAATTTGAAAAAGATAAAAATATTAACATTCATTTTGGGACGGAGGTAGTAAAAATTAACGGCTGCTTCTACTAAAAGAAGCTCTTCTTGGAACAACAGGATGAAGAGCTTTTTCAAAGGGAACACTGACATGCATAGAAGAATGGAACCAATCTAAAAACTACAAGGAAGAATCAACAAAAGCAGCAAACACGGGAGAAGTGAAGTAAGCAAAATTTGTAGGCATGGAGAAATTAAAGAGAGGAGGAGCAGCAATTACCAACAAATGTGACCAGTGAGGGATAAAACTATTGGGCCAAGGTGACACTGAAATCACTGATGGCCATAACACAATGACAAGCTATTACAATAGTTTGCAAATCATAAAGTTCAATAGAGCTGTACAAGAAATGACCTATGTTAAGGCAAACGAAAAGCATCATTTTGATATTTGGCTATAAATACATCTGCTTAGATCCTCAAAAAAAAAATCTAAAACAGGTACAGTACAACTTTTTTGGACCCCCAATAGGAATGCAGCCAGTCCTTCGCACAACTTGCCCACAGTTGTTTAAAGCTGTAAATTAGTCTTTTAGAATACCAGCGAGAGACCAGGCCACATTATTGCAACTTGAAAGCGAAATCAAGTGATTCAAATATCTCCGATCCCTAAAATTCATGAAATCTATCACTGAAAATCCATACACCTCGCCTCATATATGCCTTCCCCACGTCTATTATTATACTAGCGAAGGCCTTCCTGGGTCAATAAAGCCCTGCAACATGGAAAAGAAGATGCTTCAAGGATAATGAACAATATAAATAAATGTTAAAACTGTTTGGAAATATCTCATGCAGAATATAAGACTCATTTTTCATAGATGACAAATGAATGCAACGCTTAAACAAAGTGGGGGAAATAAGAGACCATTGCCCACGGAGTATCCGCCGGCACCATTTTTCTTGGGACACGCAATTTGAGAAGATGGCTTGTTCTTGCGAAATAGGCTGCAATTGGATGTCTTTTGTTTTGTCCTTTTCGCTTGGTTGCAATTTTCACTGTAAATGGTCTTTTCTTGCGCAAGATATTGGTCCTGTGAGTTTTTTGTTTTTTTTTTTTTTTTTTGAATGATTTTTCTCATCAACAGTGATCCATCAAAGTTATACCTTTCACTTCGAGAGAGGTGAATTGGGTTGTTTGGCTGCCATGCAATCAATTTCAAAGATCAGCCTAAGGCAACTCGAGTTCAAAGCCCCACCCAATGCGCTAGAGCTAGTCTGAGTCTGTTAAACCATACAATCTTCTCCGATCATATGCCTTATTGAGGAAGGTATATGTATATATATATGTATATATATATGTATATATATATATATATATATTGAGATGAGTACTCCCTCCGTCCCGCTACAAATCACACACTTCCTAAAATGGCAAAGAATCTTTACTATTCCCTCCACTCATTCTCTCTCCTACATTATTTTAATACTCACAACACCATTATAATTTACTATTCCC
Organism: Adenophora triphylla var. japonica; assembly: GCA_022495995.1. Classification (NCBI taxonomy): domain Eukaryota; kingdom Viridiplantae; phylum Streptophyta; class Magnoliopsida; order Asterales; family Campanulaceae; genus Adenophora; species Adenophora triphylla. The sequence goes on from JAFEMH010001274.1 coordinate 300,034, forward strand.
TCCACTCATTCTCTCTCCTATTTTACTTTTACACTCACAACACTTTCTCCATTATTTTTTTCCTTAATTTACGCGTAAACAGTAGCTGTTTGATTTCTACCGGGACGGAGGGAGTATATAATTTCATAGTTTGTGTTCCAACATTGTCATAGTATTCCTAGTCCAAGTCGTAATAGATAAATCATAGCCTAGTCCTAGTATTATACGAATTTAGTTTATAATAATTGTGTAAAGCTTCAAAACTATTCAAAGACATTATCAAATTGAGAGCTCTCCAAGCTACGCCCGTGCACTCCCAACTTGATTACTTTTATCGTTTAACAGCTTAAGATTCTCTCACATGCACACACAGAGATTATTCATCTATGTTCTCATTCTTCCATTTTCTCAGTCTTCCTCTGCTTCCCCTAACAAGGACATTTAGATCTAAAAGCTATCAAATCTATGGTGCATACATATGTTTCACTATGCACTTAATGAACCCAACGTCTTAACTAACTCAACCATAAGTTCTCTGGCGTTTAAACTAAATGGATATTTAATTGCAGAGAGCTGGACGCGTTTATTTCAACTCTAAGGTTGGCTAGTCCAAATTGGATGTGCTCCAACCTATGAAGCACAGTTATGGGTGTGATTACTGTGATACGTCCAAACCCAGAATTTACGATATGGGCACGGTAAAAATACAACAACTTTGATAATGAATAAATGTTGACAAGTATGTCATAGTATGCCTTCCATTATATTACTTCTCCAGCACTCCAGTAAGTCACTAAAAGAAAAACTACTCCAGAAACATGTTAAGAACAATACCTGGAAAATTATTTGAACGGAAGGAATTGAGCCAATTGGGCAGATTTTATAAAAAAATTATTTGATAGTGTGATAAACAAAACAGGATTAAAAGGTAGAGATGAAGAAAATACTACTCGTTAAGAAAGAAATGTCGTACCGAGCAAAGAAGAAAAGGCATCCGTGTGGATATCATTTTAATTCCACCATAATTTGGTGACTACTTCTTTGTAGCATTATTACTTATTTAACACATGTTATTTGAAACAAAAATCCCTGCTTTGGAGAATGAAAAATTATTATTTTGATATGCATCTAGTTGTATCCCCCGTGGATCTTATCCTGAGGTTGTGTTTGGCAGCATCAATCACTTAATGCTTGTTGCTTAATGGTTTCCTTTTGTGCAACTATTTCAAACTAAGTATCGCTTCATTAATGAATGAAGAGATACTTTAATTACAATGATGACTCTTACTCGGTAAGTGAGAATATTGATGCTTGTTCATTAAGAGGAATATGGGATGGTTGTTACAATTCAAGTCAAGGGTCCACCTTTGAAGTAGTTTCACTAAAGGAAAACATTAAGCAACAAGCATTAAGTGCTTGATGCTACCAAACACAACCTAAGTCTATCGGATAAGGATAAAAGGCCATTTTGGTTTATTGGCAGTTCATAGGCTTTTGTGTCTATATTAAGTGAACATAATTATCAATGCAAAGGAAAAAGTAGGATGGGCAGACCTGCAAGATATACTGATACATTCTGCATCTAATAGGCCAACAGGAACTCCTCTCTGATTCGTAACATGCTCTGTGATAACTGGTAGATGACTTTTACCATAGGTATCCATAATCAACTGGGCTGAAAGGAGATCCATGCTTGGTGTTAGGGACCATGAGACCTGACATTTGTCATCCTTTAAAGAGCATACTTCAGAGACAACAAGTTCCTGTAATACAAGCAGCAATTGATCACTCCGAAGTACCCATGTAATTTGTACCCCTCAAATATGAAATAAAATGAATTGTCGACGAAAAAATGATTTTGCCATTATGGTCACCTGACAAAAAATGCTTTTGCTATTATGGTCTTTGAAGTTTATCTTTAGCTAAAAGTCTGCTTTAAGTTGCTGTTTCAAGACCTAGAATTTAGGCATTTTCAGTTTTATATTTTAGTTGCTACTTTTTAGCAAAGTAATTAGGTAGTTGCTATTTATTAGTAAAGAGTGGGTGTGTTAGTGGAAAGCATCCAGATTTTTAGGATTTTCAGTTGTTTAGTTCTCTATTTAAGCATATGTAGTTGTGAGAATAAAATACAACAGTTTTTCATACTTACCTGAGTTTTTGCTACTGTCTTTGTGGATTTCCAGCTTTGTTCTAGCCAAAAATCCAACAAATTGGTATCAGAGCCCTCTTCTTGAGGGGCTTGTGAGTGAGAGAAACCCCACCTAAACACTTGTCTTCTTTCATGGATTCTCAAACCCCCTTTACATCATTAGCACCACATGTGTTCAATGGTGACAATTACCATGTTTGGGCTGCTCGAATGGAGGCAAATGATCTGTGGGAAGCTGTTGAGGAGGAGTACGAAGTTCCCGAATTGCCAGCAAACCCAACAATGGCACAATTCAAGAATCACAAGGAGAAGAAGACAAGGAAGTCGAAGGGAAGGGTCACTCTATTTTCTGTTGTGTCACCAGAGATTATCATGAGAATCATGACCATGAAGTCGGCATTCAAGATCTGGAACTTTCTCAAGGAAGAATATGAAGGTGATGAGAGGATTAAAGGCATGCAAGTGCTAAATCTAATCAGGGAATTCGAGATGGTGAAGATGAAGGATTCTGAAACCATCAAGGGGTAATCAAACAAGCTGCCATGCATTGCCAACAACGTCAGATTGCTTGGCATTGAACTTCCTGATTCTAGATTAGTCCAGAAGATGCTTATAACTGTCCCTGAGAGGTTTGAAACCACTATTTCCTCATTAGAGAATTTTAAAGATTTGTCAAAGTTCAGTCTTGCAGAGCTTGTGATTGCATTGCAGGCACAAGAACAAAGAAGACCGATGAGAAATGAGGGGTACGTAAAAGGGGCATTGCAAGCAAAAGTGCAAGTTAGCCAAGGAAGCAAGGGGAAGAAGAATGGGAAGAGCAAGAAGGAAAGTGGAAGTGTTGAATTTTCAAGCACGACCGGAGGTTCCAAGCCAGATTTTCCTCCTTGTAAGCATTATGGGAAGAAAGGTCATGCTCCTTGTTAGGTCCCAAATGGTAGGAATCAGGCTAGAGGGGGGGGTGAATAGCCTGTAAAAACTTTTTGCTAAAAACTTCTTTTGAAAAACTTTAGCTCACCGGTAAGTGATTTTGCACAGCGGAAATTAAGTTTTCAGTTTAGAGAAAAAGGCAAACCGGTAAGACGAAATATCATGCAAGACAAGACAAAAATTATTTCCAAGTAAGACAAACAAAGTGAGCAGTAAGTGAAGTCAATAGGTTGTGACCAGTTGAGAGATTATCAACTGATTACAACTACACAACAGAAAACAAGCAAAGCAATAAATGACACATTGTTTGAAGAGGTTCACAGTGTTAAATAACTGCTACGTCCTCTACCAAGTTTGGTCAGAACTTGGATTTGTGAAGGTGCACTACTTTATTAATGGATTCTACCTATTACAAGTTGCAAGCCAATGATTGAAAGGCTGCCAAACTAGAGGTGACCACTAATGGGTCGTGCTACAATAAAGACCTGGTGTTTTCTAGAGATGTGCTCACGAGCTGAGCTGATTTCTCTAGGGTGTTGTGTGTGAATCAATCAATGTGTTCCATAAGTAGTCTAATGGAGGAACACTACAGAATTGATTGAGGTGCCAGTGTATAAGTCCTAACAGAGATGTCTAGTGAATAGGGGACTTGCTTTGAATGCCTTGAACTAGAGAATGTGCAGGTTGGTAGTTCAAAGCAACTCACTCTCAAGAATCATAAATGCACCAACCTTCTTCAATGCTCCAGGAAAGCTATTTATAGTGAACTTTGAAAAGGAGCCGTTGTCTTTGAAGAGGTTGCAATGATAACTTGGGTAGCGGGCATTAAATGGGAAGATCCTTGCATTAAATGCCCGAGATTTGGATAGAGAGGATTTCCAGAGATAGATGGGGCTCTTTGAAGTACTGGTTACTTGACATTCTCAAAGAAGGTACCGATTTGTCAGAGATGTCATGTCAAGATGCTTGCTTTACCAACTTTAGCTAAAGTTGATGGCTTGGTGGTTGGGAGCAATTAATGCACCGGCAAGCTGCTAACCAGAGGAAGCTTGAAGAGTAAGCCTTAACCGGTAAAGTAACATGGCCGGTAACAGAGGTGCCGGCCCGGTAACTCAACAGGTAAGATAGCTCAACCGGTAAGAGGAGCTTTGGCCGTGAATCGACTCCAACCGGTAACTCACACAATGCTGATGGAAATTCTCAGGTCTTCAAGTCTTCAAATCTTGAGAAAAATACATAGCAAAAACACTTGGCACTAGCACTAAGGGATCCTATGGTACATAGAAAAATTCTATTTTGATCTAACTAAATTAGGGGTCCTCATTAATGCTTGTAACGATTGGGATTAAGCAATTCTAAGCCAAAGCATATATTTGACTAACAATCTCCTCCTAATTGCTTAAGTCCAATCACCCTAGGTTAGCATCTTCTTGACTTAGAAAAAGAAATGATGAAGAATTTGTTTATTTAATATATCATTCCCCAAGTCAAGAGACAACTTGATGCTACCTAAGTAAGCTTACAGAAGTAAAAAATAAAAGATTGAAAATGGGTAAAGATTTTGAATGATCCCGCAAAATATAACGGTTAGTAGCATATGAAGCATTCAAAACAATAGAAGGAATTTCAAACAAAACACAAAGTTTGAGGGTAAGAGATTCTCATTAGAGTTTGTGGACCGGTGAATGAGGAAAGAAAGACAAAAACTTCATCGGTTACATTCTCAGAGCTGCACCGGTAAAAGGCTTGAAACAAGATCGGCTAAGGAGCAGCAGCATCTGAAGGAGGGGCAGCATCTGAAGGAGGGGCAGTATCTGAAGCTTTGGATTTCTTTGCTTTCCTCTTCTCTTTCTCATCCCTTTTTCTTTTCTTCCTATCTTCTCTAACCACCATTAGCACTTCATTTTTAGCTTTTACTTTGGCTAACTCTATTTCAAGCTCACGGTTCCTTTCTTGACGCCTACTAAGGGCTTCAGCTGTCCTTTCGAGTTCTTCAATGGATCGGTTCGTAATGTCTTTGCTGAAAGTTGTTGCTCACAAAGGATTTTATTGGTTTGCCGAGCCTCATCAAGTTGTACACTGAAGATCTCGATGACGTTGTCTCTAGCATTTATATCGGTCATGAAATTGCCGAGACAAAGCAATACCGATCTTGATAAATCAAATCTTCTCTCATCCTCCTCCTGATTGGACTTAATGAAAGAACGAGCTAACTCAATGTTGACTTCAACAAAACCATCAAGCACGGCTCTATGAAGACCTATCAAATCTGAAGCAAGGAGTGGCCTATTTAAATCATCGGTAGGAGGGGTAGGTAAGGGAATGGATTGAGAAACCGGTTGGCTAGCCGACAAAGGAGCATCGGTAACTGGAGGCAATTGATCGGCAACACGGCTATCGGTAATAGGAGAAGATGGGTCGGTAAGAGAGGTTTCAACGGACCGAGACACTTCACCGGTAGGAGAGATCTCAATCTCCTCATCCAGTAGTTCCATGGGAGAGACAGGAGGAGCAATCGGTAAAGGAGAATCAGGAGCATGAGGATCAAAGGGTTCCAAACTCATCATCTCAGCAAAAGAAAGTTCCAAGAGCTCAGCTGCAATAGGGACTATCGTTAAGATGGCTTGCCGACGCCTTAGAATGTGAATTACTCTAAGAGCCAGCAGAAGTAATGAAGCTTCTCTAATGTTGCTCCAAGGAATAGGCTTGCCTTTCTTTATCACAGAGAGTCTGGTCACATTTGGCAATAAGCCAACCATTTTAGTAACAAAACCGGACCAATTAAAAAGCCTCAATTCCAGAATTTGAGTAATACGTCCATTAATAGACATATACCGGATAAAGAAGTCATCGGTTGAAAGGGTGCTTTCAACCGGTCTGGGGGGCAAATGTCCGCAAACCGCCAGCGAATCCCCTGATAAACCGATTGTGTTCTTGAATAGAGGAAGGATATTTCTTGTTTGGTTTTGGAGAAGGAAATCGGTAACCAACCGTTGCTCATCTTTGCCAGGAAGGATTGCTTTGCCGCTTGGGAGGAATTGGACGCTTCTTAAGCTTCAACACCTTAACCTTCGATACCGGCGACTTGTCTCACCGGGCCCGATAGTTTTGGTATATCTAGGAGGGTATCTTCGGGAGCGGCACCAACCTTCATGCCTGCCACAACATCAATGAAAGTAGACATTCAATCTTCTCTTCTTTGCTTCGAAATTGATCGGCAATAGATGGAGGCATTGGAGTTGGCTCGATTCTTGCCTTGCTAAGGATCTTCTCATGAACCTCAAATAAAGGTATGCCGTCGGCGAGATCGAGGAATAGAAGCTTTGGAGGTATAGAAATTTAGAGTAGACATGAGATCCTTCGACGCATACCAGGATCATCATAAACGGAAGGAATTGTTGGATCATTCTCATCAAAATCAACATCTTCTTCTTCTTCATAGAAATCGAGAGAGGAGTCTTCATCAAAGATGGGATCAATATCCTCCTCTGAACCGGTGAATTGGCTCTAGAAGAGGAAGGAAGAATAACTTGACTTACCGATTGGTGGCCGGTAGAAGAGATGCTTGAATGGCTTTCTGAGTAGCCAACTCTTCAATGGTTGCTCTTTGACTTTCCTTGAGCTTCTCCGTTTGCTCGGTAAATAAGCTAGCTGCTAAGGCTTGCTGGAGAAGGATATCATCAACATTGATTGCCTTAACCGGTTCAGTAGATGCAACGGTAAGGGGCTGACTAACCGGTAAAGGAGAAGCACCGGTAAATGGCTCAGAAGCCGGTAACTCTTCTCTAACCGGTTGAAGTATTTCACCGGTAAGAGGCATCGGTTGAGCAACCGGTGAAGGGCATGGTCTAATAACTTCTCCTCCTCCTGAAGCAAGAACGGTAACTGGAGAAGTCTCAGTACTACCTCCTCCCACATGTTGCATTGGTAAAGGAGTTGTAAAGTCAGTACTTATCTTCTCAGATCGATCAATCACAGCAGCATCTTGGTCATCGGCATCTGAATCACTAGAGTCAGTAGAGCTAGAGCTTGTGACAGGCTGCTCGCCTATCAATGGTTTGATTATCGAGCCATTAATGTCCTTGAACATTTCTTCAATTTCTTCATCGAGAACATTAGCCCATTTGTTTTTGTTGGGTGAATAGAGTTGAAGAAGTCGAAAGAGAGATATCACCCATACTTGAAAGTCTCTCGTCAAGTCCACAATTTTGCACCACATCCATTACATTCTTCACGAATTGCCATCTTCGAGGTCCTAAGTTGACAATTTCAGGATCAAAGGAGGGAAGATCATCTCCAGGTAACTCAAATCTTCCAAGCTGATAAGGATCAGATTCCTTAAGAGTATCCTGAGCATTATAAAGAATGGCAAAATCAATCCACACTGCCTGAATCATCATGTCTTGCCGGAGCCTATCCTGAGCCAAGTAGATGGCATTCCACATTGGAGGCAGCAACTCAAAATACCGATTGTAAAGCTTGAGTAGACTATCTCTGGATAGTGAGATATCATAGTCACTCAACAAACATGGCTTGGTATAGTAGAGACCTTTATCATCATGGATGTTGTCAAAATCCACATAATCAGATATGTCACCGACTGGACTGAGTCTTTGTTGATCTCATGGAATTGCAAAAGCTTTCGAAGGAAAGGAGGCAAATGCTCAATAGGATATACCCAAGTGGGAGAAGGTTCAAAGGTAGGATTGACTAGCCAGGGATTGTAATGGTAAATGTGAAAGGTTGGGTTTCGATCGGTTTGCGGTGACTTACCGGTCGGGTTGATGATTGGCCATTAAATGGAATTTTGTCGGTAAGGAAGTTGTGATTAAAGAGTCTTTTGGGAATGAATGGTATGAAGTTTCCCAAGTCTGTTTCAATTCTCCTTCTTCTCTCAGCATTTTCTTTGGCAATTTGTTGGGAAGATTTTGGAATAGGTTTGGATTTCTTGGAAGGGGGAGGAGCTGATTTTCTGGCTGTGGCTTTTTGCATTCTGGTAGGGGAAAGAATGATAGAGATAGGCTTATCATCATCATCATCGGAAGAAGAAGACTCAAGTAGTTTTCTCTTACCGGCAAAGAAGGTTTGGGAGCAGGAGGAGCACCGGCAAATCGAGCAACCTTTGGCCTGCTAGAGAGTTTCTTCTTATGAGTTGGTTTGCCGATTGGTTTACCGACCGGTTTACCGGTAGCAGGTTCATCGTATTTACCTGGATTACCGGTGGAAGGCTCATCGGCTTACCGGTTGGTTTACCTGAAGGCTCGCCGGCTTACCGGTAGATTCTTTCGATGGCTCTAATCATGTCAAACTTGTCAAAAGCTTTGCAAAGATCGAGGATACTTGGGTTGATTCTCGAGGCTTGAAGAACTGCAGGATGGATCCGAGAGCACGGCTAATCATCGATAATGACAAGGTTTGGCTTTGTTGGTCTTGGTAGATGGCCTTTCCTTCGAAATTTCTTAAAAGCAATTAAAACAATCCGGTAAAGGAAAGCACACCAGTTGAATTCTCCACCAATAATGATGGCAGAATTGCTTCCCATTGTATCATGGTAATACAATGATGAGAACCAGACCGGCAAATGAAACATCGGTCCACAACATCAAGAACAACAGAGAAAACAAGATCAAAACCAAACTTTCTTGTTAGCTTCACCGTAACGAAGGGGTCGATCCTCTAACCTTTGCCCAGTGCAAAGAATCATATCTTTCATGGAGATAGAAGATGAACCTATGGAAGAAAGATTTGGGAAGGCAAAGAAGAATGGTGGCAGTGGCTAAAAGTGACGGGGACACCAAAGAAGAAGGAGATAATATTCTCATTTTCATCCACAACACCATTCTCAAATAACTCATTAACCATCTCATAATAAATGTCTTCATTTCCTTCGTGCATCACGAAAGGAATAACTCCTAAGCAAAGAATGAATAGAGCTTCAATGGCACGGCCTTCATCGGAGTCGAAAAGCCGGAGAGAATGTAACCTCGATAGATGTCTGTGTTAATGGCCATCTGTGAATCAAATAATCATTCAAAAACAATAAGTTAGAATCAATGAGATTTCTACAAAATAAATTTAAGAGATTAGATGATTATAGAAATATAGGAGATCTAGAAGTCTTTAGAGTTTCAAAATCATACCAGAAATCTCAAGTATGAAGAACACAGATGGAGAAGGAGAAGATGAAGTATGAGAGTAAATTGCCGGTTGCTTAGTTCTTTTAGAGAGAGAGAATCCGTAAAGTTTAACCGAGATTTTGAAATCCTTATATAGGGGACAAAAGAGCGGGAAGATGAAGAGGTGTGTTGGTTAAAGCAAAAGAAGCTTAAAGGTTTTTAACCTGTCGTGCACATTGATTGACAGCTTTGTTTCACGAAATTAAAGATGTGTCATGAAAATATGAACGTGTGTGCAAATGTGCTTATATCAAAATATAATAAAGTACAAAAAGATAACCTTTTTGATAAAAAAGAATGATACAGATATTACCTTTTTGATCAATTATTTAAAATTGATCTACTTCTTTTGTATAGGAACATGGGGAACAGGTAAAGGATAGTACGGTAGGTTGCAGATCGCAGGGCGAAGGGATTGATGTGACTTGATAGGCAATGATGACAAACGAGCCGGTTAAAAACGGATTGCAAATTTGGATCCGCCGCAGCTTCGTCGGTAAAGGGCAATCGGTAAGGTAGCTAACCGGTCAGGTATTTTGACCGGTAAGAGAGACTATCATCGGTAAAGGACCATCGGATAGAGACACCATTTACCGATCGTGCATGCTCGGTAAGAGGACCGGTAAAGGGAGTCTTGCCTTACCGGTAAGGGATACCGGTAAATGAGCACTAGCAAGCATCGGTAAACGAGTGAGGTCACCTTTGATTTTTGTTGAGAGCTTACACAGATAACAAAGTTAGCACATAATGTTTATCGAATATCAATCATGCCTAGTTCTCCTCTAAGGAATTCAAATCTTTTAATGTCCAATGGTTTTGTTAAGATATCGCCTAATTGATAATCGGTATGGACTTTTAAAAGAATAATGTTACCCTTTTCAACATGATCCTTGAGGAAATGGTATTTGATGTCTATGTGCTTAGTCTTTGAATGCATCACAGATTGTTGGAGACCGAGATAGCCGAGGTGTTATCACAATAGATAGGACATACTTCTTGAGGGATTTCATAGTCCACTAGTTGTTGCTTCATCCATAGAATTTGTGAACAAAGAACTCCAGCCTATGTACTCACTTCGTAGTAGAAGTGGAAATTGATGCTTGTTTCTTGCACGACCAGAAACCAAACTGCTACCCGTAAATTGACAAGTTCCACTAGTACTTTTCCTGGTGACCCTACAAGCTGCAAAATCGGCATCAGAATATCCAATAAGTGTAAATGAAGAATCTTTTGGATACCACAAACCTAAGTTAGCAGTTCCCAAAAGATATCTCATAATTCTTTTAACAAACTTGCAAATGAGATTCTCTAGTGGTCACTTGAAATCTAGCACATACACATACGGCAAACATGATATCTGGCCTACTGGCGGTTAAGTAAAGTAGAGAGCCTATCATACCTCGGTAGAGTGTCATATCTACTTTCTTACCGGATTCATCTTTGTCAAGGTGTACATTGGTGGCCATAGGAGTGCTTTGAGGATTTGAGCAAGAGTCAAGACCAAATTTCTTGATTAGATCATTGGTGTATTTGGCTTGATTTATAAAAATACCTTCTTGGGTTTGCTTGACTTGAAGTCCAAGGAAAAATGTAAGCTCACCCATCATGCTCATCTCAAATTTGCTCTGCATAAGTTTCTCAAATCTCTTGCATAATTTCTCGTTAGTAGATCCAAAAATAATGTCATCAACATATATTTGAACTAACAATGAATGACCATTATGCTTAGCAATAAATAAGGTGGTGTCAATTTTACCTCGTTCAAACTTCTCACTAAGTAGGAATTTGGAGAGAGTTTCATACCATGCTCGAGGTGCTTGCTTGAGGCCGTACAAAGCTTTATTCAATTTGTATACGTGATTAGGCTTCTTGGAATCTTCAAAACCAGGGGGTTGATCAACATAAACAAGTTCTTGAAGTTCCCCATTAAGAAAGGCACTTTTCACATCCATTTGATATAGCTTGAACTCTTTGTAGGCTGCATAGGCAAGGAATAACCTAATGGCTTCTAATCTAGCTACAGGAGCAAAAGTCTCATCATAGTCTATGCCTTCCTCCTGCCTATACCCTTTCGCCACTAGTCTAGCCTTGTTCCTAATAATTTTTCCAGTTTCATCCAATTTATTCCTATAAACCCATTTTGTTCCAATTACGGTTTGATCACTAGGTCTAGGCACTAACTCCCAAACTTTACATCTATCAAACTGATTAAGCTCTTCTTGCATAGCTTCTACCCAGCTGGGGTCATCTAGTGCTTCCTCAGTCTTCTTTGGTTCAATATTTGAGACCATAGCAGAGGAAAATAATCCATGTTGATCCTCCATGCTTCTTAATTGGCCTCTAGTCATTCTGGGACCAAAGACATCACCTATCACATTTTCTAAAGGGTGATCTCTTACTGGTCTCACTTCCCTAGGGAGGTCTTGCCTGACCGATTCTTGTCTAAGGTTTTCTAATGGAGGAGTAGAATCGGTAAAGGGAGAAGTGATCGGTAAAGGAGATCGGTTTGGAGAAGGTGATGGAGACTGGTGATCGGTAAGTGGGGAAGGAAACTGAAAATTGTTTGAAATAGGTTCAGCTTCAGGAGGTGAATTAGGAAAATTAATATGAGGACTGGTTGGTAATAAATCGGTTAGCTGGGGTTGTCTATTGGATTGCCTAACCGATTGGGGAAAGAAGGAGTCATCAACTAAGTCTCTACAAGATACACCACTTGAGGCCGAAGGTCAACCGGGGATTGATTTGCATTAGAACCGGTGGAATGATTGGAGTTTTGATTGCCGGTTTCACCCGTCTCAAACACACCGTAATTATCAGACTATTTGGAGCCTTATCGACTCTAGCAAATCAAATTCATCAAAAGTAACATGAACAGATTCAACAATTTTCAATAACCGTTTATTAAAAATTCTAAATGCCTTACCGTGCTTGGCGTATCCCACAAAGATACCTTCATCGCCTTTTTCATCAAATTTACCTCGGCGCTCTTTACCGTTGTAAAGTACGTAGCATTTGCACCGAAGATCTTGAAGAAACCAATGTTAGGGATTCTCGCCACGCCATAGCTCATAAGGGGTCTTGTTATGAAACTTGTTGACCAAGGATCTATTCTCAAGTGAAGCAGCAAGATGGATAGCTTCGGCCCAAAAATACTGGGAAGCCTAGCTTCGGATATCATTGTTTTTCCAGCTTCGATCAAGGTCCTGTTCTTTCTCTCAACTACACCATTTTGTTGCGGTGTACCAAAGAATGAGAAATTATGATCTATTCCATGATCATCACAAGATCGAGCAATTCCAAGATTTTTAAATTCGGTTCCATTATCCGATCTCATACCGATGATGTCACACTCTTTTGGGTTTGCGGTAGACGGAATAATCTGGTGGCTACTTCATATGTATCATCTTTTGAAGCAAACATCTCCACCCGTATATCTTGAGAAGTCGTCTACAACAACCAAAGCATATCTCGGCTACCCCTAAACCGGCAGCTTGTCATGGGGCCAAACAGATCCATATGTAGCAACCGGAGGCACCTAGAAGTGGACAAGCAGGCTTGTCTTGGAAAGATTCTTTATGCCGTTTTCCCAATTGGCAAGCTCTACATTTCCTTCCATGATCGCCAGACACCCGAGGTAAGCCGGCGACAAGATTTTTATTGGCGCCTTTGATAGATATTTGAAGTTCAGTGACCGAGTCTCTTGTGCCATAGCCAGGAATTCTCACCGATGTTCTTAGCTACAAAACAAACATTAGTAACATTCGAGACATTGTTTAAATCTATAGCGTATACGTTACCTTTTCTATATCCAGTGAGAAGTGTTTCACCCGTAGCAATGTCTTTCACATAGCTGGAAGAATTGAAAACACAATGCATACCTTTGTCACGTAATTGTGAAATAGAGAGAAGGTTATGTTTCGTGCACCATCCACCAAAGATACCTTCTGTACAATAACCGTACCTCTTTTGATGGATCCACGACCGATAATTTTACCCTTTGCGTTGTCACCAAAGACAACCGGAGGACCAGATGCTTCTTCCGGATCGGTGAGGAGATCAAGATGTCCAAATATATGCCTAGAGCATCCACCGTCCATAATCCAAACATCCTTACCGGCATCGGCTGAGGCCATTAAGCATTCCCGAAATAAAACAAGAAGCTTATGGTCCCCCTTATTCTTTTGGGTCCAAAGAGTTAGTTCCTCTCGTGCCCATACCCGGCCACCACCTCGAGCTTTTAGACTCAGCTGGGTCCAGATAGGTGCTTCAAGAGGCATTCATAAGCCTTGTGACCAATAAAACCACAGCTTACACATTTATTAGAAGATGGCCGAGGAGGCTTAGATGAATTGATGTTCAATTTTGCCAATGCTTCAGAGGGATTAACCGATTGGACAGAAATGCATCCTTTGGGGACGAAGGCGATGGATTTAGCTTTGTTGATCGGTTGCACCGGTTTGGAAGATCTATTACCGGTTGGGAGCCCTCACCGGTTGGTTGACCGGTGACAGCTTGTCCGACCGGTTTGTCCCTTACCGTGACGGCTTCCTTACCGGCCAGAAGTTTCCTTACCGCAACCTGGTTAACAATTTTAATTCCACCTTTGCTTTTTCCATCACCGAGTGGAACATATTGTCCTAGCTCAGATCGCCTACCTCGGTCCATCGGGATTTGTTTTTGCCCAAATAAGCTTTCATCCTGCTCCCTTCCTCGATAGGTGTGTGGAATGCCTTTGAAAGGTTTAGTTAACTCTCTCTTAATCAATTTGGATTGAGCATCATCAAATTTACCCATCAAGTTCTCAGAGACAGACTTGGTAGCCGGTTTGTTATTGCCGTCATTTTCCTTACTGCCGGAGGTAAAACTTATTCCAGCTTGTAACATCTCGGTTTGGAGACATCTCGATCTTGTATGATAGTCTCCATACAGCTCGGGATTTTGTGTGAGTGTCAATAGTTTTAGAAAGAGAATTATTTCTTGACACAAGATCAGCAATTTGACAAACGTAAATGTTCAGCCTCTCAGAGTTCTTGATTGTCCTTTTTAACCGAACCGACTCTAGCTTGCTTTCTTTCAAATCTTTTATTTCAAATTTTCAAAGAGTCATTTTCACAGAGATTATTTTGAAATTATCACCATAATTTTGTGAGCTTCATTTAATTTTTCAAAATCGGAGAAGAGCTCATTCATCACCTCTGCCATTTCGTACTTTGACATATTGGGCATGTGGTCAACAAGTAGGCCGAGGGGAAGAGGATGATGGTTCAAAATTGGGATCAAAATTTGGTAGTGATGATATCGGTTCGTGGTTAGGCTCGGCTAGAGGCTTTAAGTGAATCGGTCGGTTCTCAAGCATCGGTTGATAAGAAGCGATCGGTAAGGCTTCGAGCTTGATAGGTCGGTTGAATGGGTCGCATCAACGGTCCGAGAGCGGGCATGGTTTTGGACTCGACCATGAGGGATCCACCTATGTTTTGAATTTTGAAGTTATATGGATTGCCCGCATCTACCTTGGGAATAGGAATGGGATCATCAAAGTATGTCAAGTGGAGATCTCATAGGTGGAGTCTTGTCAACATAAGATGATTGTTCATTGGAGTTGGGGTGTCTAAAGATAGGAGTTTGTAGAGAGACGGGTTTATCATAAGTTCCATCCATAGCAACAAAACCGACATCAAGCATCTTCATCCGAGTCAAGAAAGTCGCCTTCCTCATTCTCGTAGTCGGTCTCAAACCAAACAGTAAAGCCTTTTCGCTTGCATCCTCCGCAACTAAACTCTTAGATCTAGGAAATTTCTTGAACGGTTTCTTCCTCGAAATTCATATTTCGGTTGAGGGCATTTGGAGGCAAAATGGCCGGGTTTTCTGATTGTAACACACAAGCTCACCTTGGGCATTTTTACCATCGGTTGAGGTTGAGGTTTGGCCTTTTCTTCGATAGTTTCCGGATCTATGGAAAGATGAGGATTTTGGTTGGAATGATTTGTCATGGGATTTCTTAAAATCCTTAAACCTTTTGTAATTTCTAGCAAATGCAAGAATTCATCCTCTACCTCAAGAGGTGTACTAGTTGAGGTATTGGCTTGAGTTGGTTGAGGCCGAGATATTGAGGGAGAGTCAACGGTAGTAGTTTGGCCGGTAAGCATAGAAGAACCTGGGAAGATCTCGCCTGAGCCGGCAGAGATAAATTTTTAAATTGTTTTTGCACTCCACTCACTGGTTGAGCTCTTCCTCATATAAGAACAAAGTAGACACAATGTTCGGATATGAGTAACATTCAAGTCACTAAGCACTCTTTCAAAATAGCGACCTTCACATGCCACAAGTCTCCAAGAGAATTGAGGAATCTCATGTGTAGGTCGTTCATGGTATAGACTCTACCTAAAGATGCACAAGAGTTACTCACCTCGCAGAATCGGTCGTACGTTTCCTTCATTGTCTCATTTGGATTCTTCTTGAAGGACTCAAACTCAAAGAACACTTTTGTAGAGTCCGTTGTCCTTGGCCACTTGATCTCCTTCAAAGTATCCGAGTAGACTCGCCACACTTGTTGAGCGGTCTCATAGCATTGTACTTGTTTGCATACCGTCATCAAGTCCCGAGGTTATGATGTGCAAAGCTTTTCTGTCCAAGGAGTCACACAGCTTGTCATCCTCACCATTCTTCTCGAGGTTTTGGCACATAAGTTTCATAAACCTCAAAATCTTGTTCGGACTCTCTATCCGCATGATCCATGAGAGGAGTTTTGGGAGCTCTGGTTGCAAGATTGATTTTCAAGGGTGTCATGGGACCATCTCTCGACTACGTAGTTAACCTATCATCTATTGAATCCAAGTACCGCATGATTCTGTTTTTCCATACCGGAAATTCGTTATCGTTCAACATGGGAACGGATGTCAAGTTGTATGTTTGCATGATTTTTCCCGCCATTTTGGAATTGGCAATTCAAGCGGTTAAGCTTGGAAAAATGATTTTCGAAAATTGTAAGCTTTGATACCAATTGTTAGGTCCCAAATGGTAGGAATCGTGCTAGAGGGGGTGAATAGCCTGTTAAAACTTTTTGCTAAAAACTTCTTTTGAAAAACTTTAGCTCACCTGAAGTGATTTTGCACAATGAAATTAAGTTTTCGCTTTAGAGAAAAAGGCAAACCGGTAAGACAAAATATCATGCAAGACAAGACAAAAATTATTTCCAAGTAAGACAAACAAAGTGAGCAAAGAAGTGAAGTCAATAGGTTGTGACCAGTTGAGAGATTATCAACCGATTACAACTACACAACAAAAACAAGCAAAGCAATAAATGACACATTGTTTGAAGAGGTTCACAAAGTGTTAAATAACCGCTACGTCCTCTACCAAGTTTGGTCGAACTTGGATTTGTGAAGGTGCACTACTTTATTAATGGATTCTACCTATTACAAGTTGCAAGCCAATGATTGAAAGGTCGCCAAACTAGAGGTGACCACTAACGGGTCGTGCTACAATAAAGACTCCTGGTGTTTTCTAGAGATGTGCTCACGAGCCGAGCCGATTTCTCTAGGGTGTTGTGTGTGAATCAATCAATGTGTTCCATAAGTAGTCTAATGGAGGAACACTACGTAATTGATTGAGGTGCCAGCAGTATAAGTCCTAACAGAGATGTCTAGTGAATAGGGGACTTGCTTTGAATGCCTTGAACTAGAGAATGTGCGGGTTGGTAGTTCAAAGCAACTCACTCTCAAGAATCATAAATGCACCAACCTTCTTCAATGCTCCAGAAAGCTATTTATAGTGATCTTTGAAAAGGAGCCGTTGTCTTTCAAGAGGTTGCAATGATAACTTGACCGGCGGTGCATTAAATGGGAAGATCCTTGCATTAAATGCCCGAGATTTGGATAGAGAGGATTTCCAGAGATAGATGGGGCTCATGAGTACCGGTTACTTGACATTCTCAAAGAAGGTACCGATTTCTTTGCGAGAGATGTCATGTCAAAGATGCTTGCTTTACCAACTTTAGCTAAAGTTGATGGCTTGGTGGTTGGGAGCAATTAATGCACCGGCAAGTCGCTAACCAGAGGAAGCTTGAAGAGTAAGCCTTAACCGGTAAAGTAACATGGCCGGTAATGCAGGTGCCGGCCCGGTAACTCAACAGGTAAGATAGCTCAACCGGTAAGAGGAGCTTTGACCGGTAACTGACTCCAACCGGTAACTCACACAATGCTGATGGAAATTCTCAGGTCTTCAAGTCTTCAAATCTTGAGAAAAATACATAGTAAAAACACTTGGCACTAGCACTAAGGGATCCTATGGTACATAGAAAAATTCTATTTTGATCTAACTAAATTAGGGGTCCTCATTAATGCTTGTAACGATTGGGATTAAGCAATTCTAAGCCAAAGCATATATTTGACTAACACTCCTTTTATATGTTGGAGAAGGCCTGATGTGAAGTGTGAGAAGTGTCGGACAATTGGACATCATCAAAAGATTTGTAAGAGTATTCAACAGCAACAGCAACAGCAACAGCAACAGCAACAGCAGAAGAATGTAGCTCAAGTTTCAGATCAAGAAGAGGAACAACTCTTTGTGGCAACTTGTTTTGCTACAAGTTGTTCAAGTGAAAATTGGCTTGTAGATAGTAGTTGCACCAACCACATGACATTTAATAGAGATCTACTTAAAGGGCTTGACTTAACATGCATCTCTAAAGTCAGAATTGGCAATGGAGAGTGCATAGCTTTCAAGGGGAAAGGGACAATAGCTGTTGAAAGTTGCTCAGGTACGAAGTTAATTAAGGATGTGTTATTTGTACCTAACATTAGTCAAAATTCGCTTAGTGTTGGTCAGCTATTAGACCGAGATTTCAAAGTAATCTTTGAAGACAAGAAGTGCTTGATCAAAGATTCAGAAGGTGTTGATGTGTTCAAAGTTAGCATGAAAGGAAAGAGCTTTGAATTAGATCCTTTGGATGAGCAAGCAACCTATCAGTGACAACATAATCTCAATATCAGACATGCCAAATGGGTTGAGTTTATTCAGATTTTTACGTTTGTGATCAAGCGTAAGGCAAGGGTCCAGAATCGATGCGCTGAGCCGACCTCGCTTGTTACTATAAACTATGCATGTTGAGGTAGTAGGGTTCGACACTTTTCGTGATTTGTATCATGATGGTCCATATTTTCACAATATTTGGAAAAAGTGTACTCGCGGTGGCTTCTCGCAGTTTGTCATCCACGATAGGTATTTGTTCAAGGGGAACAAACATTGCGATCCATTATCCTCATTGCGGGATTTAATCATCTCAGAGGGTCACGAGGGAGGACTTGCACAACATTTTGGGAAAGATAAAGATAAGACTACAACGTTGATCGCGGGCCTTTATACTCCGTTACCGGTACCTAATGCTCCATGGGAAGATATCAGTTTGGACTTTGTGTTGGGACTACCGATGACACGGCGACAGAAAGACACCATTATGGATGTTGTTGATTGCTTCTCCAAGATGGCGCATTTTGTTCCTTGCAGCAAGACTTTTGACGCAACCCGAGTGGCAGATTTGTACTTTAAGGAGATTGTGAAGCTACATGGTATTCCTAAGTCTCTCACTTTTATAGTTCTATTGATGTCAAGTTTATGAGTCACTTTTGGAGAACGTTGCGGGGGAAGTTAGGTTCTCGATTACAGTTCAGTATTTCTTACCATCCACAAACGGATGGGCAAACTGTAATTGTGAATAGAAGCTTGGGAAACCTATTACGGAGCTTGGTTGGGGACAGTCCGCGCTAATGGGATTTAACACTAGCAATCATTCACAGAACCGCACAAATGGTAAAAGTCCATTCCAGATAGTTTATGGGCGTAATCCAATCAATCTCTTGGGTCTTATACCTATTCCTGTTACCGGTCAGTACAGTTCTGGTGCGGAGGAACGTGCTAAGCAGATTAAAGAACTCCATGAGCAGGTTCGACAGCGTATCATCCATCCAGCAGAACAGTAAGTACAACTAGCGGGTAGACAAGCATCGCAAGAGGGTTGTGTTTCAGACAGGTGACTTGGTATGGGTTCATTTGCGTGACTTGGTATGGGTTCATTTGCGTAAGGAGAGGTTTTCAGCTGGACAACAAATTGCAACCGAGAGTTGACGGACCATTTCGAGTGCCGGAGAGAATTAATGACAATGCTTACAAGATCAAGTCGCCGGGTGATTACAACGTATCAACAACAATCAATGTGTCTGACTTAGCCGCGTACCATGGTGACAGTGATGAGGATGTCACCCCGAGGACTCGAGGTCGAGTCTTTTTCAAGAAGGGGAGGATGATGCAGCTTGACTTCAGCAGGAAAATTCAAATTAGAATAGTCAACAAAAAGTCAATGTCTCCGAAATTCGCACCCGACCCATAAAACGACATTTTAAAAAGAACTCAGGAGTGTGCCTTAGGGTGACGTTAAGAACTCAGGAGTGTGCCTTAGGGTGACATTATTTTAACTATCCGAGGTCGTTTACGGGCCGAAAATAACGTTTCTTTGTTTTGGAAGTTTTATTTTTATTTTTAGACTTGTTTTCTATTTCCTAATTAATGTTTTAGGGTTTCTGAATTCTCTAAGTTTATTTAAATACTCTCTGAACTCCTGTAGCAGTCAGTTTTTGATATTTTGAATAAGCAGTGTGATTTGAAAAACTTGTTTCGTTCGTTTCGATCATTCTCTATAGCATTGGCATCAAGCACTCTTGGTTACTGATGAGACAGTTGCATTTCTTAAGCATCTTCAGCTTAAGCTTTAAATGAGCTGGTTATTTAACATGGTATCCATAATATGGGAGTACAATGTCTAGCGTTTAAGTCTCCTTGCTTGCATTTGTAATCCACAACACTTGCTCCAGAAACTGGAATGCTGTTAGCTTTGTAATGAGCCTAGTGATGAACAATGGTCTGTCTCTTCTCCTGGAGTGGGAGCCGCCAATGGTGGGAATAGTAAAGTCAGAATATCCATTCTTGGCCCTGATAAATCTCTTAGGAAGTTGGTTACTAAACGGTGACGCACATGCGCGTGCACACACACACACACAGAAAGAGAGAGAGAGAGAGAGAGAGAGAGAGAGAGAGAGACCTCGGATCCTGTTATTCTTTCTTTTGACAGTGTGCTGAATTCGTGTATGTCTTCAAGTGTTAGTAAACCAATCAGAAGATTTTTGTCATCAACAATTATCGCGCAAGACTGCTTTTCAGCTAACATGAGAGTCACTACTTCAGTTAGAAAAGTGCTCATCAGGACAGTCACATATCGTGTTCTCATGGCTTCTGAAACGAGAAGCCTCTTTGCTAAATCTTTTGTGTCATTATCACTTGCATTCAGGCATACTGGACGTTCACAGAGATTTCTTGCAGACAATCCTTTTCCTGGAACTGAAGAATCAACACCATGCATATTTGAGATGCCGAAGGATATTCTACGTTGTAGAGCAACAGCCTTTCCACTGACCCTTTTACTTGTCTGTCTGGATGTTATCCATGATGACATGCCCACTGCACCTAGAAGGGGTAATACTATCCGATAATCTTGCGTTAGTTCAAATAGAAGTAAAACTGCGGTAAGAGGTACCTGACACACTCCTGCAAGAGTAGCAGCCATGCCAACCTGTGCAAGAATTTCCAGGTGTAAAATACAGCATAGTAAAGAATATAAAAGTTAAAGTAGTCAGTAAGAGAGGACAAATAAAAGAAAACTTCATTTGCAATCTTGACAACCATTGCATCCAGTAGATTCCCAAAACAAGTGCTATCAAGGAGATGGAATTCGAAATTTCCATTAACCAAGTATGATGGTTGAGCATATGTAGGGTCCTAGGAGAGTAAACTAGATAAAGAATAATGTTCTGAATTGTCACAAATCATAAGAGATAATATATAGGCCCTCAGAGATGAGACAACTAGGCAAATCCTAATCTCAACAGCAAATCGTGTAGATGATTTATGCTTCAAAATTCCTCTCAATAGACAATCAATAATAATAGAATCACAGGCAGCATGTCTCGCACCTTCAGTTGTCAAAGGCGAAAGACGAGAGGCGGGCGGCAAAAAGGCGAGCAAGGAGGAAAATTAAACAAAAAAAATAGTAAAAATAAGAAAAGATACAACTATATACATGCAACACGGAAACAAAGCACAAAAGTGTTATGAACAAGAATAAAACATTAAAAAAATTCACAATTCCACATATAATAGTATCCTGATATAGTTCAAACCTCAAAAGTGAGAATTCTAAGAGAAAAGGTGCATGAATTAAAATCACGAAGTTCAAATCAACAAAACA
Source organism: Adenophora triphylla var. japonica (assembly GCA_022495995.1). Classification (NCBI taxonomy): domain Eukaryota; kingdom Viridiplantae; phylum Streptophyta; class Magnoliopsida; order Asterales; family Campanulaceae; genus Adenophora; species Adenophora triphylla. Next base: position 321,560 of record JAFEMH010001274.1, read on the forward strand.
AGTACTAGTTTAAGTTGGTGAAATTAACTTACCCCCTTAAAGATTATCGATAAAAGAAATCAAGTTCTAAAGTCATGCAAAAATAAATGAAAATTTGAAAAACAAGGGACTGGAAGAAAGGAAAAAATGCAAAAAAAAAAGGTGAGAGGCGAGAGGCGGGCGGCAAAAAGGCGAGCAAGACGAACGCCTCGTGAAGAAAGGCGTACATCCGCCCGCCTGGCTACAAAGAGGTGACTGACCCCCCAAGGCGCCAAAAAGGCGAGGCAGGCGGTCGCCTTTGACAACTAAACCGTCGCACCACATGATATCTCATCATCTGAAGGCAGATTGGGGCTGAATATATTGATATACTTTGCAGGAACTAGTCATTCCATGGGCATGGGTATGATAGTAAATGCATAGCTATCCTGCAACAAGATGTATCAATAGCTTGAAAATAATAACAAATATTCAGAAGTATAACTGGTGGCAGCATCTTTCTTTTTCATAGGGTATCCGACATAGAAAAATTGATCAAAAGATGATTTATCCCGAATGGGATTCTTTGGGATTCCCCAAATTTCTTAGGTTCCATGACTGAAGGAGGCTCGTGATAACATGTCAAAATAAGATGACTGCAGAGACTGTCTTAAAACCATAACCACATTGGACGATCAGTTTAATGGCTTGAAAGTGAGTTCTACAGTACAGAGTAGAAAAGACATAATATGTGGCCAAATTGTTAGATTGAAGGAGACAAGGAAACAGAGACTGACAAAACATCTACCATTACAGAAAAAGAAAGAACTAAAAGAAACAGAAAACAGCTAATATGTACCAGGCCATATGCTTGTGGCGATGCAACCTCCACGATTGAGAGATCGAAAATTGGTTTGAGTTCAGAAATTAAAAAACATAAAATTTTCCCATACGCCATTCCTGTAGCGGCACCAACAAACAATGAGGGAGCATAGTAACCACCCACTAAGCCAGACGCTCGACACAAGGAAGTTGCCAATATTTTGACAGCAAGTAACTGGAGCAATAGATCAGCAGAGAGTCCTTTCACAAATGGCCGGGATTCTAAGAGTATGTCAACATTCTCAAAGCCCCAATAGAGAACTTCTGGATATGCCAAGGCTATAAGCCCCACAGATAAGCCACCAAGCACAGGGAAGATTGCCTTTGGCATGCCAAGGTTCTTCTGAATGTTTTCAGTAGCCATTACCATAAATGATGTGCACCAAGATAAGGACAAAGAAACCAGGCCACAAAGGATGCCCAACAAAAGATACAGCGGCAATTCTGGAACGAATAAAAGAGATACAACATTACATTTGTACAAGGAAAATGAAGTTTCCACCATGTACTTGAGTTTTATTATAAGCAAGACTAATAAAACAATAGGCCCCTATAGCAGCAGAAGATGAAAAACAAATTGACTAAGGACAACCAGAGAAATCAAAGATATAAGGCCTTTCTAGAGGTGCAGACAGGCTACAGAAATAGACCCAAAAGAGCAACTGGATGCCATATTTTATTTTCTTCTTGTGGAGGAGGGAGGGGAGATAGAAGAAGCTTTTGAATCCTCAGAAACTAAATACTAAACAGCATGGCTCTCCAAACAAATAATATATTATGCCAACCCGACACCCCCAACCAACCAAATATAGGGTGTACCTTTGCGGACTCTTGAAACCTTGGGTCACCTTATACAAATAGCAAAAACAAATACAGCAGACCACTTGATAGAATAAGAAGAATTCATAAATAAGAACGATAAGAAAATGAGATTACAGAATTCACCGCAACCCGGATGAGATGAAACTACCAAAACAAGACATGGACTAACAACAAAAACTACCTCCCAGTTGCGAATCAACTCTGTAACATAACATTCCAAGGAAACTGCCAAGGTGCCAAGGTTGAAAATGTAAAATCATTAAGGAAAATAAGATTGTATTAGGAAATTAGACTTCTTTGATTTCTTTAAATATGGATCTCAGTCAATCAAGGGATTTTCATACCATATTAGGTAGTATATTTCTCATAGATTTATGCAATCTTGTTAATCATGAAATGCAAAAACAAAAATCGATTTGAACAAGTAGGGTCTGAGTGAAATGTTTGCATGCATATTCGCATTTACTAGCTTGAGAAATCTAATAAAAACATTCCAAAAAAATGTTACCTGTCGGTGAACGGAAATCATAGTCTGGGACTTTAAAGGCAGGTTCAGAACCAAGACCAATTTCTGAGACTACGGAGGCAATTACAGCACTAAGAATGACTGTCGAAGTCGTATTGGTCAGTGATAAGGATGAGTCAGCAGGTGATGGCCATAAGACTGACTCGACAGCGAAAAAGCAACCAGCAACAGCAGCATTGAATCCTGAAATGAAAATAGTAACAATGTGAAATAGAAGCAAATAGTACCATGAATAGAACAAATCATAAAATTCCTAAAGAAATGTTTATAGAGTACATGGTATAGTCAGCTTGGCTTTGCTTATACCCATAACAGCATAACCTTTTACAACTTTACAAAGCATTCAGACCACACTCTTTGGCAAGGTTTAAGGGCATATAAGGACTTCCTCAAACAGATTTTATTTTGACCAACAGCATTTCAGATACTGGTTGCGAACACATACACTCATTCTTCCAGTTGCCATGAAGAAAGGCATTATTTAATCTCTATATCTAGATGGTGCAAGGGTGCATTGAAACTCACTACAAGGGACAGTCAAGCACGGATAGAATTGATCATAGCTATAGGGACAATAGTTTCTTGGTAATCAATAACATTAGTTTGGGTAAGCCACTTACCCGCAACTCTCCCTTCATATCTCTTTATGCTTCCATCAGCCTTGTCAATGGAATAAGGAAAATATCTATATTTTGATAATTTCACCCACTATTAAGATAAGGTGATCATTGTAAATATTTATCTTACACTTACGGTTGATCATTGTAAATATTTTTGAATGGTCGTCTGTGGTACCATTGTTGTTTAAGTAACATTTTTTCTTTGAGATTCCCATTGTTGTTTAAGTAAATATTTTTGAATGGTCGTCTGTGGTACCATTGTTGTTTAAGTCATTTTACACGGTAATATTCAACTACGTTCATCACTTTACACTGTAAATCTTCATGCGCACTAATACTCGTCCATCTTATGTGTTGTTGACTTTTGATGCCTAAGACGCAGGCAAGGACTTGTGTCCCAGGACATCAATTGATGGTCGGGCTCATGTATGACAGATGATAATGGATTCATAAGCCATGGTTCTCCATTATAAATAGGGATTTTAATTGCTCAATCATGGGGAGATGGATGTTGCATGCAATGCAATGCAATGCAATGAGTTAGCACTTTCGCGACGTAAGTTAAATTACATAACTGTGGGCTTCTATGCTAAAGCACTAAAAAGAGATTTTGTCTCTCAGAACTATTATTTGTGTTGGTATTAACGTCCAACATATCAATTGTTATGTGGAGGGCGTTGAAGGTTAACTTCTAAGTTGTAGGTTTCTGTACCTCATTTTGGATTGATTATCTTTGCAACTCTTAAATATGTTTAGTTGTGCATTGTTAGTCTATACTCTCTTCGTCCCACATCAAACCGGACTTTTTGCCATTTTCGTCCGTCCCACATCAAACCGGACTTCCCAAAATGGCAAATCTTTACTATACCTCCCACTCATTCTCTCTCCTACTATACTTTTACACTCACAACCTATGTTACCTGGACTCGGATACGGATATCCGACACGGGTATAGATCCGAGTGTCGGATTCACTTTTCCTTTAAAAATGGACACAGGGACACTGTCCTAAATTTGGACACGGGTACGGGGATATGTTAATAACAAAATATATTTAGTCTATTTATATACTTTGCTTACCATAAAAAATAGTTTGATTAATGATTTTTTACAAAAGTATTATCTTATAATTTTAATTCTAAATAAAAATATGATTTTAATTAAATATGGGTAAGATATAATGTATAATCAAGTAAAACACCCACATCAAAATTTGTAAAATCTTTATACATGAAATTAACTCACTCCTTTTTTTCTTTCAATTTTTCTTCCCGTATCCGACTGAAAAACCGGGTGTCGGGTACAGATTTCATACCCATATCGATGTCGTGTCCTGTCAGACATGGGTAATTCAGCATATTTGAAGAGGTCGAGTAACAAAGCTCACAACACTAATCAACTTACTATTCCTCTCCCTCATTCTCTCTTATTTTACTTTTCATACTCGCAACACATCTCTCCTACTTTACTTTTCCTTAATTATCGTGCCCAAAAAGTTAGTCCAACTTGAGGTGGGGCAGAGGGAGTGTACATGAATTTTTAGTTGTGCGTTGTAAGTCTATATATGTGTTGATCAATAAAATATAAGTGTTCTTGTTAGCCTTTTCTATCTATAGGTGGACTAGGTGAGGAGCAAGGATATTGAGGTTGTGGGTGCATAGGATGTTCAAAAGTATGGGTTGAAAAAATGTTTCAGGCATATTAGTTATGAAAGAAAAAGAAAAAAGAACTTTCAGGCATATCCTGATTTTTAGATATGCTAGGATGTCTTTGCCCTCTGGTTGTGATTTGCTTTGTTAAGGATCTTTGATGTATTCTTTCTGTATGGTTTAGTTTTGATTACAAATCGATCGACACTAAACTATTAAATATTATTTGTGGTCTTTAGTTGTTCTAGGTGACCTGACCATGGGCTTATGGGTACTGGTATGCATTCCAATGTTACGAAAACCTGCGGTAAAATTTGAAGACTTTTGTTTATGTTCAAAACTTGATGTTACAGTAATGCCAATTCTTTTGAAAGGATTCATTATGCTAAAATAATGGGACTCTTCTAGACCCTTGAACAATATTTGAAAATGGGGACCAACCAGATGAGATCCCGGCAGCTGAGCCTGCAGCCCTGAGAGAAAGCTTTCTTCTATCTCCTCTATCAAACAAGACACCTATCCCTTTGGCCACTGATGCACCTATCTCAACACTTGGGCCTTCAGGCCCCAAAGAGTTCCCAGTTCCGAGGGTGAAACATGCAGCAACCGTCTTCAAAATTGGTTTCAAAGCAGCATTCACGTTTGATAACAGATTTCCTTCCGTAGAGACCTCCAGAGCATGTCGGATCATGTTCAACAATCCAACAATCAATCCCCCACAAGTAGGAACAAAAATCACACGCTGCCAAATTCCTTCAATCGGCTCCTCTCTTAACCATGAAGCACCTCGATATGGAATTCCATCCCAGCAAAAGTCACGAATTCCATGCACCTAGAAATATGGTAGTAAGCAGTTTAGTTGAATTACATGCATACAAAATATTTTTTATAAGAATACATACAATATATTATCTATGTAAAGTTGCAAACTAAAGAAAGAACATAGCCTAAAGATATCATGCAAGAGTTCAGACCGATTCTAACTTTTTCCATCCAAAAAAATCAACAATTTATATCAATTTATGAACTGGACAATGAATTCTAGTAGTGTTTTTTAATATTTCTGAATTGTGGGTTATCAAAAGATAAAAATAGTTACACCAGATTAATGTAGCAGTACTAGTCTAAACAAGCACTGATGCTCTAGCTCGACTTTAGATGGGGACAGCAGCTAGGAGTCTGGAATATACTTTGCTTCAGTATCAGGTTCTTATGTCGTTATGTCCAGGGGTTATTGGTAACAGCCTTGGTTGAATTTCCAGAATCGTATACCAAAAAACGGTTTCAAGAAAAAAGTCGACTGTAAATATGCTCAAGTTTCAGTACTCCGGTAGAGCTAGATCGTAAAAGTGCATTAGAAAAAAGAGAGAGATTTCAAAAGTAGTCATAACCACAGCCTGGTATAGTGACAAATTTTCAAGGACTTCATAAATTTGACGATTCATCTTAAGTCACTGTGGCAAGGAAAAGTAATGATAACCACAGCCAACCAACATCACCAAATTCATTTGATTGAGTAAACTCGACTTTAGTAGGAAAACATTCATGAATTGAGATGAAATATCGACTGCTAAGGAGGATCCTTGCTTGTACAGACCAAATCTAAGATCTAAAATCAAATGAAACATGTCTCACTCAACAACTTGCATTTTTTTCAAGAAAAAAGGGCAACGTATAATACATGATGATAGCCGCACATAATGTGCCAAGTACATGACAATTATTTATTAAATTTCCTTAATTGGCTGACCACCCTGTTTTTTAGGAGATGATCAATAATAGTGCAGTTTCTCCCTCAAAGCGAGACACGTGATGCAATGGATGTAGATATTATCGCTTTTAAGGAGATCTTACTGCCATAGCTCTCTTCAAATTTCCCTTCTGCCACCTGCCAATACCTACTCATATGACCAACCTATCAAAACAAGCCACTAACTAACCAATCTGTAAAAAACAACCTTTCCCAATCCGACCCTCCACATTAAGCGAGCTGAAAGTATAACCCTCCAACTAGACCAAACTGTAATTAGACGCCTCTCAATTAACCAACCTTTCAATCAAACCCTCCAATTCAATCATACTGTCAACTGGAGCACCAAACTCCATAAACTAAACAAACTCTCCAAGTTAACCAAACTCTTGGTCTGACACTCTAAGTTGACCAGCCTGTCATTAGAGCCCCAATCAAAACAGAAATACTCGATTGATCCACGAGTAGTGATCAACATCACCAATCCACAACCCAGGCAGAATAGATAGCTAGGGCACCAAAAATGCCTCTTCTAGAACTACATTTGCAGGAACCAGAGTACATAACAAAATAACCAATCTCCTCAAAACATGATCCAAAGATCACCAAACCTCAAACTGTGTTACAAGGAGTCAACTCAAGCACCAAAATTACCAGACAAAATCATTCACCCAAAAAATACCTTCACAATAGGAGAAACGTAGCATGGACCTCCGTAGTCAATATCTGCTCTACATCCGCCCCTGTATGAAGGCACATGAGGGATCTGTTACGACGAGGCTTTGGTTTCGGACTCACCTGACTCTAAAAGACGCCAAAACAGAGCCATGCTCTCAAATTCCTAAGACTTGCACAATCCAGAACTTATCATGTCCTGAAGCTATGTGCACTGGACATTGGCACAACTCCCCCCATTGACATCGGGAAAATATGTGGTCCTTCCTTCTTGTTTGGGTATCAGTCGATTTTTGCTCTGATACTATGTTAGCCAAAATACAAGAATTTTAAGGTAGGTAAAGAAAAAAAACAATAGGAAGGGAATGATAATAACCCAATTATTAATCTTCTTCTTTTATCAAAAAAAAATAAAAATAATAATCCAATTCATTCACGCGCAATCGCATATAGGTTTTCTTTATTCAATCCAAACGGATTAATATAGGCGAACATCAATCCTAATCCCAGGACAATTCCAAACCAGAGTGGATCCCAATCCTAAGCCAAAGGGATTCTGACTTGCATAACAGGTACCCAAGCAATGGAAGTAGAATAGATACTCTTATCAAAAAAAGGTCACCCCCATTGAGCTCCCATCTCTCAAGAAAACTTCACAATATCCACTTCCGCTACGTCCCAACAAGGCTGGAACAACGCCATAGAGTAGCGATCAAGACCTAGATCCTTATTCGCTACCATTTCTACCACACAGTCACCGACATACTAACCCTCTCCTAGGAAGTCTCTCTGACACTCGCTGCTCTCCCAAGCAAGCGGACACGACTCTAGCCCATCAATCATGGGTCTACCTTGAAACAAGTTTTTGTAAAAGTTAATATTTCATAGACAAGCTAACATAGAAAAAAATTACTATAGATGAATCTAGTTTGGGATGCTTGATGAACACTTACACTGAAAGGCTAAAAAACTGGAAAAAGCAAAGAACATGCCTACTCAAAACTAAGCTCATATAAAAAAATTAGCATGGCTGTAGATTATTAGAGGTTGACATTAACTTGAGAATATAAAAATTGCCCTTGTTCCCGGCCTGAAATAGTGTTTCTGGAAAATTGCAATGTATGTGATGGGCAGCCAAGATTTCACATGTACTACTAAACCTCTCAAACTAGTAGTCTTCCAACAGTATCGTTATTTATCCTCTTAAATTGTAATCTAGAATGGTGGAGCTAAGTTAATTAAATCATCCATCAAACAAACTCAATAGGAAATGCATTGATATACTCCCTCTGTCTCATTTATCTCATAATAAATGTCGTATTTGAATGGCCAAAGTATTTAAGTAATGTGTTTTACTTATTATTTGTAGTGTTTGACCATTGTCAAAATGACACATTTATTTTGGGACGGAGGGAGTAGATATTAGTTAATCCTATGCAAGTACTCCCTCCGTCCCATTAATTAGTTCACCATTTGATTTGAGCTTGGCACGCAAATTAAGGAAAATAGGAGAGGGGAGAAAGTGTTGTGAGTATAAAAGTAAATTAGGTGAGAAAATGAGTGGAGGGAATAGTAAATTTGAAAAGTGTTGTGAGTGTAAAAGTAAAGTAGGTGGAATAGTAAAGATTTTTTGTCATTTTAGGAAAGGTGAAGTTTTTAACAACGGACACCCGTTTTGGCAAAAAGTGAAGTTATTAATGGGACGGAGGGAGTATATCATTATTTAGAGGGAGTAGATATTTGAAGGAAATGATTACAGGGAGGGGAGGGGGCGCACCACGTTATTGAAGAGGACGACAGCGATACCAGTAAGGAGACCGACAAGGCAAGCGGAGATTATTGCAAAATTTTCTTCAGGGACACCGTCTTCTTCTTCTTCCTCCAAGGCATGATTGCCATCTCTACTGCCGCCACTTTCATCACCAACAGCGTCGGAGGACGACCCAGATTTCCTACTTCCAGCTCCCAACCTGGAACTCTTGGACAATAAATAACTATCATACCTCCCAAATAACGAAGGGCAGTTGGAATGTGAAAAATAAGGCGTTTTGGGCGAAGCTGCATAGAGGTGGGAGGAGGCCGAGGGAAGTGATAGCGGGGTTAAGTAACCGATGCGGAGGAGCGTCGGTGTTGTCCAATACATATCCGCAGCCACAAGTCCCCCACGCCCCCGTCATCCGTTCCAGTTTATTGGGGTTTTTTACTCTTCATTTTCCTTTTTTTTTTTTTTTTTTTTTTTTTTTTTTTTAAAGAGTTGGCCTTATAAAAAATGCATTTTTAAAGCGCTTAGAAAAACGTGTTTTGTGTTTCTCCGTTTGTGTCAGTGCCAGTTAAACAAAGTGTCAGTGTGATAAAGTGTCAGTGCATGTGTAACAAAATGCCAGTGAAAAAAGTGTCAGTATCAATTTAGCAAGTGCCGGTGTAACCGGCGGCACTTTTGTTAAGTGGCTGACGGCACTTTTTACACGCGCACTTTTATATACATGATCGGCTCTCTTCACACTTTAGGCATTTCTGTTCTACACTAACACTGTGACTTTACACTAACATTTTCTTTGGCTCTCAGCTCTAATATTTGGCATTCAAAAACACATGCAATGGCATTTAAAAACACTGGCACTCAAAAACACATACACTGGCACTCAAAAAACACTGATAATTATTTTTGCTGGCATTCAAAAAAACATGGACTGGCATTCAAAAAAACATGGATTTGCATTCAAAATCAGTAATCATTTTTGTTGGCATTCAAAAAAATATAGACTGACATTCAAAAAAACATGGACTGGCATTCATAATCAATTACACTGGCATTCAAAATCAAACAATCCTCAAATTCCCAAAAAAAAAACCAAATCATCTCGTAATTGAATTTGCCAAATCAAACGGCGAACCCATGAAATTGCCTTTGTAAATCTTGATGCAAAGGCCCATCTTCTCTGGCTGACGACGATTTGGCAACGCCGGAGAAAGAGACAGTGTCGCCTGTAATTGAATTTGCCAAATCAAACGGCGCACCCATGAAATTGCCTTTGTAAATCTTGATGCAGAGCCCATCTTCCTACGCGAGACGACGGTTTAGCAATCTTGGGAGAAAGAGAGACAATGTCGCTGGGGAACGCGCAATAGAAGGACTGAGACAATGAAATGGATTGATACACGCAGTAGGAGTTGGGGAGAAAAAAGAGTGAGATTGGTACCCGGAGAAATGGGCGGACGGAGATGACGACAAGCAGAGAGAAGGAGCCGGGTAAATGAACGGCAGCCGGAGAGTTGTGAAGTGACGACGGTCCGGGGAGTTGGCTCCGTCTTTGCGTTTAGAGAGAGAGAATGAGAGTGAGCGATGCGGAAGACGGTAAAAACACGTTTTTTTCTAACTTAACAAAAAACGCGTTTTTTACAAGTTTTTTGCTTTTAGCAATAATACCTTTCCGATAGCATTAAAATTTACCAATAAAAACAGAAATTTTCAAAACTCGTCAATAAATTTCTGCTAAAAATGTGAACAAAAATATCCCTAGAGTCTCTCTTCAATTTCAATCAGCTTTTCTCTCTCTTCCCGTTCGTTCTCACCCTCCCTCAATTTCCCAACTGCATTTCTCTCTCCGGCGGTACTGCTCTCACCTTCGCCGGATCGCCTTCCTTCCCTCAACCCTCTTTCTCCATCTTGTACCTTCGCTCTTCACCAGAAAGACGAATTTCAACCACTGTCCAACCCTAACCCATATTCTCTTGACTTTTCCCATTATTTCGTCGGTTAAAACTTGAGTTTTTCCCTCTGTTTAATTTGGTCATTTGTATTTACTTTTAGTCTTTGTGCTAACCCCTCAACAAGATGAGCAGCCTCTACTGATTCCATACAAATTGATTTGATGAAAATAAAATGGGTTTTTGTCTATTATTCAATTTCAAAATTTAGTTTTGCAAAAATATAATGAACTAAGAAAGAAAATTTTGAATTTTTTTTTTTTGGGACAAAGTTATTTAAATGTAAATTTTTAAAAAGTCATTCAATTTGGGACAAAACGTGACATTGAATTTGGGGACAGATGAAGTATTGTGGTTTAATGAATAAATAACAGGTAATTTTTTATATGAAAGGTCAAATGTCCAATCGCTGTGAATAGATTTCACTCTTTGTTATAATTGTTTTGGTTTATGTTATAAACCAAGAAATATAATTCACATTAATGTTTTATTAATTTTCACAGTTGTTCATGATTATAGTTGGTTTATATTATAACTGTGTTGTAGAATTATCAGTTATTTATGTAATTCTTTTAGAAAAATTGTAGGACAAATTTCACGATTATTATAATTGTATTGGTTTATGTTATAAACTGAGAATTCTATTTTACATTGTTTTATAAGTTTTCACAGTTGTTCATCCTTATGCATTGTTTGTGAAATAACTGTAATTTGTAATTCACAGTTATTTTGCTTAAACAACTGATAAATTTTTTAACTGTAATTTGTACTTCACAGTTATTTTGGTTAGAGGTTGGTGAACAACTAATATTTCTCATGCAACTTGTACACAAGTTTTGGTATAAATAACTGTGAATTCTATTCCACATTCATTTAAATAACTGTGAAATATAATTGATTTATGTTACAACTGTGTTGTTTATGTTATAAACTGAGAATTCTATTTCACATTAATATTTTATAGGTTTTCACAGTTGTTAATAATTAGAGTTGGTTTATGTTTAACTGAGTTGTAGATTTCTCAGTTATTTATATCATTCTTTTAGAACAAACCCGACTTCGACCCTCTCCACCCAACGCTTAAGAGATTTCACGAGAAGACGAAGGACACTAAAGAGATCGGCGTTGCGGTCGCTAGAGGAAGAAGAAATCGTTATTGAGTTGGGTAGATATCTCGTGAAAAAGGGGCATTCTGAAATCCTAATTTTTCTAAGCATGTCTAACCCATTTTAATTACTCTCTCCATCCCACTTCAAGAGTCTTATCTTTTTTTTTGTGCTAACACAAAAAGGTATTTTGAGTAATAATTATAGGTTAATTTAATTATCCTAATGAATATCTAAATTTTGTTATTGATATTACATATAATAATGTATCAATAACAAGATTATTTTTTTTATTAGGATAATTAAATTAAGCTGAAATTATTGCTCAAAATACATTTGTGTTAACAAAAAAAAATAGGACTCTTGAAGTGGGATGTAGGTAGTACTTGTTTTAGAATCGCCACCTTTGACTTTGTTTTAAAAGGGAATTTACACTACAATAAATAGGCTTATATACGGCGGTTAAAATCCGCCGTATATAAAACGCACCCCGCCGTATATACTATTTACGGCGGACTGGCATCCGTAAATAGTCAGCCGTATAAAACATCGCCGTAAATACTATATACGGCGGATTTACCGCCGCCGTCTATAAATGAAATACATACGTATATTGATGACGTATTTGGGTAATCTTTATACGGCGGTCGGTGTAACCGTCGTAAATAAGAGACGAGTCGTCCGCTGTGTCACGAGTCGTCCCAATAGCACCCCCACCAGGTTCCTTCGTCCCCCCTTAGTGGACGAGTCGTCCATGCCCATTTTTTACGGCGGATGTGGTTACCGCCGTAAATGGCTTGTTAGAGACGACTCGTCCACCAGAGCACGAGTCGTCCCATTTGCACCCCCTCCTGGTTCCCTCGTCCCCCCTTTGGGCACGAGTCGTCTAGGCCTATATTTACGGCGGATTAATGGTTCCGCCGTAAATAAGCCTTTTTTTTTCCCTCCAGCCCTGTATAATTCATTTTCCCCAAAAATACATTCGCAAAAACCAAATTCAACCTTTACACACACAAATGCAACATGTATATAACCAAAAATACACAAATGCAATCAATGTTTACAATCTACATAATAACCATTAACACAATTAATGTTGAATGTATCCAAACATAATAACCATTATACAAAAAAGTTAGTTGTTGAATGTATCCAAAATTCAATCAATGTCTAAAATTCACAAGTTTGAGAAACATATCACCACCTATTCATTACCGTCTTTTCCACGTTCCATGAAAAAACGTTTCAATTCATCAATTTGTTGTTGTAACTGTTGGCGTTGCTCCTCATTTTGTTGGCGTTCCTCCTGAAGTTGCCTTTCAAAATGCGCTCGACGGATGCCACCGCCTCCCAATACGGTATGCGAGAAGTTGGGGATTTACCAAACACCATAGTTTTGTTAACACCGCCTCCCATACATCGCACTCTCCCGTGGTCATCAGTGCCCATCATACCTGTAAAAATCTTTTCGCGCGCCCTGGGAAAGTTTTGTTGCTCCTCTGGCCGGCTCATCAATTGCATCATTAAGCGTTTCTTTGTAACAAAAACAACATGTTCAATATAAATGTTTTAACTTTAATTAATATTATGAAAATGAAGTTAGAAATGAAAAAAGTATTCTATAGAATAACAAAACTGAAACAGAAAAGGTTGAAACTTTAACTTACAATCATTTGAGAGGTTTCTTGATCTGCAGGTGTTTTGCCCGTGCGCGTAGCTATGAACAAGCTTACGCGATCAGTTGGTAAACCCTCGTCGTCTCTCTACAATTTATAATAGAATCATTTGACCAAAAAAATATATTTATATACGATACAAAAAGAAACATTAATTGACAACTGAGAACTAAATTGAACGATGACAAACCTCTTTTATGACTTTGGAATGGGACTTTTTTCCGGTCCGGTTCAGGCACACTTGCTTTTCTCGATTCGCTTTATTTGTTTCTGATCTTTCCTGAAAAAAGAAGAAGATAATATTAGTATTAATTTGACTACTTATATAAGACAAGTGTGATAATAGATTGAGATTAATTTGAAATATACCCGAGCCTTGTCCGTACCCCACATCGCAACAAGTTGAGCCCATTGTTCCGGAATGCACCCACGGGGTGGGTGAGCCAATGCGTCCCGGTCGGATTCATACATCTTATAAAACGCTTTCAACTGACATTTCCATATTACAAAGTCATAACTGAGTAATATTCATAACAAAGTCATAACTGAGTAATATTCATAACTGAGTAATACTTATTATATGCTTCTCACCTGGTATTTCCAGTCACGCCACGCTTTATTGAGAGAAATATTCATAACTGGGTAATACTCCGGAGGCGCATTTGTATTATCCTATATACACAATTCAACAAAGAAAAAAAAATAATTGTTAGAGAATCATAAGACTTTTGACTACGTACTAGAGATTTATGTAAGAAATATGGATTACAACTTACCAGAACGTCATTCCATACAGCATCTATGCACTCATGGTTCATCTGAGGCCACTCTTTAGTTAATGGGAAATGTTCCCCATTTCTAGCAAAATGTCCTAGCTGAGTAGCTAGTTTTGCCATTTCCCCACCAACTGGTTGACCATATTGATTCCATATTATATTCAATTTCTCTTTACCCCATTTCTTTGGTTGGTTTTGCCACCCTCTTCCTTTATGGTTCGAGCCCCGACTGTTATTAAATTTTTCCTTGGCGGCATATCTGTCATATGACAATTCAATTATAGCACAAAAATTGGATAAACCAAGTAAAGGACCCAAAAAAACAGTCTTATAATATATGTATAAGACCTATAAATTTATTATAGGTCTTATGTATCTTATATAAGACCTATAAACAGCAACAACAACACTTGGGATTGACTCCCAACATGTTAGAGAACACAATCTTTTTTAGGGACTGCTGTGGATTCTCATGTTAATGTACCTGTCCAAAACTAATCCAAATCCAGAAACAAAACTTGGGATTGACTCCCAACATGTTAGAAGAACACATATGAATATTTGTAGGATTTATGGATTAATTTATGAAGCTGAAATCATGCCATGAACACAGAAGTCAAATCTGCCCAGAACAGGAAAACAGAGCACATCTCATTTTGATTCGAAATTTACATTATGAAGACATGCAAATCCTGGAAAACTCAAAACATGAAAGTTGAATACCACACATCAAATATGAATCCTGGGAAGTTTGAAGTCTAGAAAACAAGTTTAAAGGTTTCAAAACACCTCTGACATCTAATGTCAGAAATAGGACAGCTTCAATTCTGAGAGCATGCACTTGAATAAAAAAAATGGAAAAAGGTCTTTCCTGAGGTCACAAAATTATTTAAAAGGCATGAGTATTTTCCTTATCATGTTAAGAACAAATTTCGTTCTATAACTCAAACCCAGAAATCAAGTGTAGTTCATGTTTACTGCATGGAAAGACAAAGTGGTCAGCAACAGAATCTACTGGACAGCAGACATAGATCATGGAAACAAGCTTCAAAACATGATTTAAACATGGAATTAGACCTTGAAACTGAGTATGCAAGTACTCTAACATGTTATGAAAATACAATTTCATCTCCAAACTCCATAAGAACAATGACCCAACAGCAACAGCAAACAACAACACCAAATCTGCTCAAAACCAGATACCAGAAGAATGTTGAAGCTGCTGCTGCTTCAAGCTTGTATGCAAGATTCAATGAAGCTGCACTCAAGTCTTAAACTCAGTTTCATACAACTGGCAGGTTCCAATAGCCATAAATGAATAAAAGAAGACCCCAATGTCAAGTTTTGATGCATTTCTACATTAAATTTAGGTGGGTCAGTTATTAAGATTGCTTGAGAGTTTGGCAGGAGAGTTGACTTTTTAAGTTTTAAGAAGTCCAAGCACCGTTGTTAACAGCATATGTACTATTCAGAGTTGGGGGGAAATAGTTGACTTTTTATGTTTTGAAAAGGTCCAAGTTGTTTTTGAGAGAAAATGCTAGCACATCTCTTCTCTTCCCCATTTACACGAGCCAAAAAAAAATAAAATAAAAATCTAACAACTCCGAATATTATTTGGATTTTTTTTGGCATCCCGGCAGAGACCAAGTTTCACACAATTCACTATGACTGATCTTTGGATGAAATTCATTATTTTACCTTTTTCAGGCACAGTTCAGAGATACTTCCATTCCTAAATTATTACTGAGAAAGTAACAGCATAAGTCAACTACATACACATATAATCTGTTAGTACAATTATTAGATGCTGAAATAAAATATCTAACTAATTCTAGCCATCAAAGCCATGTCACATTCAAGTCACAGTACCACATATAAACTCGAACTAGACGTGTTATATGTATATATATATACACACACACTTCACCCCAATCAATGAAAACAATTGAAGTGTTGATGGCGTTTGGAGATGAAATTGTATGCATAATACTCTGCCCACCAGTTTGGGTTGTGGCTTTTAATTCTTTTGTTCTCCAAATCTTTTCCTTTTCATTCAAGTCCTGCCTCCCCTCCAAGTTTCCAAAAACAAACTCCCTCTCTCTCTCTCTCTCTCTCTCTCTCTCTCTCTCTCTCTCTCTCTCTCTCTCACACACACACACACACACACACACACTCAGAGTCAGAGACAATCATTCTTAAGCTTTTACTATTCAACTTCATTGTGAGGCTTCTAGAAAATAAATAGTCCTTCAATAATCTCAAAGAACCAAGCTTTAGGGTCTTCATTGCTTCAACTGCTGCTCTGTAAGAAGAGCAATTGCACCTCTTCTAGGTTGTTTATTTATCATTTGGGAATTGGGCTATGGCCATATGATTCAGTGGTTTTGTGTCTTTGTCTTTTATACATTGTTTTTACTTGGTTTAAATTTAATTTTCCAGCTTATGTGAACTTCACCTCTCCAACTGCACAACCAAATGGCAAAGGTTTTTGGGTATATCTAAAAACTTAAGTTCCATAAGGATTTGTTTAGATTTATTTTTAATTTTCTAAAAATATGCAACTCCTGTGAGTAATTCATTGAGAGTTCAACTATGCCCCCAATTAACAATTCAATGAATATGGTTAGTAGCTGTAAAGCACGAGTATATTCTTGTTTCCTTAAGTGGACTTCTTGGTAATTTTGAATTTTAACATCAAGAAAACGTATACCCAAAATTCACTTCTTTGCACATGATTCAATTTGTTTCTAGTTACTTGCTTGAAATCAATATTTTGGACTTTTCAGGTTTTGTATGATTGTCTCTTTAAGTATTTTCTTGTTATTATGTTTAATAGGTATGTACTAAAGAAGATCCGCGTGGCTAAGCAAACAGATAAATTTAAGCGTACAGCCCATCAGGAGGTAATAATTACTTCCAAAGATGTTTATTAGATCCAAGATATGTAACATAGAAGGAACATGCTTCCAAAGATGGATATGATGCAAAAAATGCATTTCCCTAATCACAAATACAACAACAACAAGAAAGAACATGCTTCGTGGGTACCAAATCGATGGGAAAGCGGGGCAGGGGGAACAACAACAACAACAACAACAAGGAACAACAACAACAACAAAAAGGAACAACAACAACAACACTATAGGGCAAGCCTTGCTTGATACAGAAAAAGTATAAAATAGTACGGGTGCAGGGCTCCGCGGCCACAAATCGGTGGGAAAGCGGGCGGGGACATCCAAAGTAAAATTGGATATTCATTTAATATATTCAAATTTCTACAGCATCAAAGGAGTACCCTAGAGAAGCGATGACGAGAGGTGGAAAGTAACTTGAGAGAGCAACTGCAACAAGATCCTGTAGGAAATAAGAGTTTGATCAAAAGAAGCAGAACAAATACATATTACAATTAACAATATTAATATTCAATTCAACCATATAAAATAACAAGTTTGATTGAAATATGAAACATAAGTAATAACATTGTCTTACTAATAGTAAGCAAATAAGATCTAAACAAATACATATTTCAATTAACAATATTAATATCCAACCATACAAAATAACAAGTTTGATTGAAACATGAAACATAAATAATAACATCAGCGATGAGAGCGGAGGTTTGTCCACGATAGTAGGTCGACGGGAAGAACGCCTGCGTGCGCGGCCGGTGGCTCTCGAATGCATCATAGTCAAATAATCCTCTGAAAGCGGCTCGTAATTCAGGCTCGTCTGCATCGCCCAAGCCTCCACTCGTATCTTACCGGCTCCCAAAATGGCAGTTTCATCTTCCAACCCACAAACGATCCCGCACCTCCCCATCTAGCATCCTCTAAAGCCTGTCGACTACGTTCCCGAGCGATAACCTCCCCCATCCCAGCATCCTCTAAAGCATGTCGGCTCTTGCTCCCGAGCGATCCTTGATCGCTCCCCGCTCCTCGAGAAATGCCCTCATGGTATCCCATTGATCAAAAGAACCATGCCGGCTCCGGTTACGCTGCTCTCCTCCCCGACCCCCTGTCTCCCTGATCCTCCTCTTCCTGCTCTCTTCATCATCCTCCTCATCAACGGGATCCATTTGATCATCAAAACCGGGCATACGCCAATGCTGGCCCGTTCACCACTCGGAAACGTGGCTCCTACACCCGCAACGGACCGTCCTCCCGGGAGTACCATATTCAAACAATAAATACATGTTGTCCTGTCGCCCTCCAGGTCCTCAAAACTTGTCATGCCACTAGCCGGTCTCCGTAATAAAAACTCGTGTCCCCATCAATCTCATCGCCTCGGGTTTTGGTTCACCCACACAAGCAAGCTTGAGCAATCAATGTGATCATCCCCCTATTGATATGTTTCCCTTTGTGGTAAGGGCAAATGCCTCACATCTTCGAACAAAAATATCAACCCAATCAGGAATCACCTGAAAACTCCACAACCCTATTCGCAAAAGGTTTACCATAGCCACATTCAATTGAGCGGGCTCTCCGTTTGCCAACCAAGACATAGATAGACCTCTGTAAAATAATTTCCAAGTCGGGTGAGAAAGAGAGGAAGCCCTAAGGTATTTCTTTTTACAGGGCAATCCTGTGAGCTCAGAAAAGAAAACAAGTCCCCCATCAGCCTCCACCCAGTTTCCTCTCGGCTGATCAACCCCAAAGATTTCCCTCAACTCATCATAAGTCACTCGATAGGCTTCATCATCCAGATGAAACCGAATAGAATTTTCTTGTGACCCCTTGCCTACCTCCAAAGTTGAAAGGAACTCAAGTGAATATCTCAAATACGTAGATGGAGTATTCCCCAGGAAATTACCTAACCCGGCTTGCGTCATCAATTCTGTTACTAACGTCTCTAAACCCAAATCCCTCAACACCGGCAAATGAAGGAAAGTGGTGACTTGAAATTTCCTACCCTCCAAATTTCGCCATTTTTTCTTTTGAGCGGAGGTCAATTGGGTCAATCCCATAAACTGCGTCAATGATGCATTAGGGGAAGTGGGATCATTTGGGACTACGGGCGGCGGGTTTTGTCTACCCCTCTTGTTGTTACCCCCTCTAACGTCTCTCTCCTTAGGAGGCATATTTTCAACAAAAAACCAACTACAAAACCTCCACACAAATCATAAAGAAAGTGCAACAATAAACACACCCCCACAATCAAATTCTCCTTCCAATTCCCAACCGAACCACCACACTACAGTTTTAGCACAACCCACCTATATATAAGACGGAGAGACAAATTTTAGTAATAACATTGTCTTAGTAAATAGTGAGCAAATAAGATCTAAACAAATACATATTATATAGAAGTAACAATATTAATATTCAACCATACAAAAATAACAAGTTTGATTGAAACATGAAACTTAAGTAATAACATTGTCTTAGTAAATAGTAAGCAAATAAGATCTAAACAAATACTACTCAAACTAATCATCATCATTATCGGCCATATCAACATCATCATTATCGGTCATATCAACATCAACATCATTGATATTAGTAGTTTCAATCTCGACCCCATCAACTCCCTCTCGCACCCACGATGCTTCTTCGTTAGCAACATTTTCATCCAGATTTTATGAGCAAAATGGTACCAATTGTGGAATCGAATCTGAAACTTGTTTATCATCATTTGAATATATGTCAAAACTATCTCTTGGTGTAATCCTCATCACAACTTTCCAATAACTTTCTATAGGATCTTTAGCATACCAAACTTGCTCAGCTTGAGATGCTAATATGAATGGTTCATCACCAACTCGATTATCCTTATACAACTTGTGATTGAAGTTTACAAGAGTAAATTTTTGCTCATCTTCCATCTTGCCTGTCCGGTTATCAACCCAATCACATTTAAACAATACAAATCTTATTAAGTTGCTATAACAAATTTCAAGGATCTCAATCAACTCCCCGTAGAAGTTAACATCCCCTACAATGGGATTATTATCCTTTCGGCTTGCAAAACTTGTCACACTTGCATTCAGCATGACTCCACTATTTTGAGTTTTCCTCCGTCTATCGACATCCTTCACTCGAAATCGAAAACCATTTATTATGTAAGACTTATACCGCCTCGCATCCATATGAGGACCCAATGCAAGACTCATAATTCTTTCGGGCACTACATCTTTCGTCGTGCATACCTTTTATAAAAAACAAAATTTAATAAGAAAATATTTAAAACGATAAATTGAAACTATTATATGAAGATGGTTTCATACTTACATAATCCTTAAACCAGCTAACAAGCTTATCATTATGTTCTTTCTCTATAAGATGTCGTTGATTACGAGGTAGTGTCTCCCTCAAATGTGCACGATGCATTCGGAGCAGATTGAAAATATGAATTAAGTATTAATTTAAAATATAAAAGATATAAGGAATGTAAGCCTCATGTAAGGAATCACTTACTCTAGGTATTGTTCAACATCTTCAGCATTGAAAAGCACATATCTATGTGCTTGTACTCGTGTGATGTAATCAAGGGTAATTACCTCTTCTTTTCCTACAAAGCGGCCTAACTCATCACCTTCATCATCATTTCTTCTAGGACGATTGGACTTTGTCTCAATGTCATCCAAATATTGCGTACAAAAAGTCATGCATTCTTCAGCCACAATTGCCTTAGCTATGGAGGCCTCGGGATGGGCTCGATTTCGAACATATAATTTTAATGTAAGTAGAAACCTACAAAAACATTTACTTATGCTAAAGCAGATGTAAAAAGGAATTTAACATTTTTCAAAGTAAATTTAATATTGATGTACCTCTCTACCGGATACATCCAACGAAATTGTATTGGGCCTGCTAGCAAGGTCTCCTCGGCTAAATGCACCGGCAAGTGCTCCATAACATCAAAGAAAGCTGGTGGGAATATTTTCTCGAGAGTGCATAGTGTGACAGCCATCCGATCTTGTATCTTTTTTAAATCAGCAAGTGTATTCACCTTTGAGGATAATTGCCTAATGAAATTTGTCAACTCAATGATGGCTTTTACAACAGAAGTAGGCAATGCTTTTCGAACAGCTAAAGGGAGTAGTTGTTGGAGCAAAATATGACTATCATGGCTCTTAAGACCCCAAATAGCTCTTTCCTCTAGATGTACACAACGAGATATGTTTGACGAGTAGCCATCAGGGACTTTGACTCCCTTTAGAACTTTCAAGAATGTGTCTTTATGCTTCTTACTCATTGTGAACTGAGCCGGAGGCATAATTTCTTTGCCAGATGGAAGCTTTTGTAGATGCAATGGTTTCCGAATGTTCATCTCTTTTAGGTCTTTTCTTGCTTTATCATTATCTTTTGATTCCCCCGCAGTACCTAACAGAGTATGTAGCACATTATCACACACATTTTTTTCAATGTGCATAACATCAAGATTATGACGAACATGATTATTTGCCCAATATGGCAACTCAAAGAAGATACTCCTCTTTTTCCAATTGTGACACAACTTAGGAACCTTTCTTTTCTCAAACTTGGCTTGTTGCTTCTCACCCTCTTCTCTTTTTCTCTTTTTAATAACATCTTCTATTTTATACTATGTTTCCATATTTTCAACTTGTTTAAGCAATTTTGTTCCAAACAATAACTTGGGCTTATCTCTCACTTCATGTGTGAGCACCCCAACCCGGGACCTAAGGCGTGTCCCGAGCTTGAGAAGCTCAAACCAAGAAAACCCATCTTAGATTTTTAAAACTTTTATTTGCCTTTACAAGAAAACCAATTCTCAATTTTCTCATCAACAAAATCAAATAATAATATCTCCACTTGGAGGAATTTAAACAAATACTTTAATAACCATACTTGATTAATTACATTGAAAACCCTAATTAACATTATTTAACAAAAGAGTTTTCCTTACAACTTATAAAAGAGTAATACTTAAATATGACTCCCGACAACCCGCTCATATACCTATCCTGACAAGTCCCAAAAGCAAGAGTCCAAACTCTTTCCCCGGCCTCACTGGTTCAGGTCACCTGTCTCAGCACAATCTAAAGCAGTAAAAGGGAAGGGGTGAGAATAAATCTCAATAAGCTATTATGAATGCAGCAAGATGCCAAACAAGATGCAACACATAGCATGGTAGCACGTAACACATTATGAAAGCGGTAAACACCTTACGTTACCTCATTTTACCTTTCCCGTCTGAACAATAAGTCGTACAACGTGGGAGTAAAACTCCGCTCTTTGGTGAATTGCCCCCATGCACCTTCACCACTTATAGGTCTCATACCCCAGAGATCCATATAAGAAAATAAGATACTTATATGACCCTTATTCAGAGTATCATATAATATCATCGCTACTGTAAAGCTTTTGGCTTCATACAAAGCATTCCACCGGTACACCAAATTGCAGCGGCCTGTAAGGCTTTTGGCTCAATACAATGGCTAGCACCCCCACTCTGTGGCCACAGAGGGGGCAGGTCACAGGTATAATGAACCTTCAATCACTTATAGAACAAATCAATAATTGATTGAATTCCATTATACCCCCTAATCATATATACTCGTTCAAGCACATGATAGATACTTGAAATAAATCCACAAAGGGGATAATAACATAACAACATGGTAATGTATACTCATGTTAAATCAATAATATAGTGCAACATTCATTTAATACACTATGCATAATCCATCAATGAAAATGAACTCAAGTAAGGTATCCATATAACCACATAATCCACATCGGGATACAATATAATCAACATGCCAGATAATCCACAACTGGGATACCATATAATCACCATGCCAGATAATACACAACTGGGATACAATACAACCATATACCAAATAATCCACAATTGGGATACCATATATTGATGTAACACATATACATTTCTAACCAACGCAATAGTGTGATTATAGTCTCTACACTGTTCAACTAATCACCAAGGTATGGGAGCAAATAAGGTCACCCTAAACCATAAACCATTCTTACGAAGTCATTACTCAACCTTGAATAATATTAATAAAAGTGCAAGACCTACTTCCCAAGTTTGAACCACTTTGGTGAAGTCACAAATCAAACTTATCCACCATTTCTAATTAATATTTAACTATTCCCAATATCCCATTTTGATCAAATAAGACATCATGGTCTAGCCAAGGTATTCTACTTTAACCCAAGTTAAAGGAAATTAATTCATATCTTAGGTAGATTAGGTTACTACTAATTTATAATGGTTAGAAATCATTCCCCGAGATTTTAGATGAAATCGCAAGAAAGGAAAACCGAGAGATTACGGTGACATGGGCGACCGCCCAGTCACCATGGGCGACCGCCCAAGCAAGGGTAAAAGGAGGTTGAAGTTGCTGTGCTGATGGGCGGCCGCTCAAGCCACCATGGGCGACCGCCCAAGAGGGAAAATTGAAGGCTCAAAGGCTGAGGTGATGGGCGATCGCCCAGGGCACATGGGCGACCGCCCAAGAGGGTTTTTCTCAGATTTCTCAGCTGAACCAAAACACTAAACCAAAATTTCTCATTAACAATAACCATTTATTCCTAATCCTTTCATACCCTTTTTCAAATAATCAAGAGGAACCCAACTCTTTTTACTTACTTAGTCAATTCTCACATTTCCTTATCACAATTCAATCTTAACATTCTTTACTAAATTTAAATCTTACTCCCTTACTCTTTACCATTTCCCATGAACAACAACACTATACTTATTTCATTAACCCATTAATCAACTCCAAGAAGTATCCCAAATTGTCAAACAACAAAAATCCCAAACAAGAACAACATCAAATATCTCATGAGCAAGTAATTGAAGGAAAATCATAACAATCACATTATCAAACGTATACCAAATCCTTTTTCTACCTCTTTCTTCCCAAATGAAATAAACTCATAATCTCTTCCAATTCAAGGTAAGGTAGTCATAACCATATACAAGAACTCCATTAAAATCATCAACCTTTTATACTCATTTTTCTCTCATTCTTCCAACATAAACCCCCATTTCATACTAAAATCAATTCATCCTTAATTAACCCATTTTACTCAAATAACTTTATTCAAAAATATCATAATCATTTTCTTTTCACAAAAATGTTCATTAACACATAAAGTGGCAATATTTAGAAAGAAGTCATAATAACTTACTTTAGCCAATACAAGATGGAATGATGATTTTCTTGGTTTGATGAACTTTCCTAAATGCTCCAAGCACAAAAGTACAACTTGATTTGAAAATGGAGAAGAAATGAGCTTTGCTAGAAGTCTTGGAATGTGAGGCTTTCAAATGGAGTTTTCATGGAAAAAGTGTAAGAAGAAAAATGGAGAAGGATGATGAAGGTGAATAGAGGGAGTATGGAAAGAGTAAGGGAAAGTATGGGAGGTATGGGTGATATTGACTTAGGAGGGAAAAGGAGAGGAAATTAGGGGAAATGGTCCCCCCACCTTAAGCTTTCCAAATAAACTCTTTCAACCATTTAAAATACCCTCCCAACTCATAACATTTTATTTGTCCATTTTAGTACCACTCCAACCCATTACTTTATTTATTTCCAATTAATTTGATTTAACCAAATACTTTAACTCACTTCCATTTCTATTATTATACTTCTCCCAAGAACATTATTTTATTTCCCAATCATTTCATCCTAATATAAGAAATTAAATATATAAAATGAACACATAATATTAACAATAATATTAAAATCATATAATATTATACTAAAACTAGTGCCTAGGGTTAGGGTCGTTACACTCACTCCCCCTTAAAGAAAATTCGCTCCGAATTTTAAACTTGATTACCTTAAGGATCCATAACAAAGGGTACTTCTCCAAGCATTTCAATTTACAACCTTCCAATAGTTTCCTCAAAGTCATGAGTCTTATATACATTCTCACAATCCAAACATTCTAGAATTTAATCCCGGAATTGCAATTCTAATAACTCTCAACGTTTTCCCCACATAAGTCAAATCCGTCAAATCATCATTAACTGAAGAACTCCATACGTACGAAGGATAATACAAATAAATTTTCCATACCAAGCTTTATCTAAGTTAACTTCCTCGAAGCATACGTTATTACTTTCCCATTTCTCATAATATCACAACCTAATTTTCCTTTAATACGCACTTAAAATTCACAAAGTCCTCACATACATTAGGTAAGGTAAGGATCGGATCTATAGCCAATCTATTCTCCATCTCTATCAATAT
Organism: Adenophora triphylla var. japonica; assembly: GCA_022495995.1. Lineage (NCBI taxonomy): Eukaryota > Viridiplantae > Streptophyta > Magnoliopsida > Asterales > Campanulaceae > Adenophora > Adenophora triphylla. Next base: position 346,895 of record JAFEMH010001274.1, read on the forward strand.
GGTTCATCCTTATTACATCCTACACCATTTATATCTTCTTTAGAGTTAACTAAATCAATGATTTTAAAATTCTCAAGAATTCCTTAAAATTTCTTCGGTAGCACTTACCAACCCAAAGATCACGGACTAAATCCTCATAAGATCCATGGTAACATCCGAGTTTAAGACTATAGAACCCAAAATTTGGAATCCTCTCGATCCAACTCACACTAGCTACAATTTGCATACAAGGACTCCTCACAAGGAATCGTTAAACCAACTCTCAAATGATTTTCATGATCTTCCCGGAACTTTAATTAATAAAGAGACCATCAATCCTAATTACCACAAAGCCATCCAACTAAAGATTGAAACTCGGATTATCATACTTAGAATCAACACATGAGATGCCTTGATGGAACACAATTACCATCTACTCACAACTAGCACGAAAAATTTCCGGAAGGACTTCTTATGCAAGTCTAACACATACTAATTACCCTTCACATCTTTAACCAAAACTTTCTGCCTTTAATGCTTATATAACAAGAGTACCATATAAAGGTTTATCTATATTAAATACCAATATAATCAATTTAGGTATAGAAAAGGAGACTCACTTCTTATGATAGTCTACCAACGCACAACAACAACTTAACCCTCCAGGTCAAGTATATCTCATAATTTCACATCGGTAATCATACCAAATAAACTGACAATACATGCACAGCTATAACCACATCACCACCGTGATAAACCAAAGAAGATTCGAGGTATTCTCTCATAAGAGCAGAATTCTCTAACAATAAAACAATTTCTCAAGTAATGTATGCTACATAGAAGCAACATGCAATGCCACACATAATGATATGAAACAAGATCTATAAAATATGACCCCTAACTTCTGAAACAGGTAATATACCTCTAGTGACCTCTGAGGGAGCTATCTCTCCTATATCCGAAACATATACTCGACCTTCAGACCTTCACTTTACAACACCATTTTACCCTATTCAATATTGCTATTACTAAATCTTTCTTCACATCCTTTCATGATCATTCTAACTTAACTAAAATGGATACATAATTCTCAATCACTTTGAATATCAACCTTACCATATTCATTCCAAAATCACCATTTCCTGCTTATTTCCAAAGCCCTATTAATTGGCTAACCATTACAACCACTATGTATATCACCTAATACATCATATACCATATATGACCATAATTCAACAACAACTATACCATTGAGTCAACTTTAATTATAAGGTTCTCAAATGATACCATATACCTTCTCCAAGTCATATAACCCTATTACTCTATCTTTCCACATTAACCCATACCTACTATCACTATTCGCCATGTTCCTTCACCCACTACCTAAGCTATTTTTATTATTTTTACACATCACAAGCCACACAACAATACTCTCTCCACCATATATATTAACCTTTATAATACTCTTTCAATTACCAATCTATATTTGATCAAACCATCACTCTACTCATTTCCCTTTCTTATTATTCCAACAACCAAACAAATTGTCAAACTTATCAAAAATCATTTATACGGTAATAATAGCATTGTACAACACATATAACAACAACTTTACAACTTAGCCAACTTCATAAAACGGACCCTAAATAATACCACATACTTAAATCATTTTTCTTAACATCAATACAATATCAAAACTTCACTATACCACATCTCAACTAATTTAACAATTTCAACCCAAGTAAAATGCACCAACCCACCTGCAACATTTTCCATATTCAACCCAAAACCATTTGAATTCATTACTAAAATACCATGACTGTGAGGCTACAATTTAAACATCCTTCGTTTTCTAGAACCTTTCGCTGGTCATCACTGTTTCCAGCCATTAGAACAAACTCCTGCACTAAACACTCGGCGTCAATTAACACACACTCCCCCTTAGTTTAGACATTTACCCATGACCTATAAACTAAGCTCTGATACCAACTGTGAGCACCCCAACCCGGGACCTAACGCGTGTCCCGAGCTTGAGAAGCTCAAACCAAGAAAACCCATCTTAGATTTTTAAAACTTTTATTTGCCTTTACAAGAAAACCAATTCTCAATTTTCCCATCAACAAAATCAAATAATAATATCTCCACTTGGAGGAATTTAAACAAATACTTTAATAACCATACTTGATTAATTACATTGAAAACCCTAATTAACATTATTTAACAAAAGAGTTTTCCTTACAACTTATAAAGGAGTAATACTTAAATATGACTCCCGACAACCCGCTCATATACCTATCCTGACAAGTCCCAAAAGCAAGAGTCCAAACTCTTTTCCCGGCCTCACTGGTTCAGGTCACCTGTCTCAGCACAATCTAAAGCAGTAAAAGGGAAGGGGTGAGAATAAATCTCAATAAGCTATTATGAATGCAACAAGATGCCAAACAAGATGCAACACATAGCATGGTAGCACGTAACACATTATGAAAGCGGTAAACACCTTACGTTACCTCATTTTACCTTTCCCGTCTGAACAATAAGTCGTACAACGTGGGAGTAAAACTCCGCTCTTTGGTGAATTGCCCTACGCACCTTCACCACTTATAGGTCTCATACCCCGTAGATCCATATAAGAAAATAAGATACTTATATGACCCTTATTCAGAGTATCATATAATATCATCGCTATCTGTAAAGCTTTTGGCTTCATACAGAGCATTCCACCTACACCAAATTGCAGCGGCTGTAAGGCTTTTGGCTCAATACGCCGCTAGCACCCCACTCTGTGGCCACAGAGGGCGGTCACGTGTATAATGAACCTTCAATCACTTATAGAACAAATCAATAATTGATTAAATTCCATTATACCCCCTAATCATATATACTCGTTCAAGCACATGATAGATACTTGAAATAAATCCACAAAGGGGATAATAAAATAACAACATGGTAATGTATACTCATGTTAAATCAATACTATAGTGCAACATTCATTTAATACACTATGCATAATCCATCAATGAATATGAACTCAAGTAAGGTATCCATATAACCACATAATCCACATCGGGATACATTATAATCAACATGCCAGATAATCCACAACTGGGATACCATATAATCACCATGCCAGATAATACACAACTGGGATACAATACAACCATATACCAAATAATCCACAATTGGGATACCATATATTGATGTAACACATATACATTTCTAACCAACGCAATAGTGTGATTATAGTCTCTACACTGTTCAACTAATCACCAAGGTATGGGAGCAAATAAGGCCACCCTAAACCATAAACCATTCTTACGAAGTCATTACTCAACCTTGAATAATATTAATAAAAGTGCAAGACCTACTTCCCAAGTTTGAACCACTTTGGTGAAGTCACAAATCAAACTTATCCACCATTTCTAATTAATATTTAACTATTCCCAATATCCCATTTTGATCAAATAAGACATCATGGTCTAGCCAAGGTATTCTACTTTAACCCAAGTTAAAGGAAATTAATTCATATCTTAGGTAGATTAGGTTACTACTAATTTATAATGGTTAGAAATAATTCCCCGAGGTTTTAGGTGAAATCAGTAAGAAAGGAAACCGGAGAGATTCTGGTGACATGGGCGACCGCCCAAATCACCATGGGCGACCGCCCAAGCAAGGGTAAAAGGAGGTTGAAGTTCATGCTGGGACGGGCGGCCGCTCAAGCCACCATGGCGACCGCCCAAGAGGGAAAATTGAAGGCTCAAAGGCTGAGGTGATGGGCGATCGCCCAGGCACATGGGCGAATCAAAGAGGTTTTTCTCAGCTCTCAAAAACCAAAACACTAAACCAAAATTTCTCATTAACAATAACCATTTATTCCTAATCCTTTCATACCCTTTTTCAAATAATCAAGAGGAACCCAACTCTTTTTACTTACTTAGTCAATTCTCACATTTCCTTATCACAATTCAATCTTAACATTCTTTACTAAATTTAAATCTTACTCCCTTACTCTTTACCATTTTCCATGAACAACAACACTATACTTATTTCATTAACCCATTAATCAACTCCAAGAAGTATCCCAAATTGTCAAACAACAAAAATCCCAAACAAGAACAACATCAAATATCTCATGAGCAAGTAATTGAAGGAAAATCATAACAATCACATTATCAAAAGTATACCAAATCCTTTTTCTACCTCTTTCTTCTCAAATGAAATAAACTCATAATCTCTTCCAATTCAAGGTAAGGTAGTCATAACCATATACAAGAACTCCATTAAAATCATCAACCTTTTATACTCATTTTTCTCTCATTCTTCCAACATAAACCCCCATTTCATACTAAAATCAATTCATCCTTAATTAACCCATTTTACTCAAATAACTTTATTCAAAAATATCATAATCATTTTCTTTTCACAAAAATGTTCATTAACACATAAAGTGGCAATATTTAGAAAGAAGTCATAATAACTTACTTTAGCCAATACAAGATGGAATGATGATTTTCTTGGTTTGATGAACTTTCCTAAATGCTCCAAGCACAAAAGTACAACTTGATTTGAAAATGGAGAAGAAATGAGCTTTGCTAGAAGTCTTGAAATGTGAGGCTTTCAAATGGAGTTTCCATGGGAAAAGTGTAAGAAGAAAAATGGAGAAGGATGATGGAGGTGAATAGAGGGAGTATGGGAAGAGTAAGGGAAAGTATGGGAGGTATGGGTGATATTGACTTAGGAGGGAAAAGGAGAGGAAATTAGGGGAAATGGTCCCCCCACCTTAAGCTTCCCAAATAAACTCTTTCAACCATTTAAAATACCCTCCCAACTCATAACATTTTATTTATTTTCAATTATTTTGATTTAACCAAATACTTTAACTCACTTCCATTTCTATTATTATACTTCTCCCAAGAACATTATTTTATTTTCCAATCATTTCATCCTAATATAAGAAATTAAATATATAAAATGAACACATAATATTAACAATAATATTAAAAGCATATAATATTATACTAAAACTAGTGCCTAGGGTTAGGGTCGTTACATCATGAGTACCATCAAAAGAGCTTTTATCCTTACGAAAAGCATGACTCCTAGGCAAGAAGCGTCGATGACCAATATAACAATACTTGCCACCATGATCCAACCATCGTGATTGAGGTCTCACATTGCAACAAGGGCAAGCATATTCACCTTTAGTGCTCCATCCAGACAACATTTCATATGCAGGAAAGTCATTTATTGTCCATAATAGTGAAGCTCGTAAAGTAAACAACTCGTTCCTTGATGTATCATAAGTTGATATACCATCTTCCCACAATTCCTTCAACTCATCAATTAACGGTTGGAGATACACATCTATCTTGTTACCTGGCCCTTTTGGGCCTTAATTAAGCACCGACAAGAAGAAATATGGCTATTTCATGCATAACCAAGGTGGAAGATTGTATGGCATAAGCAAAACCGGCCAAGTACTGTGAGATATAGTCATTGTTCTGAAAGGATTAAATACGTCAGATGCTAATCCCAATCTAACATTCCGAATTTCACTTGAAAATAATGGATAACGTTCATCGAATTCCTTCCACGCACGAGAGTCTGCAGGATGCCTCAGCACACCATCGTCTATTCTTTTCTCGGCATGCCATCTCATGAGTGTCGCAGTCTTAGATGACCAATACAACCTTTGCAACCTTGGCTTTAAGGTAAAATACCATACTTTCTTCATCGCTACCTGCTTGGGAAGTTTATTCTTGCCACTTATTTCCGCACCTTCACCGCTACCCCCTTCTTCTTGTTGCTTATATCTAGAGGCTCCACAAATTTCACATTTAGTAAGTTTTTCAGTTTCATTTCGAAACAACATACAATGATTAATGTGTAGGTGTTAGTGCCCTAGGCCTATAGAGATAGACCTTTATGTAATGTCATTGTTCATTTATATAAGAGATTGTTTCTTTGATTATTATATGTGTTTGCATGTTTAGTTATAATAATCGTGTCCCTAGTACTTATGAAGCACTAGTATGAAGTCTAATGGATAATCATGTGATGATTATATGCATGGAGATGCACATTAGATTCATGGGTACTTGTTAGAGAACAAGGTACTGGACTTGACCCATTATGAGATTTATGTCATGGTCATATGTCATAAATAAATCTCATATAGTTATATCATTGATATCCTTTCGACACGAGATTATCATCGTCTTCCGCTCGATGAATATCATGTTTGATATAGTTTAACGTTGTCTTTAACCGGATGACAATAAGGGCTATCATTGGCATGGTATGATTCTTGTTGGGAAGAATGATAAGTCAAGATGGAAAATTGTCCCTCGTAAAGAGAGATGTTTGCTAGGCCACTCGTAAGTAAGATTGATGTAACATAGATCGCTACGAATGAGTTAATGTGATTAATATCATTCGATTAATCAATTTGCTTGGTAACGAGAAAGCATTGAACAATATGAGTTGACGTAGACCATGACTCATGTTCAATATAACATCGTGTGACAATGGGATTGTGATATGTTCTATGTAGGAAATCGAACTTAATATTATATTATTTGGATAGGCATGATGGCTTGCTAGAGTCCGCTCATGTCTTATGAGGATCGATGTGATCGAACTCATTACCAACATAATATAGTCCTATGGGGTCACACGCATCGAATGAATTGTCAAAAATGAAGATTATGGAATCTGGGCATGTGGGCGACCGCACAGGTGTACCATGGGCGACCGCCCACAAGTCAAATGTTGGCATGGGCGATCGCTCAAATGATATGGGCCACCGCTCATTGTTGTTCGAAATTTGGCATCAGTTACTGTGCTGATGGGCGACCGCCCAGCCCCGTGTGGGCGACCGCCCATGTATGATTTCGAATAAGGGATATGAGACTGTGCTCATGGGCGACCGCCCATGACCTTGTGAGCGACCGCCCATATGAGGTTTCGAATGATGGGATAATATTTATAACGTATAAATACTATCCCTCTTCAACCCTAGCAGCCAAGTGACGAATTTTGAGTTTAGAGAAACACAAAATTGAGAGGTTTTTCAATTGTGAATTGAAATCATCACACCAATTTCATAACACTTCATAGATTGAAAGGAGTTTCAATCGAGGGATCTAGCAATTCACCTAGAATTGTTCTAGGGTTCGTTCATCGCGTGGATATACATAGAGGATCTTCGCTCGTCAAGATCTTTCGTTCGTGATTCGCCGTTCGTTCATTAAGGATTAACAAGGTCGTTCAATCTGGAGTTGGGTCAAGTTTATCAACGACAAAAGCACTCAAGGTTGGTATTTCTATTTCATCTTTCTTAATTAATCATCTAGAACGGATTCTAGGGCTTCGAGTTTTTCGAGTTATTGCATTATTCCACTGCGCATAGACCCTCGAAACCCAACATAATGCACGCGTCCCACGTTTTATAACTAAAACCCAAATCCGCAGTCATCTTGTACGCCTCACGATAGGAACTTGGCACTTTCGCTGACTGAGGCAATGCCCTAATGAAAATTTTTAATAAAGAAGTAAATCCCTTATCGGCCACTCGATAATTAGCCTTCCAGTGCATAAGTTCTACAATAAATGAGAGTACTGTAAACTTATCACACCCTTCCCACAAGGCTTGATCAGCATCTCTCAAAAGTCTAAGAAACTTTGCGGTGGATGTATCTGATTGTACGATTTCTTCAATTCCTGGCTGGTTACTATCCGGCATACCCATCCCTTCATGTACCATTCGCCTCATACAATCTTGCACGCCCAATTCAATTTCAATGCCATCTTCAGTTGTCCTATCATTATTATCATTCTTACGCGCCGAAATGTACTCTTCCCCGTGCCTAATCCAATTCTTGTAATCTTTTTGAAATCCCACTTCAATACAATGTGATCTCACGATTGCACGGTCTTTTTGGTAACGATTTGCGCATTTTTTACAAGGACAATATGTTTCTTTAACATCAACAGACTTTTTTGAGAATGCAAAATCGAGAAAGTTGTCAACCCCAGACATATACTCATTTGAAATTCGATTATCCAAATCAATCAAACTTTTGTCCATATATGACTTGACTTGATATTTTTAACGTTAAAATACAACCTATATATAAGACCGAGAGACACAAATTTTAGAATAAAAATAAACTCATAAACAAACATAGTCTAAATATGTACAACTTTTGTCCAAATATAGATAATATACATTGTTGGAGCCTAGCCTATTAGTCGAACTTGGGCCCATGATATAGTATAACCCTATGACAACATTCATTTGTTCTCTCTCACAAGCCCCCCCCCCCTAATTGAGAAGCTAATTTAAGGAACTAGGTTGATGTGCAAAACAACATCTAGATTGCTAAAAAGATTATGTGCTTTATCAAGTTAGGGCGTGTGCGTGGACAGACTAAACATGAAAAGAGCTATACCATTAACTGTCCCCTAAACAGAGCAATGATAATATTATTTAGATTTACATTACAAAATACTATAAACCAAAACAATATAGAATCAGCATTCAACTTTTTGAGACTTTCAGTTCATCCACGATCGCCATGTGCATAAGCTTGTACACGTTCAATATGATTACACGAGCTTAATCACATATCTAGAATTTATCCATTACCAACACTCACTCTCAACTACCAAATCGCGCATAAAACTCGGGAAGGTTGTCATTTATTTGGTTTGCTTTCTCTCAGGTGATTTACAACAGTTGAAACTGGGAAGGTTGTCATTTATTTCCACTTGATTCTTACTACTAAAATTCGCCCTAATAAATCTTATGTATTTACAGTTTATCCTTAATTTTGTATGGAACTTAATATATACTGTACTTTTTTTTTCTTTTTTCTTTTGGGACAAACAAAAAGATGGCAAATGGGAACATCTCTATGGGACGGAGGAAGTATCATTTAAACCAAAGATTTGCTATTAACGTCAGTAGAAAATGATTGGTAATATCAATCAAATAAAGCCTACAAACATAATCTTGATTTCAATCAAATAATAGACATTGGGGATTAATAACAGTTAAGCACTTTCATCTCTCACTAATTTGGAGTTCATAAAATGGCAACACTTCCGCAACAACTGCCTATAAAACATGAAGAGCATACAAAATTGAAAAAAACGCAACAAGAGCATACAAATGTATACCTGATTGTTGTTGATCGAAGAAATCAACGCTCAAGGAGGAGAGAGAGACTGAGATAAGCTATAGAGGAGAAAAAGAGAGACTGAGATACAGAAGAGATCGAAGAAATCTTCCGAATAACACCAGACCAAGAACAACAAAAACCAAAAATTAAAAGTAAATACGCTATACCTACCTCTGATTTGGTCACCGGCGTCGGAAATTCGATCGTGCCCTAGCTATGGAGGTGAGAAAGAGAGACTGAGAGATTACCGCGAAACTGAATAGGGAAATTTGGGTTTTTGGTATTTAATAACATTTACGGCGGATATTGTACACCGCCGTAAATAATTGTATTATTTACGGCGGACGCGTATCAACCACCGATAATAAGTACCTATATACGGCGGCTACTGATATACCGCCGTATATAACTTCGATCTCGTATACGTACATGCCAAATGTACGTACATTACTTATTTACGGCGGTTGCGTCCGCCGTATATATTATTTATTTACGGCGGCGATGCATACTGCCGTATATATAAAGTATATACGGCGGACGCGTGTGCACCGCCGTATATGAGCGCCATAAAAAGCCTCCTTTCTTGTAGTGATAAGAAACCTTTGACTTTGTTTTAAAAGGGAATATAAGAAAACCTAATGTCTACTACATTTTAATAAGAATGAAAGAAAATATTATAGAGGGGTTCAGAGGTTAGGTTACAAAACGAGTAGGTGTTAGGCACCCGCTCTACCCAGCCTTAAGGCCGATCTTGCTACTTTAAGTGTTATAGGTCTAATGTTCTCTAAGCTATGCTTACTCCCCTTTTAGTCTTTACTCCTTACTTGATATGGGGCAAGCAATCTTTTGAAGCCTTTTCCCACCATTTCACCTATAAAAGGAGCCCTCAAGCTCCTTTGAAGAGGTTAACAAAAACATTCACAAGAAAATCTCATTCCAAACACTATATTTTCACCAAGAACACCCAAAACACACACACAAAAAAAAGAAAAAAAACTTCTCTCCTTTTTCAAGCAAGCTTTGGAAAAGACAACCATTAAATACAAGGCATTTTCAAAAAAGCTTATTTAAATTGGGTACCATTTCTTACTCTTATTGTTCATTTACTTGTTTTCTCTCCATTATGTATGCAATCCCCGTCAAAAGAGACTTTTTAAAAGGTTATTTCAAATCATTGAAGTTAACCACAAATAGCCTCCTTACCATTCCCAATATCATTAAAAATCCCCTTACCTGATAAGTATGTAAAGCCGTGATTCTCTCCCAGACTCTCTCCCAGATTGGAGCTCATTGTTGACGTGATTATAGGATAGAATTGTAGTCAGCTAGGCTTGATTTTTTAATCTCATTTGTAATAGTTATCCTTTCCATATTTGTTCATATCTCACAATTGTATTGAAGATTTAGGACTCTTTATTATTATGTATATATATGACAAGATCAAAGAGAAGAACTCACGTTGAGTCTTCCACCAATTTTATTTGTCTTATATGGTATCACGATCCTCTTGAACGGAGCCATGACAATACCGACTGATTCCAACCCTTCAGTCAACTCTCCGTCACCTTCTTTCGCTGCCACTTCATCTCTTCCTCTAAATCTCAATATCCAGTCTTACCTTGGTCATTGTCATCTCACAAATGACAATTACTTGAACTGGAGATCCTTTTTTTATACGGTCCTCACGACCTATAAACTAACAACGGTCGTTACAAACGCTGTTCCACCACCATCCAAAAAGGCAGATGGCTCTTCCAAACCAGAATTGGATTTCTTCCTCCAAGCCTCAAGTCTTGTTCTTGGCTGGATTAAGGCTACAGTCACTGCCAAAATTCAGTCAAGAGTCAACCCTTGTGACACCGCTCCGGCAGCATGGTCTATGCTTGAGAAACGGTTCGGAGGACGGTCTAGAGTTCATATCCAAAAACTCAAAACCGGTCTCAATGCCCTAGCTAAGAAACCTGAGACCACAATTGATGATTATTTCCTCCAGGCCGTCTCAATTTACGATGCCCTTGCTAAGGCAGGCGAAGTTATCTCCGACTAGGACTTGCAGCAAAGAATTGTGGTCGAACTTGGACACTCATATAAGGAGTTCATCACCTTCCAAAATAATCGTCTAGCAGCTTCATTAGATGATCTTCAGGATCTTCTATTGCAAGAGGAAGACCTTCAATCCCGTTTCTCTACTGCCGCCTTGCATCCTACTTCTGCTCTCCTCACAGGCACTACCACTAAGCCTCGTCCTCACTCACTACCACTAAGCCTCGTCCTCACTCCTATAATCCCACTGGTGGCGCTCCAAATCCAGGTAAAGGCCGTGGAAACAAAAAGGGTAAGGGGATGCCACAGCCTGCTCATGGCCGTGATGCTGCTCAAAAGGGGAGAGGTCGTGGGATTTTGCCTACCCCACAAATGGGTTTCCAGTTTAACCCACAACCTAGAAACCTGACTTCTTCTCCCAGGCCAAACCTCGCTTATACCCCGCCTAATCCCTTCACATATGTTCCTAATTCAGCCTGTCAACTGATAAGTGACTATTATATAGTCATTTATCCTAAGTTTTATATACTTTTACATAAATAAATCATCATTTCTCATTTAGTTTTTAGTACTTTTTAGTTACTTTTTCATATTATTTGGATTTTACGCCTTTGGTATATTTCTTGCATTTTAAGACAGGTTTTAGGGTCTTTTTATATCAAAAGGATGCTTGGACTCTTTGAGGCAAAAGACATGGAAGAGCACCATCCAAATCAAGCACACAAAGTCGTTTACAGGTGGAGCGGCCGTGCAGCCAACACGGAGCGGCCGTGCACTTACCCATTTTCAGGCCATTTTTGGCCCTAAAATATAGAGCGGCCGTGTCTTGAAGATTGAGTGGCCGTGTCATTATTCAGAGCGGCCGTGCAGCTTAGAGTGGAGCGGCCGTGCGAGGTGTCAAAACTTAAATTCAAATCTGGCGCCAAGGGTGCACGGCCGTGCAACTTCCTTGACTCGGCCGTGCAAATCGTGACTGCAGAATTAAAAGGCACCTTTTGATGGCACCTTCTTGAAGAGTCTCCTCCCAATTATAAATAGGACCCTTGTAATCAGTCTTAGATACGGAATTTTAGAGAGAAATTACTGATATTTCATAGTATAGAAAACACAAATACTTGTGATAACAATTTCCAAAGAGATTTGAAGATCAAAGTTCATAGTTTGTTCTTAGAGTTACTTTGGAGAAAAGGAATAAAAGTGAAGCATTATTTCCAGCATCTTGCCTTCTACTTTCATCATAAGTTCTTCTTACTCTACTCTTTTATTTTAATTGCTTATATGATATAGATGGCTAGTGAGTAAAATTCCCTTATTCTTGGGGTTGGAAACTCAAAAGCATACATGTTCATCATCTAAAAATGAAAAGCCTTGTCTTCTATCTTCATCTAAACAATTTTTTTATGTTATTTTCTAAATGCCTTACATTTTGGAGACGTCCAATTTGTATGATTCAGTCAATTGAGAGAAGTACCTAGCGGAGAATCTCAATTGACGGAACCATATAAAGAAACTGGGTTTCATTGATCACGAAAGTAGTTCAACGACCTAGGGATGTTCCTTTGATGGAAAATATGTCGACTCTCGTTCTTAAAGGGTTCTTACTAATTATGGTCAACTAGAGATAAGCCGGAATGCCCGTTTGTGACAGGGCGGGAGCACCATAAACGGAAATCTCAAACAGTTAGGACATAATTAGTGAAGAATACAACACTACTTGCTTGACCGTGAGAAGTAGTGCAAGCCGAACGTATCATCCTCGCTTTTTATGAAAAACCCTTATTTCTAAGACAATGACAATTTGATGAACAAGATTATGTGTATGATTTCCAATCCCGAGAATGCTTCGTTTTATAAGAATTTAATTAAAGTATTTTCTGTTTATGTTCTTTCTATTTTCTAAAAACAAACTTTATCTTCCCCCCAATATTTTCTATAATTTCTAAAGGCAAAAATATTTCCTAAGTAAACCCTGTCTCTGAGGGATCGACTCGTACTTGCACCCGCTATATTACAATAGCCCGTGCGCTTGCGGATATAAAATAAACCGTTAGGTTTCGACCGAACAAGTTTTTGACGCCGTTGCCGGGGACGACGGTTTACTTTTTAAATTTTTGTCTTTACTTCATAATTTTTATTTATTTTTATTTTGTTATTTCTGTTTTATATTGTTTTGCTCTCTACTTCCGATAAATTGTTGCGTTTAATCTTTCTTCAAGTGTTTTTCTCTTAGTGCATGAAACGGACTCGGACATACTTTGACAATTTTGATCCAGAACCCGAACGAAGCTTTCACGAGAGATTGAGAAGATTTAGAGAAACTTTAAAGAAAAATATGGAAGGAGAACCGCAAACACCGGCTAGGACCCTACGGGACTTTGTTAATCCAAGTACCCCGGGAACTAGATCCCCTATTGTTGTGCCGAATGCCGGAGCGGCACACTTTGAGATAAAGCCGCAGCTACTGCATATGGTTATGAATAACCAATATAGCGGCACCGCTTTCGAAGATCCCCATCTACACATCCAAACATTTCTTGAATATTGTGACACCACACGTATTCAAAATGTTACGTCAGAAGCGATTCGGATGCGCCTTTTTCCTTTCTCTCTTAAGGATAAGGCGAAACAATGGTTGAATTCGGTCCCCCAAAATTCATTGACGACATGGGACCAAATTCAAGAAGCATTCCTTGGTCGATTTTTCCCACCAAGCAAAACTGCCCAAATACGCACAAAGATCACTAACTTCTGTCAAACGGATAGTGAGACTTTGTATGGTGCATGAGAGCGGTTCAAGGAACTTCTCAGAATGTGCCCCCACCACGGGCTCGAAAAGTGGTTGATTGTTCACACCTTCTACAACGGTCTCATATTCAAGACAAGAGAGACCATTGATGCCGCTGCAGGAGGAGCATTGATGAACAAGGGAGTCGATGAGGCATATGACCTTATCGAGAACATTGCATTGAACCATTACCAATGGTTAAATGAGAGGGAGCAACAGCAAGGTACGCCCGGTAAATATAATATTGATGCAGTTACTCTTCTCTCTTCTAAGGTTGACATGCTTTTGAAAAAATTTGAAAATCTCAATGTCAATCCCGTAGCTAGTGTAAATGTGTTATGTGAACTATGTGGGTCTAATTCACATAGTACGGATAACTGCGAGTTACTTGACGTTACTTCTAACGATCAAGTGAACTTTGTGAATTATTTTGGACAAAAGGGGGGGTGTATTCTAATACATACAATCTCGAATGGAGGAATCACCCCAACTTTTCCTATAAGAATAACAATGTTCTAAACCCGCAACTATCTACACAACCCCCGGGATTTGCACCTAAGAATTTCAATAACAATGCAAATACCTTCCCCCCTAAATCGAAATTGGATCTTATAATGGATTTTGTAGTGGAAAGTAAAAATTCCCAAGAAAAGATCAATAATGAATTTAGGGAATGTTTTAAACTTCTAAATGCTAGGTTTGATAACTTAGCAGCGCATAATAAGATGCTAGAAGCTCAACAAGCTCAACAGGCTATCCCAACGAGTAGGCCACAAGGGAATTTTCCCGGTCAACCTCAAAGGCCAAATGAGCAAGTTAACATGGTAAAAACTAGGGATGAGCAAGAAAAGATAAATGAATGCCCTAGAAATATTAATTTTAGTCCAATCCCTCCGATGATTGAGACTAATTTGGGGACAAAATCCCCTAGAAAAGAAGACAAGAATTATGATGAATTCCTTGATAACCTAGATGCCATTAATGTCAACATTCCATATTTTAGAAAAAATGAAGATATGCCTTTAGCCGTTAAAACTTTGAAAAAAAATAATTTTTGAAAAAGAAAGGCTAGAAGGAAATAAGAATGTTATGTTGGCAGAGGAAGTAAGTGTTGTTTTGAAAAATAAAGACCCTCCAAAATTAAAGGATCCAGGTACATTCACCATTCCTTGTTGTATTGGCAGAATAAACATAAATAACGTTGTCCTTGACTTAGGAGCTAGCGTTAGTATAATGCCATTATCGGTTAGCGAGAAACTTGGTATAGGGGAACTCAAACCCACAACCATAACTCTCCAATTGGCAGACCGTTCCATTCAATACCCCGTTGGTATTATGGAAAACTTGCCTTGTCGAGTAGGGAACTTGATCATCCCTGTCGATTTCGTAATCTTAGATATGGCAGAAGACCACTATATTCCCGTCATTCTAGGAAAGCAATTTCTTGCCACTGCGGGGGCAATCATAAATGTAAAAAATGACATCTTTTCCCTAAATGTAGGGAAAGAAAGGGTCGAATTTAGCATGTATAGGTCAGATCTCGAAGATCCCTATTTCGAGGCTTACACCCCTAGTGAAGAGAATTGGACCCCAAATGAAGAAACCTACACCCCAAGTGAAGAAAATTGGATTCCAAGTGAAGAAGATTTAATGGGTGAGGAACCAAAATCAAAGGAAGGAATGAAAAATGATCACATAGATATTGAACCTTTGATTTACAATAATAATGATGCTATAGATATTTCTGCATTTCCCAAAACTAACAATGCAGTGAAAAAATAAAAAAGAACAAAGAAGGAAGTCACTTCGAATTTTCGAAGATGCAAAGACTATAGGTCGCTTGTTCTACCTAAGAAATCGGAATGGAAGAAATGTCTACCACAAAAGATACTCATTACCCGGAAGGATTGCAGTGGCAAGTTGTCAATGACAAAAGGCCAACCAAATATCATGCATCTCCTACTACCGGGAAGGGGTCGAGCTAAGGACCTAAAACAAGCATCATCGGGATGGTAACCGATGAATTATTTTTGCTTTATTTTCTTTATATTTTACTTTAATTTTACTTTAATATTTTTTATTTTTAGTATTATTGTGCTAACATTATTTTGTAGGTATACGCAAAGTAAGAGAAAAAGAAAAGAAAATTAAAAGTGGTGTATACTGGTTAGCACGACCGTGCAGTATATCTTGGAACGGCCGTGCAGTTCATATCGAGTCAGAACGGGTTGACTCAGCAGAAAGGGAGCGGCCGTGCAAAATCCCTTGACACGGACATGCAAAGCGTCTGGGGAGTTGTGTAACGACCCTAACACTAGGCACCAATTTCGGTATTCTAATTATATGCTTTTAAAATTTATGTTAACTTTATGTGTTCATTTATGTCTTTAATTCCTTATTTTAAGATAAAAATGGTTGGGAAATAATTTTAGAACCTTAGGATTTGTTAGAGAAATTAAATAAAGCATCTTGGGGAAAAATAAAAATAGGAAATAAATAAAGTGTAAGATGAGTTTAAAATGTGGGGAATAAAGAATTAGAATAGAGGGTTAATTTAATTGGTTGGAAAGACTTTTATTTATTTAGTGGGGGGGCCAATTCCCTCTTCATTCCAAATCCCTCCATGTGTCCCCCTCCCCATTCATCCTCCACTCTCCCCACTTACACCCCTCATTCTTACTTCTTCCATCACTTTCTCTTTCACCTCCTCAATCATCAAAGAACCCATGGAAGCTCTCTCCTCCACATCTCTCCTTTCAAGTCCCTAGCAAACTCAATCCTCCTCCATTTCCTAATCCGGGAGTACTTTTGTGATCGGGGCATCTAGGGTAGTTTAACAAGCTCAAGAAATCCATAATCCATTTCCTATTCCAAGTGAGTTGTTATGACCTCCCTTCATTTAATTGCTCATGAACTATTTAATGTTGTTCTTGGTATTGTAATTGTTGTTTAAGGTTTTGAAAGTCTTTTTGAAGTTGAGAAATGGGTTAATAACTTAAAATGATGTTGTGGTTTATGGAAGTTGATTTAGATTGAAAGGAATGGGTGGAGTTAGATTTAGAAGGTTAGAATTTAATTGTAGTAGTGAAATGGGTGGAAAATCAAATGGTAAATGATCTAGGTTTAGGTTAGGTTACATTGGGTTGAAATGATTTAGAGTGAGGTGGTAAATAATTGGGATTTTTCTTCATAAAATACCTAGGAGGGAAAGAATGATTAAGGAAGAAGAACATAGAATGAAAGGGATTAAAAATCTGAACATTTGCTGAATCGCCTCTTGGGCGGTCGCCCATGGGGGCTTGGGCGGCCGCCCATGTAGACAGAACTTGGGAACCCTTACAAACCCTTCTTGGGCGGTCGCCCAAGTCTTCTTGAGCGGTCGCCCACCCCTCCAGCAAACCTTACCTCCTTTGAATTTCTCTTGGGCGGTCGCCCAAGTGGCCATGGGTGGTCGCCCATGGCACCTGAACCTTCCCAGTTTCCGTTCTTGCTGATTTTTACCAATAACCTCGTGACTTGAATCCCAACCATTATAAATTAGTAGAACATAGTCCAACCCGGATATGAATTAATCCTTTTTAACCTAAGTTAAGTAGTATACCTTGACTAGGCCATGATGTCTTATTTGATCAAAATGGAACTGTTGGAAGTAGGTCTTGCACTGTTATGAATATTATTCAAGGATGAGTAATGACTTCGTAATAATGGTTTATGGTTTAGGGTGGCCTTACGTGCTCCCATACCTTGGTGATTAGTTGAACAGTGTAGAGACTATAATCACACTATTGTGTTGGTTAGAAATATATATGTGTTACATCGTTGTACTGTATGGCCAGTGTGGATTATTTGGCATATTGATATATGGTATCTCAATTGTGGATTATTTGGCATATTGATATATTGTATCCCAATTGTGGATTATTTGGCATGTTGATTATATTGTATCCCGGTGTGGATTATGTGGTTATATTGTTACCTTAATTGAATTCATATTCATTGATGGTATTATGCATAGTGTATTAAATGGTTGTTGCACTATGGTATGGATTAGCATGAGTATACATTACCATGTTGTTATATTATTATCCCTTTTTGTGGATTTATTTCAAGTATCTATTATGTGCTTGAACGTGTTGATATTCGGGGGTATAATGGAATTCAATCAATTATTGATTTGTTCTATAAGTGATTGAAGGTTCATTATACCTGTGACCGTTCCCCTCTATGGCCACAGAGTGGGCTGTGCAAGCTACTGTATTGAGCAAGAAAAAAGCCCTTACGGTTATGCTGCGATTTGGTGTACCGGTGGAATGCTCTGTATGAAGCCAAGCTTTACATTAGCACTGATAGTATATGATACTCTAAATTAGGGGTCATATATGTATCCTGTTTTCTTATATGGATCTCTGGGGTATGAGACCTATAAGCGGTGAATGTGCATGGGGGCAATTCACCAAAGAGTGGAGTTTTACTCCCACGTTGTACGACTTATTGTTCAGACGGGAAAGGTAAAATGAGGTAACGTAAGGTGTTTACCGCTTTCATAATGTGTTACGTGCTACCATGCTATGTGTTGCATCTTGTTTGGCATCTTGCTGCATTCATAATAGCTTGCTGAGATTTATTCTCACCCCTCTCCCTTTAATGTTTTAGATCCCGAGACAGGTGACCCGAACCAGTGAGGCCGGGGATATCATTGTGGACTTTTGCTTTTGGGGCTTGTCAGGTTAAGTATGGGAGTTGGTTATTAGGAGTATTTATTAAGTATTCCTCTTTTACAATTTGTATAGAAAACTCTTTTGTTAAACAGTGTTAATTAGGGTTTTCAATGTAATTGATCAGATTACGGTTTATTAAAGTTGTGGTTGGATTTAATCCAAGTGAAGATATTATCAATTGATTTTAATTTGGAAGTTTGAAAAGTGGTTTTCTTTTAAAGGCAAATAAATGTTTTAAAAACGTAGATGGGTTTTATTAGATTGAGCCTCTCCAGCTCGGGACACGCGTTAGGTTCCGGGTTGGGGTGCTCACAGTTGGTATCAGAGCTTAGTTTAGAGGTCAAGGGTAGATGTCTAAACTAAGGGGGAATGTGTGGTAATTAACGCCGAGTGTTTAATGCAGGAGTTGGTTCTAATGGCCGGAAGTAATGATGATCAGCGAAAGGTTCTAGGAAATGAAGGAGATATGGGTATAGGTGGAATTCAGAATGAAGAGATGATGAAATTATTCAGAATGTTTGTACATAATATGGAGACTGGAGGATCAGTTTCGAATCAACCTGAGGGATACCAAAGTGATGGATTAGAGAGATTTGTGAAGATGAACCCACCGAGCTTTAACGGAGATCCGAATCCGTTAAAGGCAGAAAAATGGTTAGCAGAAATGAATAGGATTTTTGAGGTTATAGAAAGTCCCAACGAAGAGAAAGTTAGATATGCCGTTTTCAAGCTTGAAGGTCCAGCTGATCAGTGGTGGCAGATTTTGAAAGGAAATTGGGAGCGGGATCGTACGCCCCAGACTTGGGATAATTTCATCAAACAGTTCGTGGATTATTTTATTTCGATGGTTACAAGGGACAAGAAGGAGATCGAATTCTTAGGACTAGAATAAGGGGACATGACGGTGAATCAGTATTCAGTCAGGTTTGAGGAATTAGCTAAGGGTTGCCCTCATTTGGTACCGCATGAAGCGAGAAGAGTTCATAGGTTTATAAAAGGTTTGAGGATTGAGTTTAGGAAGAAATTAGTGATTGATAGCTTCACCAATTATCAGACAGTCATAGAGAGAGCTTATAAGATCGAGAATAGCATTGAGGAAAATAGTGGAAAATCGGAAGGTGGGATTGGAAATAAGCCAAAGTATCTAGGACAAGGATCCAAAATCATTAGAGGACAGCCAAGGGCTTTAACTTCAGGAAGAGTGAGAGGAAAACTTGTGGTAGCTTCTTCGTCTAGGCCAATATTCAAACAGTATGGGATGATTTGTAAATTTTGCAAGAAGGTTGGACATACCGAAGATCGGTGTTGGAGTAAGCAAGGCAAGTGTATTAATTGTGGAGAGATAGGACACTTTAGGAGAAATTGCCCAAGGTTACAGCGGGGACGAGCTTCCAGCAGCAGTCAGCAAGGTGGACGACAAAGAGGTAGTACCAAAAGAGATAACGAAGAGGAACCAAAAGAGAAGGTCTGTGATCGAGTGTGTGTTTCGGGTCCAGGAGAGATAAATTCCTCAGGAGTCACTAGAGGTAAATTCCCTGTCTCAGAAGTAGGGGTCATATTTTATAGATCCTGTTGCATATCATTCATGGTTGGCATCACATTTTGCTTATATGTGACATACATTTCTTGAGAAATTGTTTTATTGTTAGAGGATTCTGCTCTTATGAAAGAATACCTCGAATCTCCTTGGATGTACCACGATGGTGATGTGGTTATGGCTGAGCATGTATTGCCAGTTGATTTGGTATGATTACCGATGTGTAATTATGAGATATACTTGACCTGGATGGTTAAGAAATTGTGGTGTATTGTAGACTATCATAAAAAGTGAGTCTTCTTTTCTATGCCTAATTTGCTTATATTGGTATTTGATATAGGTAAACTTTAACGTGAAATTCTTGTTATATATGGGCGTTTAAGGTGAAAATTTTGATTTAAGGTGTGAAGGGTAATTGGTATGTGTTAGACTTGCATGAGAAGTCTTTTCAAAGTTTTTATGTGTTAGTGGTGAGTAAATGGTAAATGTGCTCCCGTCGGTATATTTCATGTGTTGGTTCTAAGTATGATAAGCGGAATTCTAATCCTTATTTTGATGACTTTAGGGTAATTAGAATTGATGATCTCTTTGTTAAATAAAGTTCCGGGAAGATCATGAAAATCATTTGAGAGTTGGGTTAATGATTCCTTGTGAGGAGTCCCTGTATGCAAAGTTTGGTTAGTATGAGTTGGCTCGAGAGGATTTCAATTTTGGGTGCCATAGTCTTAAACTCGGATGTTACCATGGATCTTGTGGGGATTGAGTCCGTGATCTTTGAGTTGGCAAGTGCTACCGAAGAAATTTAAGGAATTCTTAAGAATTGTAAAGTGTTGCTTTGGTTGACTCTAAAGGACGTATAAATGGTGTAGGATGTAATAAGGATGAATCATATTGTTAGTGATGGAGAATAGGTTGGCTTTGGACCCGATCCTTACCTTACCTAGTGGATGTGAGGATCTTGTGAAATTTTAAGTGTGTATTAAAGGAAGATCAGGGTGTAGTGTTATGCAAAATGGGAAAGTGATAGCGTATGTTTCGAGGAAGTTAACTTAGATAGAGTGGAATTTTCCTATCCTTTTCGAGAGTGGTTACAATTGTTGGTGTGATTTAAGTGGAATCTTATCTTTTGAAGTTCCCTTTTTGGGGTTAGTTACCGATCCTAAGAGTTGGAGGATTTAGTTAGTCGAAAGGAAGAGATTTGAAGACTATCCAAATCCTGGAAGAATAGGTTGTGTTTGTGTGACGGATTTCCCTTCAACTTGAGAAGTTTAATTAACCTTAGCGAGTTTGCGTATAATAGCAGTTATCATTCTAGCATTGAGATAAAATCGTATGAGGCGTGGTTCAGGAAGAAATTATCGATCTCCAATTTGTTGGGGTGAGGTTGGTGAAGCAGGGCCTAAGGTAATTTAGCACCAAAGTTTGTTAATCCATTTGAAGTTTTAGAAAAGGTTGGTGATTTGATTTATAGACCGACTTGGAGCAGCTTATAGAGTATTTGAAGTTTTAAACGTAATATCGTAATGTATTTGGTAACATAAGTTGTAATACTTTTTATTTATTTATATTTTATTTGAGGTCGTGAAAATTCGGGTTAGTGATAATTGTATGGTATTCTTGGAACATTAAGTTGTAATATCGTATCATTAATGAAATTAGAGATCTTGGAAAAGAATCATAACATTGAAGAGACTAATTGGGAATTGAAGTCCTAGAGTATTCGGGTTGTGAACATGTATAGTAGAATCGTGCCATTGATAAATCTATTTGAAAATATTAAGTTAGAATGTGTGAAAGGTAACCTTTGCTATTTGATCCTTTAGGTAAGTGACAGTAAAATTCGGGACGAATTTTCTTTAAGGGGGAGTGAGTGTAACGACCCTAACACTAGGCACCAATTTCGATATTATAATTATATGCTTTTAAAATTTATGTTAACTTTATGTGTTCATTTATGTCTTTAATTCCTTATTTTAAGATAAGATGGTTGGAAAATAATTTTAGAACCTTAGGATTTGTTAGAGAAATTAAATAAAGCATCTTGGGGGAAAATAAAAATAGGAAATAAATAAAGTGTAAGATGAGTTTAAAATGTGGGAAATAAAGAATTAGAATAGAGGGTTAATTTAATTGGTTGGGAAGACTTTGATTTATTTAGTGGGGGGGCCAATTCCCTCTTCATTCCAAATCCCTCCATGTGTCCCCCTCCCCATTCATCCTCCACTCTCCCCACTTACACCCCTCATTCTTACTTCTCCCATCACTTTCTCTTTCACCTCCTCAATCATCAAAGAACCCATGGAAGCTCTCTCCTCCACATCTCTCCTTTCAAGTCCCTAGCAAACTCAATCCTCCTCCATTTCCTAATTCGGGAGTACTTTTGTGATCGGGGCATCAAGGGGAGTTTAACAAGCTCAAGAAATCCATAATCCATTTCCTATTCCAAGTGAGTTGTTATGACCTCCCTTCATTTAATTGCTCATGAACTATTTAATGTTGTTCTTGGTATTGTAATTGTTGTTTAAGGTTTTGAAAGTCTTCTTGAAGTTGAGAAATGGGTTAATAACTTAAAATGATGTTGTGGTTTATGGAAGTTGATTTAGATTGAAAGGAATTGGTGGAGTTAGATTTAGAAGGTTAGAATTTAATTGTAGTAGTGAAATGGGTGGAAAATCAAATGGTAAATGATCTAGGTTTAGGTTAGGTTACATCGGGTTGAAATGATTTAGAGTGAGGTGGTAAATAATTGGGATTTTTCTTTATAAAATACCTAAGATGGGAAAGAATGATTAAGGAAGAAGAACATAGAATGAAAGGGATTAAAAATCTGAACATTTGCTGAATCGCCTCTTGGGCGGTCGCCCATGGGGGCTTGGGCGGCCGCCCATGTACACAGAACTTGGGAACCCTTACAAACCCTTCTTGGGCGGTCGCCCAAGTCTTCTTGAGCGGTCGCCCACCCCTCCAGCAAACCTTACCTCCTTTGAATTTCTCTTGGGCGGTCGCCCAAGTGGCCATGGGCGGTCGCCCATGGCACCTGAACCTTCCCAGTTTCCGTTCTTGCTGATTTTTACCAATAACCTCGTGACTTGAATCCCAACCATTATAAATTAGTAGAACATAGTCCAATCCGGATATGAATTAATCCTTTTTAACCTAAGTTAAGTAGTATACCTTGACTAGGCCATGATGTCTTATTTGATCAAAATGGAACTGCTGGAAGTAGGTCTTGCACTGTTATGAATATTATTCAAGGATGAGTAATGACTTCGTAATAATGGTTTATGGTTTAGGGTGGCCTTACGTGCTCCATACCTTGGTGATTAGTTGAACAGTGTAGAGACTATAATCACACTATTGTGTTGGTTAGAAATATATATGTGTTACATCGTTGTACTGTATGGCCAGTGTGGATTATTTGGCATATTGATATATGGTATCCCAATTGTGGATTATTTGGCATATTGATATATTGTATCTCAATTGTGGATTATTTGGCATGTTGATTATATTGTATCCCGGTGTGGATTATGTGGTTATATTGTTACCTTAATTGAATTCATATTCATTGATGGTATTATGCATAGTGTATTAAATGGTTGTTGCACTATGGTATGGATTAGCATGAGTATACATTACCATGTTGTTATATTATTATCCCTTTTTGTGGATTTATTTCAAGTATCTATTATGTGCTTGAACGTGTTGATATTCGGGGGTATAATGGAATTCAATCAATTATTGATTTATTCTATAAGTGATTGAAGGTTCATTATACCTGTGACCGTTCCCCTCTATGGCCACAGAGTGGGCTGTGCAAGCTACTGTATTGAGCAAGAAAAAAGCCCTTACGGTTATGATGCGATTTAGTGTACCGGTGGAATGCTCTGTATGAAGCCAAGCTTTACAGTAGCGCTGATAGTATATGATACTCTAAATTAGGGGTCATATATGTATCCTGTTTTCTTATATGGATCTCTGGGGTATGAGACCTATAAGCGGTGAATGTGCATGGGGGCAATTCACCAAAGAGTGGAGTTTTACTCCCACGTTGTACGACTTATTGTTCAGACGGGAAAGGTAAAATGAGGTAACGTAAGGTGTTTACCGCTTTCATAATGTGTTACGTGCTACCATGCTATGTGTTGCATCTTGTTTGGCATCTTGCTGTATTCATAATAGCTTGCTGAGATTTATTCTCACCCCTCTCCCTTTAATGTTTTAGATCCCGAGACAGGTGACCCAAACCAGTAAGGCTGGGGATATCATTGTGAACTTTTGCTTTTGGGGCTTGTCAGGTTAAGTATGGGAGTTGGTTATTAGGAGTATTTATTAAGTATTCCTCTTTTACAATTTGTATAGAAAACTCTTTTGTTAAACAGTGTTAATTAGGGTTTTCAATGTAATTGATCAGATTACGGTTTATTAAAGTTGTGGTTGGATTTACTCCAAGTGAAGATATTATCAATTGATTTTAATTTGGAAGTTTGAAAAGTGGTTTTCTTTTAAAGGCAAATAAATGTTTTAAAAACGTAGATGGGTTTTATTAGATTGAGCCTCTCCAGCTCGGGACACGCGTTAGGTTCCGGGTTGGGGTGCTCACAAGTTGCGCCGTTTCAGTCAAAAGACGTACCCTTCTCCCTCCTCCCTCATTCACTTCATCTTTTTCACTCCTCTCTCTATACCTCCGCCTCACCCACCTTAAATACCCATTTCTCTACCATTTTAACTCACAATACAACCCTCAATCTTCCTCAAATCCCCCAGCCAAGCATCTCTCCACCCTCAAAATCATTCCAAAAGCCTCCTAAAATCCCAATTCCGAAAATACCAAAACCCTTCACCCATTTCATAAATTCGAAGGAATTACTCAAGATTAAAGTTAAAGGAGGAAGCTTTTGAACGTTTTAGTGGCTGGGCATCAAGGATTTCGGGTTTATTCAAGCGATTACTTCGGGTAAAAACTCTTTCACCTCTCTTGTCTTTCAACTTTTTGGATTTTTGCTATAATGTCTAACAAAGGAAAAGGGAAGGCTACAGAGAGAGTAACAAAGAAGTCTCGAAAAGAGCAAGGCTCTTCCTCTAATTTTAATCCAACTCTCAATACTTTGGGGATTGATTTTAGAAGCCCAAGGAAAACGGCACGTTTCATTGCTTTGAGTTCTAAAAGGATTAGGCCAACCCAATTTCCTGATAGGCCTGCCCTAAGAGCATTAGGAATTTTTGGGGATGTTTTTACTCTTCATATGGGATTGAGATCCGATGGCTTTCTTCAGAAACATGAGAAAACCTATGAAGTTCTTACTCTAGAATTTCTAAGCACAGTGAAGAGTAAGATTGTGGAGGAGACTTGTAGATTGACAGGAAGGGTTTTTAATCAGTTTCATTTGGACTTTCGCCTTGGAGAAAGAGAGCTTCATTTGACCGGGGCTGAAATTAGTAGAATTTTGGGTTTGTCTTTCCAAACTGAATCTTTTCCCGACATGCCCATTGAATATAATGAGACTGCTTTTTGGAACCAAATTACCGGCCTTCCATCCTTCACATCCCGAAGTGCCAAAGCCTCTTCTATCATTCACCCATCCCTCCGCCTCATGCATAGGATTTACGCTTGTACCATCTTTGCTAGGGAGGATAAGGAAACGATAAATAGGAAGGAGTTGCATGTGTTATGGTGTTTTGTTTGGGAGAGAAGGAGGTTGAATTTATGCAATTTCCTTTTTGAGTTGATTGGTGACATCATTTATCCAACCTACAACGGGGAAATTCATATTGGAGGTATAATTACTTTGTTTGCTAAGCACTTCAATTTTGATATTCCAAATGATTGGGTTGAGGTGAGAGGGTCAACAAAATTGGATATTCCAACTCTTCGGACTATGCAGCTCATTTTGGAGAGGGGGAATAATTAGTATAATTGGTTAGTAGGAGCGGGGAAAACGCCCTACATTGTACTCCCAAGTAACAATCTCCCCACCATCCGGATAAGAGAACCCGAGACTTGGATGTTTCCAAATGCCATTGAAGGAGAGGACCAAGAAGAAGAAGAAGAAGAAGAAGAAGGGATTCAAGCCCCATTGCCACCCGATTTTTATCAAAGGTTCAATCAAATGTTTGTCCAACAAGGTCAACTGCTTGAGCAAAACGCTCAAATCCTTCAACAACTCGGCCAAATGGATGGTCGTATTCAATATGCCCAAGGAAGGATTGACGACATTTACAACTATGGGACAAACTATTGGGACAACTTTCCACCACCACCACCATTTTAGTAAGTTTCTCTTTACTCCCCCGGGTTTGGAATTGTTCCTTGAAACATTGAGGACAATGTTCATTTCAAGTGTGGGGGGGGGTATACCTATCTTTATTTTATTTTTCGCTTTCTAGTTTAAATTTACTTGCTTTTTAGTCTAGATTTACTTGCTTTCTAGTGTAATTTTTTCTTTTTAACTTAGTTACATTTTCATTTATGCATGTATAATAGTATAAAAATATATATATATATATATATATATATATATATATATATATATATATATATATATATATATATATATATATATATATATATATATATATATATATATATATATATATATATATATATATATGTATATATATTCCTATGATGATCCATATCATTATTTCTTATGCTTGCCAATCGTCCTAGAATAATGCCATTGTCTTTCCTCTCATATTTTCTATAAACTTAGAAATTTATAAAAAGAAAAATATAGGGATATTTTTAGGAAATAATTTTAAAGCCTTATAAGTTAGTATAGCAAAATATAGGGTTTTATCAAAGAAAAGGCATTTGATTAGAAGGAATCTTTATCAATCTATACTTGGTTATTTTTATGCAAATATTGAAAATATTTCTTTGAAATTGTACATTTTTAAATTTTATTAAATGCTTATTCCCTTATTAGAAGCACCCTTTGTTTTGCACCCCTTGGATCACACCCCTTCATCAAAATTTCATATTTCCATTTCCACTAATCAAATAAAGTTTTGGCATTTTATATCTTATTGCTAAAAGAGTGACTTAGTCACCAACCCTTAAAAGCAAAAAGAAACCTATTACTTCCTAAGTAACTCGGGGCACGGCGTTCGCTGCGACGATGCTTCCTTGCCAAATGGAAGTAATATCCAAAAGTATTCTTGATCTAAGTATTAGGAACATGGGGTTCGCAACCACAATGTCTCCTACTTGAAAGGATAAAAAATAACTTAGGCCTTTTTGCAAAAATATACCACACGTGCAAAAATAAGATAAATTTGTTAAAACTTTGATGAGATTTTTCCACTATCATCATCCATTTTTTTGCCCTTGTGATTCAAGAATGCGATACA
This sequence comes from Adenophora triphylla var. japonica, assembly GCA_022495995.1. Taxonomy (NCBI): domain Eukaryota; kingdom Viridiplantae; phylum Streptophyta; class Magnoliopsida; order Asterales; family Campanulaceae; genus Adenophora; species Adenophora triphylla. The sequence continues at coordinate 374,492 of JAFEMH010001274.1, forward strand.
ATTCTTCGGAAACTTCTAGTTTGTGAATAAATGTTTATACTTCCATTTGTACATTTTAAAGAAATAAATTCATTTTTTCTCAAAAAATCACTCTAAAAAAGTGAAGGCTTTTCTCATACCAAGAGGCGAATCTAAGATTTATCCTTCTAGGATGTTTTACTTGATCAAATTCTATATATGCTATATTAGGTTATTGTCTTATAAATTATCTCTTTAAAAATATCCCCAAAATGCTTCTTCCTAAATAAATTTTTAAAGGTATACAAAATATGATTAGAAAGATGAAGGCATTATTCAAAAGACGTTTAGGGCTTGCTACTTTATTTCTGAGGGATCATTCTTGCTTTTTCTCCCTCTCCGTATTTTCATTCTAAGTTTGCTTGGGGACAAGCAAAAACTTAAGTGTGGGGGAGTTTGATAAGTGACTATTATATAGTCATTTATCCTAAGTTTTATATACTTTTACATAAATAAATCATCATTTCTCATTTAGTTTTTAGTACTTTTTAGTTACTTTTTCATATTATTTGGATTTTACGTCTTTGGTATATTTCTTGGATTTTAAGACAGGTTTTAGGGTCTTTTTATATCAAAAGGATGCTTGGACTCTTTGAGGCAAAAGACATGGAAGAGCACCATCCAAATCAAGCACACAAAGTCGTTTACAGGTGGAGCGGCCGTGCAGCCAACACGGAGCGGCCGTGCACTTACCCATTTTCAGGCCATTTTTGGCCCTAAAATATAGAGCGGCCGTGTCTTGAAGATTGAGTGACCGTGTTATTATTCAGAGCGGCCGTGCAGCTTAGAGTGGAGCGGCCGTGCGAGGTGTCAAAACTCAAATTCAAATCTGGCACCAAGGGTGCACGGCCGTGCGACTTCCTTGACTCGACCGTGCAAATCGTGACTGCAGAATTAAAAGGCACCTTTTGATGGCACCTTCTTGAAGAGCCTCCTCCCAATTATAAATAGGACCCTTGTAATCAGTCTTAGATACCGAATTTTAGAGAGAAATTACTGATATTTCATAGTATAGAAAACACAAATACTTGTGATAACAATTTCCAAAGAGATTTGAAGATCAAAGTTCATAGTTTGTTCTTAGAGTTACTTTGGAGAAAAGGAATAAAAGTGAAGCATTATTTCCAGCATCTTGCCTTCTACTTTCATCATAAGTTCTTCTTACTCTACTCTTTTATTTTAATTGCTTATATGATATAGATGACTAGTGAGTAAAATTTTCTTATTCTTGGGGTTGGAAACTCAAAAGCATACATGTTCATCATCTAAAAATGAAAAGTCTTGTCTTCTATCTTCATCTAAACAATTTCTTTATGTTATTCTCTAAATGCCTTACATTTTGGAGACGTCCAATTTGTATGATTCAGTCAATTGAGAGAAGTACCTAGCGGAGAATCTCAATTGACGGAACCATATAAAGAAACTGGGTTTCATTGATCACGAAAGTAGTTCAACGGCCTAGGGATGTTCCTTTGATGGAAAATATGTCGACTCTCGTTCTTAAAGGGTTCTTACTAATTATGGTCAACTAGAGATAAGCCGGAATGCCCGTTTGTGACAGGGCGGGAGCACCATAAACGAAAATCTCAAACAGTTAGGACATAATTAGTGAAGAATACAGAACTACTTGCTTGACCGTGAGAAGTAGTGCAAGCCGAACGTATCATCCTTGCTTTTTATGAAAACCCTTATTTCTAAGACAATGACAATTTGATGAACAAGATTATGTGTATGATTTCCAATCCCGAGAATGCTTCGTTTTATAAGAATTTAATTAAAGTATTTTCTGTTTATGTTCTTTCTATTTTCTAAAAACCAACATTATCTTCCCCCCAATATTTTCTATAATTTCTAAAGGAAAAAATATTTCCTAAGTAAACCCTGTCTCTAAGGGATCGACTCGTACTTGCACCCGCTATATTACAATAGCCCGTGCGCTTGCGGATATAAAATAAACCGTTAGGTTTCGACCGAACATCAACTACGTAAGAAGCCGGACCACATTGCCCCTGATTGCCCCGACCGTGGCAATTATGCTTTCTATAGTCACACGCCTCATTATCCTTCTCAGATGCCTCACCCACAATATAATCCTGAATATCCTTCTTTTCCTAGTGCTCTTGTCATGACTCCATCCTATGTACTCGATTCCGGGGCCACAAATGACATGGTTCCATCTCCAGAAGGCCTTACTTATGTGTATCCATACTCAGGTAATGATTCGGTAACAGTTGCCAACGGTACTCGCATCCCCATATCTCATATTGGTCATTCTAAATTTATTCATAACAATTGCACTTTCTTTCTCCACAATGTTTTATGTGTTCCTAATATGCATAAATCTTTATTATCTATTCGTCGTTTTTCTGTTGATAATAACTGCTTTTTTGAGTTTAACAGTTCCGAGTTTCGTGTGAAGGACAATATCACGAGGCGGGCCATTCTTACTGGCAGTAGTACCAACGGATTATACACTCTCAGGTTCGACTCTTCTTCACGGGTCAACCCTCTAGCGCTTATTGGGGAGCGTGCATCCACGTCAACTTGGCATGCTCGCCTTGGCCATCCGTCAACTCAAGTTTTCAAGTCTCTTCTTAATCGTGTTTCAATTCATATTTTAGGTTCTTCGAAAAATAATAATGTTTGCCATCTTTGTCCATTAGGGAAATCATGCAATCTCCCCTTTTCCCCTCATACTTTTCATTCTGTTGAGCCATTGGCCATTTTACATTTGGATGCATGGGGTCCATCCCCTGAACCTTCAGTTAGTGGATTTCGTTATTACTTAAGTATTGTAGACAATTTTTCTTGTTTTGTTTGGTTCTACCTTTTAATTCGTAAATCGGATGTGTTGAATGTTTTTTCTATGTTTAAAACTTAAATAGAAAATCAACTCAGTCGAAAAATTGGTGCGATTCATACTATCAAAACCATTCAAACGGACGGAGGGGTTCATAAACCGTGCTTTTGATGTCTTTCTTAAATCTCATGGCATTAAACACCAATCCACTTGCCCATACACTCCCCAACAAAATGGTACTGTCGAGAGAAAACATGGACACATTGAGGAAATGGGATTATATCTTCTTGCTCAATCCGGGGTTCCTCATATTTATTGGCTTGAGGCGTTCAGCAACACAGTATATCTCATAAATCGTCTTCCCATGCGTCTTCTTGGTTATATTTCTCCGTTTCAAAAATTATTAAAACGAACACCAAACTATTTGGTGCTTAAAACGTTTGGGTGTATATGTTTTCCTCACTTGGTTCCATATAATCGTCACAAATTAATGCCTAAATCTACCCCATGTATCTTCCTTGGGTACGATAATTTTCGAAAAGGTTATCGTTGTCTAGACCGCAGTACGGGGCGTCTCTACATTTCTAGGCATGTTATTTTTTACGAGAGTATTTTCCCGATGTCTCAGTGTGCTTCTATAGGAACAAAGGTCCAATCCGGCCCCATGAAAAGTTCTCTTAATTCTGTGGCACATTGTTCAGAGCCTTGCAATGCTCATTCTCAGCCAAATGGCCTTACTGGCCCAAGTCGCTTAGCCGTAGCCACTCGTCCGGATGCTATTCTGGAATCCCCTTTGTCCGCTTCTACTGGATCATCAGCCCATAGTGGGCCAGCCTCTCCAGCTCCTTGTCCACTGATTCATAGGCCCCTACTTTCTGAAACTGCTTCGCCCAGCCATGCTCCATCAGGCCCTGAAATAGTTCGATCTCCAACACTACCACCTGGGCCATCTTCTGTCCAGCCCATAAATATTCATCCTATGCAGACTAGGGCTAAGTCCAGAATTGTTAAACCAAAGCAAGTTGCAGATTTTGCCTCTTCCACAGCCACATCTCGGCATCTCCTTCCACTTGGCTTGTCTGCAACCACAACAGACTCTCTTGAGTTCGAACCTAAGACACTCAAGCAAGTTGCACCTCTCCCTCATTGGAATAAAGCAATGCTTGAAGAATTATCGGCTATGCACAAGAATGGTACATGGTCTCTTGTTCCCCGTACTCCCTCCGTGAATGTTGTTGGAAGTAAATGGATCTACAAAGTTAAGAAGCATGCTGATGGCTCTGTCGAGCGTCATAAAGCTCGCTTAGTAGCTCAAGGATTCACTCAACAAGAAGGGGTTGACTATGATGAAACATTTAGTCCCATAGTCAAACCTCCTACTATTCGTACTCTTCTCGCCATCGCTCATTCCCGCTCATGGCCACTTCTACAGCTAGATGTCCGAAATGCATTCTTAAATGGCCATCTCCAAGAAGAAGTGTACATGTCGCAACCTCCGGGGTTCCATCATCCGGACTTTCCCGATCATATATATCGCTTACATAAAGCTATTTACGGCTTGAAACAATCTCCTAGAGCTTGGTTTCAACGTTTACATGATCATCTTATCTCCATTGGTTTTTTTAATAGCAAAGTAGATAGCTCTCTCTTTATTAGGCATTCGAGAAACTCCTTGGTTACTATATTGGTCTATGTGGATGATTTCATTATCACCGGATCCTCCTCTAACGAAGTCACCCAAGTCATTGAACAGATTTGTGCTACTTTCGACAGTAGACAACTGGGTAATTTGGGTTTCTTCCTTGGCATCGAGACTATTCGCACTCCAGATATTCTATTCTGACTCCAACCTGGAGGTACGTGGCGACGGCAGTGCCACTTCAAGGAAAAGGAAAGAGCGTCCAATGGGCTCTGAGGAGGAGAGAGAGAAACAAGAAAGCAACCTTCAATCTTCCAACTGCCTCCGACCCCTCAACCCAAAGGACCCCAACTCCTGCCTCGTCTTCATGGGTTTTGACTAAGGAGACATCTCGAGACGTAGCTGCTCAATATGCCTTAGTTCCTCCAATGGACGGGATTCCTTACTTGAAAAGGGCTGGCCCGCCGCTCTTGCTAGGGGCGCCCATTGTCCGTCGGTCCGTAGATGGCGAGCTCGTCCAATGACTGAAGACGACCAAACTTTCCCCGGAGACCTATCACGCCCGTCTTGGGCTGATACAGACAGAGGTACTCCATCCCTTTATTTTCACCAAGTCTTTTTATCCATCTACTTGTGCTAACCTTGTCCTTATAGGTGTCGTCGATGATGGAGGCCATGAGCTCAGACTATAGGGATTGCCTAGATGCGGAGCACAAAGCCCAGGAGCAGCTCGTTCAATCAATTGCAGCAAAGGAGACTGCGGAGAAAAAACTGGCTGATGCTGAAGGGAACGTTGGCTCGTTGACCAGTGCCCACAAGACCCTGATGCAGCAGAAGAATGAGGCTCTGCTTCGGATTGGCCATTTGGAGATTGACAATGCTAAGCTCTTGTCAGATAAGGAGAAAGCAGAACAAGAAGAGGTCACCCTTTCTAACGGCCTTCGTGCCAGGAGTGCCCAAATTGAGAAGATGAAAACTGATCGTGATGTTGCCATTGAACGTGCCAGGAAGGAGGCCATCGAGGAGTTCAAGCAGAGTGATGAATGTAATCAACTGATCACTAACAAGGCCATCTCTTTTTCCAAGGTCGGAGCCAAGCATTTGACGCGATGAGCTCTTGTGGACCCAGAGACGAAGGACTTGATTTCAGTTGAAAAGTTTGCGGATCTATTTGCCGAGGACATGTATGACATGGATGCTCGATCGGCCAACCTTCTCATTCCTTATGACGACAACGATCTATCCATCATTAAGGATGATGATGAGAAGTATGGGGCGGAGGTGTGGCCCATCCCGACAGTTGATCCAAGAAACTTCGATGCTTATCTTGACTTTTTCAATGACAAAGGCCCCAATCCCAACGAGCTCCCATCAACTGACGACGGTCAACAATAGTGATTCGTTAATTTGAGAAGTTTTTTTATAAATAATATTACTTTGTTGTAATTTCAAACAATGTTTCATTTGATTCTGCAACCTCACCCCAGCCCGGTTTGTGAGGGGTGTTCAAAACAATTTTTAATTTGTTGTGTAGTTGACTTATCCCTCGTTGTTTAGAGGAGGTCGTACAATGTTTTGTTATTTAATGCTTATGTTTTCTGCATGTTAATATGTATGTTAACGTAGATAGCATGTGATAACTAGTGAATGTGAAAAATGTGAAAGACAAGTGTGTATGGTCGTCGTTAATGATGACCAGAACATAAGTCGTCTCTTGTAAGACCGACCCTTGTTCATACTTGTGCTTTTACTTTTCGAATTGCTCGTAGGTATAGTACAAAGGCCCATCGATCGTTGCTCGGAGGCTAGATCGTTTGGACGAGTTGTCTATTCCGTTATAGCTATCGACGAAGTCTGGCTTCATCTAGCCTTTATAGTTGGCTAAAGTACGTGTAAAGGTCGAAGTCTGGCTTCAACCGATCTTTATACTTGATCAAAGTGCTAGAATTTGTAGAGCAGAAAATCAACAAAATAAAGAGCTTCCATTGATAACTCCTAATCACTTACAAACTTCTTGGATTTATAACTATCCCTTACAAACTTCATACTTGAAAAAAGGAAATAAAGAACCACAAAAGATAGGTGCCCTGAGGGCACTGATGCCGATCAACGAGCTCAGTAGTAATATTTGATGAGGTGATTAGCATGCCAAGGATGCTTGGGTCTTTCGCAGTTTGGCCTGGCAAGCCTGTATGTCCCTTCTCTGACGATGTTGGTGATGATATAAAGTCCTTCCCAATTGGGGGAGAGCTTGTTTTGATGATCTTTGAGGCCCGTTACTTCAATTTTTCTTAGAACGTAGTCTTCCACTTTGAAAAATCTTTTCTTGACCTTTTTATAATGGTATGCCTTGGTTCGGTTCTTGTAGTTAGCCATCTTAGCTGGGCATCCAAACGTCGCTCGTCGAGGAGGTCAAGGTCGACCTGCCTATTATGAATGTTCTTCTCAACATCATACAAGGCAACACGGTCTGTTGGGAGTTGTAGCTAAGCGAGAGTCATGGCCTCAGAACCGTAGGCCAGAGCAAATGGGATTTCCCTAGTAGGCCCCCTGGTGGTTGTCCGGACTGCCCAAAGAGCCGACGGGAGTTCGTCCAACCATCTCCCAGCTCGTCCACTCAGATTCTTGCATAGGGCTGACAACACTAGCTTATTTGCTGCTTCATCTTGCCCGTTGCCCTTTGGATAGGCAACTGATGAATTCGAGTGTATAACTCCCATCCTGTTCAACTCTTGTTCAATCTTCTTCGAGAACAACAGACCATTGTCAGAAATGATTATCCTTGGGATCCCAAACTGGCACCAAATTGAGTCGTGGATAAAACTTAGGGCATTTTTCTCTGTGATCTTGTTCAAAGCCTTAGCCTCAGCCCATTTGGAGAAGTAATCCACCGCCACAATCACATACTTCACTCCCCCCTTGGCCTTAGGAAAAGGCCCAATTAAATAAACACCCCACATATCGAACGGCTAGGCTGCCATCACAGGGGTTTGCTCGGTGGTAGGGAGTTTTGGGAGGTCGGCAAATCGTTGGCAGGTGTCACACTTCTTTACAAACTCTTTTGCATCCTCTCGAACATGTTTATAACTGTCGCTGGTTGCTCTGGTTGGTCGTCGACTTGCTTGCCCTTGCTAGCTTTCTGGGGTGGCACTCGTTGATCGTCGTCAGAGCTGAACGATGTCTCGATCAAGAAATCTGCCAGGGCTTGGGCTTGCAAAGTCTTTCGTGCCCGGTATTGTATGTCAAACTCTGTCAATTCAATGCTCCAGTTCAGCAGGCGACCAGAACTTTCAGGTCGTTGTAGGATCTTTCTTAGTGGGGAATTGGTGTAAACAACGATTGAGTGGGCTGAGAAATATGCTCGTAGCTTTCATGCTGCAATGACGAGAGCATAAGCAATTTTTTCTGCATTAAAGTAGCGGGTCTCAACATCAGACAGTGCCTTGCTCACATAATATACTAGCTTCTGTATTCCATCCTCCTCTTTAACCATTACGGCGGTGACGGCCTTGTCTCCCGTCGAGAGATAAACATACAAGTCCTCCCCGGCTACGGGGCTACTGAGGAGAGGTGGAGAGCCGAGTTATTCCTTGAGCTGGCTGAACAATTGAGAACATTCTTCCGTCCATTCAAAATCCTTAGCGCCTCGAAGGGCTTTGAAGAATGGCAAAGATCTTTCCGCCGATTTTGAAATAAAGTAACCCAGGGCCGCCACTCGTCCATTCAATCGTTGGACCTCCTTGACACATGTTGGCTCAGCCATATCCACCAATGCCTTAATTTTCTCAGGGTTAGCCTCAATCCTTATCTGAGAAAGCATGACCCTAAAAATCTGCCAGCTGCAACACCAAATACACATTTTGCTGGATTGAGGACCATGTTGTTGGCTCGTAGGTTGGCGAAGGTCTGTTGCAGATCGTCAACATGTTTCCTTTTTCTTGACATGACGACCATGTCATCTATGTAAGCCTCGAGATTGTCACCCAACTGTCCCTTGAAAACTTTGTTAATCATTCTCTGATAGGTTGCCCCGGCATTCTTCAACCCAAAAGGCATCTTTGTATAACAATAAGTGCCACCAACAGCTTGGAAGGATGTCTTCGGAATGTCTTCCTCGGCCATCTTGATTTGATGATAGCCGAAATATGCATCCAAGAAACTGAGGGTCGTATGCCCAGCCACTGAATCGACGAGCTTGTCAATTCGGGGTAGGGGGTAACTATCTTTAGGGCACGCCAGGTTAAGATCCGTAAAATCAACACACAACCTCCACTTTCAGTTAGGCTTTTTGACGAGCACAACATTTTTCAACCACATCGTAAATCCAGCATCCACAATGATTCCTGCACTAAGCAACTTGTCAATCTCTTGCTTTATTTCTACCTCCTTTTCTGTGGAAAAAATTCTTAATCTCTGCTCTTTGAACTTCATTGTTGGATTCATCCCAAGTCTATGAACAGCAACATCCTCCCTTATCCCCTTCATATCTTCGACCCTCCAAGCAAAGATATCGAGGTTATGTTTGAGTAGGGTGATTATCTCATCCCTCTCCTCAGTTGTTAGCTGAGACCCCAGTTTAATCTTTTGCTCAGGATAATCCGGGTGGATGTCTATTTCAATTAGCTCATCGGCAGGCTCAAGCTCAGGTGCCTCGTCACGGAAATCCATAGATTCAATTATAACTTCCTTGATTTTCTTCTTGGCCTCCGGAGTGAGGTCAGGTACTTCATCCTCAATTAGCTTATCCAGCTCTGCCCCCGAGTCCTAGTTGACCAAAAGCTGTGTAGCTGTTGTTTGGTCATCCAGGAATATCTCGTCCATATAATTCTCAGGATCGCCCATACTGACTACTGGCTCGTCAATACATTTGATCGTCGAGACGTTGGAACAGGAGGTGGTTTGCTTTATCGACTTTGAAAACTTCACAATTCGCTTAGGTCGTCAATTTCGATGGTCCTTTTGCTCATCAACACATGTTCAAAGAATTTTGGGGCCGTCCCCAATACACATCCTATTCCCGAATGTGTTGGGAATTTGATTCTCTGGTGAGGAACTGAAGCAACGATCCCTAGAGCAGCCTATCCAGGTTGGCCAAGTATGGCGTGGTAATCACTCACAAAACTTGTGGGTGTGTGTATGCGTGAATAGTAAAGAGAACATTACCTTAGCCAAAGACACTGTTTATGTATTTATAGTGGATGAGGGGATCTAGGGTTTCCATCTCGACCGTTGGATTGATTGTGCCAACCGTTGGATTGATTTTGTCCCAATATGTCCACGTGTCATCCTGTGATTGATTCGTACGAGCAAGGACACTGTTATAACTGTCACCGTTACTGGATTGCCTATAATGGAGTGTACGACTCAGGGACCTTCTCAGTTTCTCCGACTTGATTTTTCCCTTGTCTTCGGCCTTGTCTTTCTTAGATTTCGATGCATCTTCGTTGACGACGGCCTTTCCACCGCGTTGCATTTTCCTCTCTTCAGCTTCGGCCACTGTATAGGCCTTGGCGTAGAGGTCCTTTCTTGACTTGGCCGGATGGACTTGAAGTTCGTAGTCCAAGGTCGAAGAGGCGATCCCATGCCTAAAACAATTAATAATCTCCGGTCTGTTAAGTCTTCGTCGATCTGGTCGACCAACTTCTTGAATCTTTTGAAATAATTCATTGAACTTTCATTTGCTCCCTGGGTGATATTGCTTAGGTCGTTCACTGTCTTGCGACAATCTCCAGCAGTCGCGAACCTACCCAAAAACTTCTTGCGCATGTACTTCCATGAATCGATGCTTCCCTTTGGAAGGCTTCTAAACCATCTCAGAGCTGCTTCAGTCAAAGTACTAGTAAGAGCTTTACACATTACATCGTCGTACCTTGAGTACCTTGACACTAGTATCATCTGAGCCTCAAGATGCTGCATATGGTCTAAGACACTTATTGAGCCGTCATATTTCTGCAAGTCAGGTAGTTTGAATCCTGGCTCTGGTGGTCCCAATTCAAGAATCCATGGTGCCAAAGGTTTCAATGTGCCAACATCATCTTCTGAGTCATCATCATCAACATTCCTTCTTGCTTCCATCTCCTCAACCTTACGTTTGAGTTTGAGCACCTCACGCATGTCGATATCTTCTGCTCGGTCGGCAGAAAGAGCCCTACCTTGACGATGCCTTTGGGAGACCGTGTTCGATCGTTGCCTTTCAGTGACCGCAGGTCATCGGGAAACCGTTCTCTCTCTTCTGTTTCCTCTAGGAGGGGATGGCCTGTAAGACCTGGATTGTTCCCGTCCGCGAGGTTGAGAGGGAGTACGGGTCCTTTCTCTGTAGCTCGGAGCTCGTTCATTATGCATTGAGGGGGACATTTGACGACCTCGATTACCTTGGCTTGGGTTTTGCTCATGGTCGTCATTTACAAGAGGCGACCTCCGAAGCTCTCTGTCCGCCCCTTCTTGTCGTCGTTGAGACGAGTTTCCTTCTCTGCGGCGAAGGTTCAGGTGTTCTCTGAGGTCTTGCGGTGGCACTTTACGATCGTTCCCGGCAGCAGCTTCTTGACGACAACCATCAGCCCCTCTTTCGTTTCTTCGTCTTCCGGATGTGACCGTGTTATGGGACGCCTGAGCAGGTCGGTCCTCGACCATTTGAATCAATTCAGTTTGGATCTGCAGGAGGCCGTGAAGGGTGTTTGCTCTTTCGACGAGAAGAGCGGTTCTGTCTAGAAGTGGGTTGGATGGGCCTCCCACATTTCGTACAGTAGCTCCTTCCGTCCTCCTTCGGATGAGGGGTCGTCGTGTCCGGTGATCCTGAGCATGCCCTTTTTCTCTTCTTCTTACGTCTGGGAGTCCAGTGCCATCCACAGTACCATGTGACATGGTAACCCTTAGATTAGGGTGTTCCGAGGTTAAGGTGATAGGGGTCTGGGGATTTCTCGGCGGCCTTGCTCAGGTGGAGGTGTTCGGCCATCCCTTTCGGGAGACAAGCTTGTTGTGTGTCCATCTGACACCATCTCCAAGATTTTTCTAGCTGTTTTCTAGGCTTGGTTGAAGTCTCCGACGAACGATTCCCGGCAATGGAACCACTCTGATGATGCAGGAAATCATCTGGATCAGCTATTGAGGTCCAGCAAAGATATGGGCTGACTATGGAGACCTGCACACCACAAGAAAGTAACCGTGAACTGCGCCGGGGCTTGTCCGACAAGGCCCTCCGGCGTGAGAATCAGTGTTTGGGCTAGAGAAAGCGGTAAAATATGGAGAGAACTTGTGGGTGTGTGTATGCGTGAATAGTAAAGAGAACATTACCTTAGCCAAAGACACTGTTTATGTATTTATAGTGGATGAGGGGAGCTAGGGTTTCCATCTCGACCGTTGGATTGATTGTGCCAACCGTTGGATTGATTTTGTCCCAATATGTCCACGTGTCATCCTGTGATTGATTCGTACGAGCAAGGACACTGTTATAACTGTCACCGGTAGTGGATTGCCTATAATGTAAAGTTTCGCCTGCACAATTCGGCGCCACTGCTAGTTAGGTGGGAACATTTGCAGAGTGGGCCAGTGGCTGGATTGACTTAAGTTAAATGACAAATGATGGCTTGTTGAGCAAGCTATGTGAATTGACGACCTGGAGCTGTATGTCCAGTATGGTCGTCACTTGATGGATGAATCGACGAGCGAGTGCGGGGCGAGATGCCTCGTCACTGAATGGACTTAGTTTTTCAATGGCGACGACGGCCATCCATTGTTCCACGGGCTACGACCCAACTCTTGCGTCAATCCTTCGGGCTTGATCCTTTAGTGGGCCCGTTGAGCCCGTTTTGTGAGAAAACGATTTGGGCTTGGCCCATCACAAATTATTCCGTTCAGTTAATTTTTTTTATTTTATTTTTTAATACAGATCTCAAGACTTTCTTCCTTCTTGATTTAGATACCAAAAATTCAGACTTGAAATGCCACTTTCATTTGCAAAATTGAAAGGTTAATTTGATCCATTTAATTTTTTCCATTTTGAAAAGAGTCAAGGACTCTTAAACCCATAGTCCAGATTAATAAGCCATTTAAACCCATTTGAGATGAAAATCCCACTAAACCCCAATATTTAACGGACCATAAGCGCTGTTAATTTTCCCGTAACCCCAACCTTAACAGACACCTTCTCGTTCTCCGGACCATAAGCGATTTTCAGGTCAGGAGACTACCCCTTCTCCGGCGACCATAAGCGTTTTTTAGGTCAGGAGACTACCCCTTCTCCGGCGACCGACACCTTCTCGTTCTCCGACGACATCCAACCCTCGCTGATCTGAGCCAAATCCTGCCTCCTTCTCAGATCTGAGCCAAATCCCGCCTCCTTCTCATTTTTTTTCAAGAAAATTATGTAGGTTTGCAGAGAGAGGGAATTCGGTCTTTGTTTGGTTTTGAGATCGGAGAATTGGGAGAAGGTTTGATGGTGGTGAAGGTTGAGGTTGGGGAGGATTCCGGTGAGGAGAAGCTAGGATTGATGAGGTTGCTGGATCAAAGGCAGCTTGGTTCGCCGATTAATTGGGAGGTGATGGAGAGGTTTTAATGGAAGGTTTGGCCGGAGATTCGTGAGGCTAGGTTGAGGGATTTGGTGAAGAAGGTTGAGGTTGGGACGGCAATGGCGAGGGAGTTGGTTTTGAGATGAGGTCGCCGGTGAGGGAGCTTGGTGAGGGAGCTTCCTTCCTGCGTATAGAGAGAGAGGATAGAGAAGGAGGTGAGATCTGTGTGTGTAACTGTGTGTGGGATTGTGAGAGGCTTCCTCCTTTAACAAATGACAGGAATTGGTATTTTTACATGTCTTTTATCCCTTGATATAGGACCTGTTCAAGTGACCTTTTGTCATATGAATTGTTTATTTAAATTTTTGGGGTTTGCCAATGTTGTAACGACATTTTTACAGGACCAATTAAAGAGCTTATAGCTTTGTATATGATGTTTCCAGGTCATATACCATTTGCTATAGGACCATATACCATTTGCTATAGTTTGGTCCTATAGCGGTGGTATAGGACCATTGAAGGTCTTATACCATTTGCTATAGTTTGGTCTATAGCAAGCGATATAAGACACAGTAACATCATATACAAAGCTATAACCCCTTTAATTGGTCCTATATCAACCTGGTATAGGACACAGCAACATCATATACAAAGCAATAAGACCTTTGAATGGTCTATAGCAATTGGTATAGGACCTGTCAATATCATATACAAAGCTATAAGCCCTTTAATTGGTCCTATAGCAACTGGTATAGGACCTGGCAACATCATATACAAAGCTATAAGCCCTTTGAATGGTCCTATAGCAACTGGTATAGGGCCTGTCAACATCAAATACACAGCTAAAAGAACTTTAAATAGTCCTATAACAAGTGCTATAGGACTTGGCAACATCATATACAAAACTTTAAGACCTTTTAATGGTCCTATAGCAAGTGATATAGACACTTGATTTATTGTTTGTGAATAACAATGTGGCAAATGGTATGGGACACAGCAACATCATATACACATGTGCCGGGTCCTATACCAGTGCTATAGGACCATTCAAAGGTCTTGTTGCTTTGTATATGATGTTGCCAGGTCCTATATCAGTTGCTATAGGACAATTCAAAGTTCTTATTGCGATAACTCTATGCATGAAAAATATTTTTGGAAACCGATTTTTCGTTAGAAACTAGACTCACTGATCTTTCTAAGCATCTATTTCACGCCATCTAAATCATTGTGAGTAAATACAGTTTATTCATACAAATGGACTAATTAAAGGGCTTATTGCTTTGTATATGATGTTGCCAGGTCCTATACCCATTGCTATAGGACCAATTAAAGGGCTTATAGCTTTGTATATGATGTTGCCAGGTCCTATAGCAGTTGCTATAGGACCAATTAAGGGGCTTATAGCTTTGTATATGATGTTGCCAGGTCCTATACCACTTGATATAGGACCAATTAAGGGGCTTATAGATATGTATATGATGTTGCCAATCACGTCATATTGAGTGTTCGGTTTTGTTGACTAAAAATCTTGCCAGTTAATCGCCCATAATGAAGAAAGGGCTTTGCTCGCGCCCCATCGCTCTTATATTCATAGGCTTCCTTTTGTGGCATTAACGGCCCATTTTGACCATTTTCATTTTCTAATGCTTTACGAATGCTATCCTTAAATGAAGATCCCGCTAAAGATTTACTAGCTTTTCCCTGGTATTCACTGTATTTTTCCTCATCAAACTTCCCTTTGTTCAATTTCAACCCAACATACAGATCATCATCATCACTCAAGACAGTAGCAAATTCAAAAAACTCAGGAAACTTAAAGCAGACAACGAGCAAGTACAATGCCGCTATGCCCAACAAAAGATGAGACAATTTAAACCTCCTTGCACCAAATACTTCACTTTTAGACCTCTTCATTTTCATAAAACCAATAAACAAACAAAACTAATCCGTACAAACCACCCAAATTCAGTCCAACCCATTTATCACTACACCAGCATTTACGCAGAACAATAAAACGCTTTCAAATCCTCAAAAAATATTCACCACTCATGAGAATTAGAACCGAAATTAGGTCTTAGTAATTAAAGGACCAATAAAGATAAACCAAAAATCACAACAATTTACGCAAAATCTCACCGACAACAACAGAACAAGAATTGTTACAATGCAATTACCATGCCCTAATATTCCAGCATTCACGTTCTAATTTTCACCAAGATTATCCGATAAAAAGCCGTGTAATCAACGCATGAACGTAATTATGTTAGCATGAACTTCTTTACCCTTTCTTAACAACAAAGACAAACTCTCTGAGGCAACACAAGCCTTGAGCACATAGGTATACGTAAACCTATCCGACAATACTCCACTCTCGTTCATCTCACGGTAAAGATCAAACACATCCTCACTGTGGCCTGCCAATGTCAGCGCACGAAAAATCGAGTTCCAAACATATATACTCTGTCGGTAACTTTCATCAAACACACAGCGGGCACGGTCAATGGAGTCCAATTGTGAATACATATCAATGAGTTTGGTAGCCAAAAACGGGTCTTTACCATACCCATCTTCGAGAAGGTTCCGGTGAACGGTAAGGGCGTCGGAGATGTTAGAGCAACAGTTGATTAAGAGCTCGTAGGTGCGCTGTGTAGGACTGGTTCCTGTGGAAGGAGCAGAATTGCTTTTCTGAGCTTTCCCTTTTTACAGAGGGTTTGGATTTGGTGGTTGGTGGATGACGGGAGGACGGAATGGGCGGAGAAGCGAGTACGGTGGTGGGGGAATAGAGGATGAGGTTGTTGAATGGTTTGAGGAGTGTGAAACACCCACATGAGAGAATCTTTTTGCAGTTCTTTTTGTGTTGTTAAGATTACTAGAGTGACTCCCGTGCGATGCACGGGACATTACTATATATTCAAAAGAAAAAAATTGAACTAAAATAAATAAAAAAATCAATTCGTTTATAAATTATGGAATACGTCCTTAAAAACTACATTGTCAGTACATAACAATTAGAAAACAATAAAATAGAAATAAAAAAAATCATAAGGAATATGCATTTCTCTATATACAATTCTGTAGTATTTTATCATTTAAAAAAAGTAAATAAAACACACGAACATGTTTATCACATACGAAATAAGTTATTGAAATTAGTAAAAAAAAAAGGTGAAGATTGGAAATCTAGTAAAAAAAAGGTGATATTTTATTTATTTTTGATAAAGAGAAATTTGTAAATAAAAACCAAAGATTTGCTCATATCAAAAGAATAGTACAGTTTTCTAATAAAAATTAATATCATTCTTTTTCAAATGGAAACTTTCGATTAACTCATGCTCATACATCTAAAAAATTATGTCATATTTATTTACATTAACTCATTATGAACATAATTATGATATTTATTTTCAATGTAACTTATTTAATTTTTAGGAGAAAAATAAAAATCCTAAAATTCCTAACAACTTCGTTAAATGAAAAGAAATTTTCCCTAACCCCCCACTTCCTCATCAAACTCAACCCACTTCTTTCTCTCCCTATTTTAAAATACAAATTTATACTATCTTTATTTCTTATTATATTGACATACACTTCAATCAAAATTTTAAAAATGATGGCCATCTTTCCCGATATTCGTCTTTATAAATACACAATATTTTGAGACGAATAGAAAATTCGACAAATTTATTAATACTTTATTTACTATGCTTCAAAGAATAATTTTTTAAAAAATAAATAAATAAATTGTTTGATATATCGAACTAAAATAAACACAATAACCATATTACCCCCTCTCACTTATTAAATAGAAATCAAAACTCACATTCATTACAATCCCTCATATATATATATATATATATATATATATATATATATATATATATATATATATATATATATATATATATATTCCTCCGTCCCACTCCAGTGTCACTTTTACCTGAAATGGCGTCCGTTTGAAGCGTCGCATTTCTAAAAGGAAATGTTTTATTAATATTCTATTATCTCATCATTTATTCCTCCACTAATTCTCTCTCCTCTACACTCACAACACTTTTTAAATTCACTATTTTCTCCACTAATTCTCTCTCCTATTTTCAAATTACACTCACAACATTTTTTCTTCCTCTTTTTTTTCTTAATTTGCGTGCCACCCCTAAAAGGGTGACACTCTTGGTGGGACGGAGGGAGTATATAGATATAAATTATTATTATATTAAATAACCATATACTCCCTCCGTCCCGGCAGAAGCGTCACCATTTTTAGCCCGACACGCAAATTAAGAAAATAGGTGGGAAGAAAAAATGTTGTGAATGTAATTTGAAAATAAAAGAGAGAATTAGTGAAGGAAATAGTGAATTTAAAAAGTGTTGTGAGTGTAGAGGAGAGAGAATTAGTGGAGGGAATAGTGGATGGGATAATAGAATATTAATAAAATATTTCCTTTTTAGGAAAGGCGAGCTTCAAACTGACGCCATTTTGGGTAAAAAGTGACACTTCTAGCGGGGCGGAGGGAGTATACTTTATAAATATACAATTGTTTTGTTTATAAAAATTCAACACCATTCCAACTCATCATCCTATACCCCACCACTTTTATTTTATTTTATATTCTTTAATAGAAACCAAAACCCACATTTATTTTATTTTATATAATTTATATATAGATATAAATTATTATTATACTAAATAACCATATATATTATCATTTATAATTAAAAATAAATACTTCACACTTAGTTATTTTTTACTAAAAAGATATTGAAAAAAAATGAAAAATAACAAAAGATAATTAAGAAATTTATATTTGAAAAAGAGGGTTTTTTTTATCTGTCCAAATCAAATGAAAGAAGTCTCTATTTAAAGAGAAAAAAAATTATGAAATTTGGTGTAAAAAAAGTTTAAAAAATAAATTTATTATAAAACAATCGAGGGTAAAGAAATATGATGGTAAAAAATTCCAAAATTCAGCCAGCCAATCAAATGGCGACACGTGGCAAAATTCTCAAAGAATAAAAGAGAAAATAAGCGCATAAACGCACCTCGTCATTGGCTGGCCGCGTGAAGTACACGCGCTGAGAAATATCGAAATTGCTCTTCCACACACGAACGACACGTGTCCAATGTTAACAAAAAAAACCCTAATGCATTCACACGCCTCTTTAGGCCCGTGTAATTTAAGGCTCTCATAATTTTAACTAATAATAAAATAAGAAACAAAATAAATCATTTACTATCCAATTAATTTGGGTAATTGTTCAAAAAAAGTAATTTATTTCATTTCATAAAAATTGAGATTATAACTCATTTAATTACTTGATATTTTGTTCTAATGTGTTTTACTCTTTGTGCACATGTGTATGTTTAACATGATTTGCAAATTTTCTTAAATAAGTTACTCATTTCCAGTAATCTTTTTGCCTTTCATGCGTGTTTACACGTGACAAAAAATAATAAAAATAATAATGCATTCACGCGCCTCTTTAGGCCCGTGTAATTTACGGCTCTCAAAATTTTAACAAAAAAAAAATAAGAAACAAAATAAATCATTTACTATCCACTTTATTTGGGTAATTGTTAATAAAAGCAATTTATTTTATTTCATAAAAAAATAGATTATAACTCATTTAGTTAGTTGATATTTTGTTCTAAAGTGTTTTAGTGTGTGCATATATGTATGTTTAACATGATGTACAAAGCTTCTTAAATTAGCTACTCATTTTCAGTAATCTTTTTGCCCTTTATAGATTTTCAACCCTAACCAAGTAACTACAAATGTGCCCTTGTACATTTTAAAACTTATGCAAGTCATTTTATAGAGAGAAAAATAGCGATTTATAACTAATTATTTTATGCTCATTTCTAAAATTATATTAAATTAACTTCTAATATGAGTTTTAATTTAATGAAAAAATTAAACCAAAAAACTAATCTAATTTTGGACTAAAATTTTATTATACTAATTTTCTCATTTCTCAAATAAATGTCCAAAAATTAATTCAACAAATACCTACTTTCCAAACGAAATAATATTAAATATACCAAAATTGTTTATACCTATATCAATAAATGGTTCAAACGAAAGTAAAAAACGATGTTAATTTTTTTCATTAATCATCTTTAACATAAACACAAATGTAAGATCAATTACAAAAATATTATGAAAATCAACTATTACCAAAAAAAAAATGAAAAAAACATAGGTTAACTTATATATTTGGCCCATCTTTCTCTCATATTATTACCCTAATCATATAAAAGAAGTCTCTATTTAAAGAGAAAAAAAAAATTATGAATTTAGGTGAAAAAAAAAATAATAATAAATTTTAAAAATAGAAATTTTTTTATTATCATTTATAAAAAAAAAATTACTTCACACTTAATTAATTTTCACTAAAAAGAAATATAAAAATTAGTAATGGATAATTAACAAATTTATATTTAAAAAAGAGGTATTTTTTTCTTTGTCCAAATCAAATGAAAGAAGTCTCTATTTAAAGAGAAAAAAAAATTATGAATTTTGGTGTAAAAAAAAATTTAAAAAAAGAAATTTAATATATAATAATTGAGGTCAAAGAAATGGGATAATTTTTTTTTAAAATCCATCCAGCCAATGGTTTGTTGACACGTGTCCAAAAAAAAAAAAAACAATGCAGTGAGAACGCGCCCTTGTCGGCGCGTGGTATACACGCGCCAGCGAAAAGTCAAACCGCCCACCGCATACGACCGACACGTGTCCATATTGGTTAAAAAAAAAAAAAAAAGATGACCCAATATGACTTGCCACCTCGCTTATTTTACTTGGTAATTGCATTTTTGCCACAACGTGAAAAGACTAAAATACCCCTCAATGGCAAACAATTTACCACTATCTTATTATTATATATAGATAGATAGAGATTACTTCACACTTATTTAATTTTTACTACAAAGACCATGAAAAATAAAAAACTAAATTTATCAAATTAAAAAAAAAATGCATTCACGCGCCTCTTTATGCCCGTGTAATTTACGGCTCTCATAATTTTTAAAAAATAAATAAGAAACAAAATAAATCATTTACTATCCACTTTATTTGGATAATTGTTAATAAAAGTAATTACCCCATCTCACTTATTAAATCGAAACCAAAACTCACATTCATCACAATCCCCCATATATATATATATATATATATATATATTATATATATATATATAGATAATTCAACCCATTCCAACTCATCATCCTTTATTCCACCACTTTTATTTTATTTCATATTCTTGATTTTTTTTACACCAAAAAAATAAGAAACAAAATAAATCATTTGCTATCCAATTTATTTGGGTAATTGTTAATAAAATTAATTAATATTTTATTTACTATGCTTCAATTTTTTTTTAAATAAAATAAATAAGTTGTTTAATGTATCGAACTAAAATAAACCAATAACCATATTACCCATTCCAACGCATTATCCTATACCCCATCACTTTTATGTTATTTTATATTCTTAGTAAAATTAATATTATTACCATTATCATTTATAATAAAAAATATACTTCACACTTAAATAATTTTGACTAAAACCATATTGAAAAATGAAAAAGAAAAATTAACAAAGGATAATTAGAAATTTATATTTTTAAATATGATTTTTTTTTCTGTGTCCAAATCAAATGAAAATAGTCTCTATTTAAAGAGAAATTTTTTTTATGAATTTTGGTGTAAAAAAAAAATTTTTTATTTTTAATATATAATAATTGAGGTCAAAGAAATGGGATAAATTTATTTTTTTCGAAATTAGTACAGCAAATGGGGTGTTGACATGTGTCAAAAAAAAAAAAAAAAAAAAAAAAAAAAAAGAAAAATGCTGAGGAAACGCCCCCTTGTCGGCGCGTGTATTACACGCGCCAACGAAATGACCAAAATGCCCCTTCCCCGTTAGGCGACATTTGTCCAAACTGAATTAAAAAAAAAAAAAAATTTTTTGGCCAATCACACGACGCCACGTGGTTTTTTGGCCTTGTTATTTGCCACTTTGCCACCGTGTGAAATGTCGAAAATGCCCCTCGAAGCCACAAAAATTACCACAATCTTATTATTATATATATAGATAGATTCAAAAATCGGCAAGTTAACGGCGTCTGTATATTAATTTGGCCGGTCTTAGCGTAATGGGGTTTAAAGAAATTTTAATTTGAAATAATAAAGGAGGTAGTCTTTTTTTATTTGGGCTGAGTTTTGATGAAATAAGATATGAGATTTGTGGGTAAAAAGGAATTTTTCCTTTTGAATTTTGAAAAAGTTACAAATTGTAGCGGTGAAAACGGAAGCACCGTTTAGAAAATTTTCGTATCGCGGGTGGGTGAGTCTGAGAAAGTGGTGGGTGCAAATAGCCAACTCTTTCATGATGATTAAAAGAGGACAGAGATTGAGTTGGAGGACATTTCTCGGCAGGAAAGAAAAGAAATAGTAATGATTGTTATTGGGAAAGCCCACTCCGAAGTCGGATTCACGCGCACTTGAGTCTTAACCCCCCTCCCTGCTGGCTGCAGTGAGCTCATACTCGACCGGCAAAATTCAAGAAAGATGGAAAATGGGTTTGCCTACGATGGATTGGCTCAACAGTTGTCTTCCTTGACTGTCAGTGGTAAAAATAACAACGACAACAACAACAACAACGATGGATTGTTGTCTCAGGTCATGAATGCCGTCGAAGCTGCCGAGGCCACCATTAAGCAGCAGGTTTTCTTCCCTTTTATCCTCCTTTTATTTAGGGATTTAATCATGCCCTCCCCGATTCTTTATTTCTTGTCCTGAATTCGATTTTTCATTTTATTTGAATTTCGACCTTACTTAGAAGATTGATTGATTGATTGCTTCAATTTGACCGGCCGGTGCATAGTGGCCTCAATCTTCTCTCCCTCTGATGGATGCTGAATTTGGGAATAAAAACCACTCAACTTTCATCCCCCCTTTTTTGTTTCTCTCTTGAAGTTTACCTTTTTATGCTTGTTTGTTCCATATAGCAACTTTTAATCTGCAAAACAAATGGATACTCCCTCTAAAGAATCAACTACCTATTAACCACTTACTCTCTGTCAATGATAATGGCTTAACTCTACTTTTACCCATAAAAGTAGGTTGGCCCAGTAACCTCAACTTATCAAACATAATGTGACAGTTTCCCAACTAGTGCACCTGTCCAGTTATTACAATTGTAAATACTATTGTTCGAAATGCAAGTACATCGTGAACAACATGAATTACATTAAAAAAGAAAAACGAAAAACGAAAAACGAAAAACGAAAAACCTATCCCGTTAGGGGGGATTGGCACAGCCTGGGTTAGTCCATGTCTTGATCAAACCATCAGTATTAGAAATATTGTTTCTAATGAATGCTCTTTACTTATTCATGCTCCTAGATTTTCCCCCTCACCCCTTTTGAGGCTCTTATTTGTTGCAAATCATCAAAGAGGATATTTTGATCTTAAAAAGAAAAAAAAGTTATGTATCTGACCTTGTAGCATACCCATCACGTATCTGCATTTATCCAAACAAATTAGTAATAGAATTTTTATTGATCTGAAAGATTTTCGACATGCACCCATCAACTCAGAACCTGAAATGTATCTGATACCACCAAAAATGTACATTTCAAAGTGTCCTTACTTCATAGGAAAGAATAAACCTAATTGGGACTAGCTTTATTGATGTTCTAAAATTAGCTTCATTGTTATAGACATCCAGGATTGAGTTTTGAATATTTTGAAGTTTTTGTGGAATCTTAGGTTAAAGTTTTGGGACACAGGCTTCATCAGCACTTACTCTTTCCATTTATCAAGCTACATCAATCCTGTTGGAAATCGTCTATTTAACTTCTTTTTGTTGGGAACTGGACGTAGTTGAAATGCAAAGTTATTATCGGAGGTTCTCGCACACTCTATTATGCATTCTGACAGTGATATGGATGGAAATTTGTCTAGTTTATTTTACAGCTAGTAAAGAGGTTTATTTTGTCTGTTTGGATACTCAACTCTACGTTTCTGTCCTTATTGGTTTTAAAATGGATTGTTTGCACGCAACTAACTTATTACTTCTTGACTTCTCGTTTATTATACGACCATGTTTGATTGTCAAGACTTTAGAAAGAAATGAGAATCTATTTCGTTCAGGGCTCCCTTGTAACTTTGCTTGCAAGTAGCAATTGCTAGGCATCCATGCTGAGGTTACCATAATGAGAGAATCATGTAAAAGGTGGTGATCAAGTACATTATATCAACTTATGTGACATGCATTTATGGGTCAAAGTTATTTCCCGAGCACTATTTATTAATCCGTCCAAGTGCTTGATTGGAAACCCTTTATTAGGGATATCAGCATTTGTAGTATGTAGCCTGCGCTTAGCTGAAAAAAAGTTGCTAGTTCTCCAATTCTGATGAACACTTCTTGGAACAGTCATTTTATTAGTTTTAGCCGGTTGTTATATCTAATCTTTGTCATTTATATTACTTTTATCGAAGGTCAATGATTCCATTCATGCAGAAAGAAAGACCTAAGGGTTAAGTGGTAACATCTCTAATTTATTAATCCTCTTAAATTCCATCTTAAAAGCTATTTAATGGATTCCCTCCTTCAACGATATGCAAATTAATAAGTACAAGATTTATCGACATAAGACTCGAAAACGGAACCAAATCCTGACTCAAACAATTGAAAGTAGACATACTTGATCATGATTAGTTTCTGCACATACTGAAAGAGACAATCAAGGACTTCCTAAGCTTGATCGGAATTGAAGTGTTTGAGATACGTGTTGAGTACCATATGGGTCTTCCCAGAATTTCAGTCTGCTGTTAGTAATCATAAGTCAGTAGTGGTTGACACATTTTATTGATAAAGTAAACTTTGTCTATACAAAACAAATTTGGTTGTCAAAATCATGTGCATCCAAAATTACAGACATCCCTTTCCTTGTGCCAGTTTGACCGTTTGCTAGTTATAATGCTAATAACCACATAAAAAAGACAGGATACCACCAACTGTATTACTAACTGTAGATGAAGTGAATCTGTAAATCACTCAAGCCTCGGCAGGGCTGTCCTCTTTCAGTGCATTGCATTATGCTGCCACAGTTTTCTTGCTATGATGGTGTTGGGAGAATGGTTGCAGATAGATCAAGGTAAGGATGACCCACATTGTATAGTTGGTGATTGTCAAGGATTCTTTCACTTTTTGCGTCCTCGAGATTGAGATGGGAGGATCCTTTTTGGATTTCCTATGTCAAATTGCCACTTCGAGATTGGGAGAGTTTAGAGGCACTTCTTGGTTATGGAAAAGTTTTTCATTACTTGAGCAGGGACTAATTTGGCAATTATTATCATTTCCTTGGGCAGGGACTAATTTGAATCCTCTTAGACACTTTTGGTTAAGAAAGCCTCTGTAGCTTTGTTATGCAATCCTAACATTCTCTCTTCAGAGTATGTGAGTTTAAGCAAACAAAGGTGCTACTTCAACCCCGACTCTCTCTGACACACACACACACACCCCCACACCCCTCAACAGTTTTGTTCCTTCGCCTGAGTCAGTCAAGAGGATAAATAGGCAGCCTTGTTCCCTGGGGCATATTTTCTTTTACCTTGCATTTTTCTTTCTACTTACTAATGGGACCATCTAGCTTTCATGTTTGTTTGAGTCCTTCCCTTCACTCGACAGTAGAAAGATTAGATAGGCCACTAATGCGGCTCAGCTCGCCGGTACATTCTTACTCTTAACTCGTTTTCTTTCTCATCCCCCTTTCGTCACAAGAGCGGATTGAGTACCTCCTGTCCAATTAGCTGCTTCCTCACCTGAGCTGTGACTTCTTATATCTAAGGCATTTGTTCTGCAAATAGTTCACAATGTTTTTGTCATATTTTTTGTTAAAATAACTGTATCAGAAGTATCTTTTATGGCTAAAATGAATTAGAGAAGTTGTAAAACGATTGTTTCTTAGTCATTGCTACCTTCATATAGTGAATGACGAGCCATTGTTTCTATCTTTGATTTCTTTTAACAGGTGGAAGAGAACAATAGACTGAGATCTGAGCTTCATAAGAGGATTCAGGAGCTTGAAAAATATGTAACCGTACTCTTTCTCTTTTAGTAGATAGTGTTGATTTTTTACTGATTCCTTGTCCTCACAACATACCCCTCATCATGTTCTTCTGCCTTTTCGTCGATGCTTTAGTTAAATTTCCATATGAATTTCTCTTCCTGATTTGACGAGGTATTCTTTTTGTGAACTGATTCTTTGTTTTCTACAAAAGAATGCTGTTTTCTCCTAAATAAATAATTACCATACGGATTATGGATTAGGGGCTTATTAGATGTTTTCTATCTTTATGTTAACAGATATTTGGTTTGTTTCTAATGCATTTTTCTTCTTTACTTTTTTTTTTTTTTCCTATTTTGTTTAATGTTTTTTTACATGTTACCTCAGATAGTTTCTTTATTGCAATATATGAGATTGAATATCGGTTTAGCGATTACTTTTTGTTATAACAGATCTATTTAGAAGACAAAAAATAAATAAATCACACAACACAACAATATACGTGGTTCACCAACTTGGCTACGTCCACGGGCAGAGGGCAATAATATTATTATCAATTGGCAATCACCGAATACAATCTCTAATCTAATGCACAAATTCTTGATCATAAGAATTCACAATCGTGCAAACCCTAGATCTAGAGAAAACAAAGAGATAAGAAAACCCTTGAAATACTTAGAATTATTGATCTCTATCACAGTAGGAATTGCAACCTCAAAAACTGATAGGAATAGGGCTTATTTATGCTGCCTATTCCTAACCCTGCAGGGTTTTAGAACCATGATCTAAGCTGCCGCTGAATCACGCCAAAATCAGACTAGGGCGCGATCGCCCCTTCCCCGAAACTGGCACCGTGCGATCGCTCACTCTTCACAGAAATTTGCCTCCGCGCGGTCGCTTCCCACCTGGTGTGTCAGGAATTCCGAAATTCATTGTTTAGTCCTCTAATTTAGGTGTCCCCAAACTTAGATGACACCAAACCCAACAAATCTCCACCTTGATATCTAACCTCTGCCTCAGAGTTGTTACGCCAAGCACCAAACTTTTACTCCTGACAACCACAAAATGTATCCTAGACACCCAAATAGTGTTATGCCGAACACCAAAACACTTTGTTGCGGCAGGTTGATCGGTGTGTATGCCGGACGAATGTATCCCCCTGGACACCCAAATTGTCCTGCGCCGAGCACACCAATCTGGCTCCAAGACACCCAAATGTGCCACTGCAGTAGGCACTAAAATTGCCCTAACCGGCAATTGGGCAAATCCAGTCGACATTGGATCTTGCCAACCCAAACAGATGAAGCGGCCATATCCGTGGAATCCCCAACAATACGTACCTTTTCCTCGATTCCTTCCTCGCTTCCCAATTGTGTGTGTTGACCTACTAACCGTGGCTTGCCCAGTTTAACTCCACCTTGAGTAACTTGCTGCTCCACCTGTTTGTCAACCACTCCACACGAAGCTATGCAACATGCTTTCTTCAGATGTGTTTCTACCATATCCTCTGTTGTACGTTTCTCGACACTCAAACCCAAAAACGTAGATTCTTGGAGGATATACAAGGAACCTTGTTTTGCTGCTCCACCTTCATCTTTGAAACTGTATCCCATCTTGTATAGTCGAATAAGCGATATCAGATTCTTCGTTACTTCATGAACATGTCTAACCTTGTTCAATGTACAAAACTTACCACCTATAGTTCGCACACTGATGGAACACATGCCAACTACCTTGCAGACATAACCATTAGCAATATAAATATCACCCCCTTCCGTCTCTTCGTACGTTGCAAACCATTCTCTGCGCGAACACATGTAATAAGAAGCCCATAATCAAGAATTCATATATCTATCATACCTTTGTCTTCTTCTTTTACTAGGGCATAGTCCTCCTCATCGTCTCTAGCCATAGCTGCAGTAGATCCAAATTGCTCGCTCTTATTCAACCTGGGACATTCACGTTTCCAATGCCCCTTTTCCTTGCGATGCTTGAGACATCTCAGTGTTGGACCCTTTTTAAAAGAACCCTTGTTTCTCACTGCCGTGACCCTACTTGCACTGCTTGCAGACCAGCCTGGCGAGCGAGGAGAGATTACGAAGATAAATCGCTCGCCTTGCGGCACAGATCTCTGGTCTTGAGATTATTCTTAATCTCTTTCGAAATAACCGTATCCTTACCATTAATGAAGGAATCCATAAACCCTTCATATATGACAGTGGTAAGGAAACACACAACATAAGAACGGACATCCTCATCTTGACCTTGGCGTCAATATTACGCAATTCAAGTAATAAAGATGTGAACCGATCTATATGATCCCTAATGGGGGTACCTTCCATCATTTGGAGCAAATACAGCTTCTGCTTCAGATACAGCTTGTTGGTCAATGATTGTATCAGATACATATCTTCCAACGCAAGCCTCAAAGCACCTTCGGAATCAGTATCTGCAATATCCGCCAGAACATCATCATCTAAGCATCCGATGATTTTAGAGTGGGCCCTCTCATCTATCACGATCAGATCTGCTGTTTCCTTCTCAGTTGTCTTCCTCGAACCTTCTTTGTTGCGGCCGCTGACAACACCTATGGAACCTTCTTCGCTTTGCCTTTTGAATTCTGACGATTGCGGTTGCGGCGCATGATAGCTTGAGCCTTAACGGTCTTTTTAATTTCTGCGCACGGGCTATTGTAATATAGCGAGTGCAAGTACGGGTCGATCCCACGAGGACAGGGTTTACTTTGTATGATACTCGTCTTTATATAGATATATAGAAAATATGATTGGGGGAGATATGAATTGGTGAGTGAAAATACTAGAAACATATAGAAACTACTCTAACATGTAATAAAAGTATTCTCGGGATTGAACACATATATACATCTAATAATCATGCTTTAAATAAAGGTTTTCATCAAAATAACAAGGATGGTACATTCAGCCTATACTACTTCTCACGATCAAGCAAGTAGTATTTGTATTCTTTACTAATACGACCTATCTCTTAAGGTTCCGTTTATGGTAATCCCGCTCGTCACGAGCAGGCAGACCCGCTTATCTCTCGAGGTTTCCATATAAATAGTAAGAATTCATTAGTGCTTGTAAAGTCCATATACTTTCCATTCAAAGAACACCCCTAGGCCATTAAACTACTCTCGTGATTAATGAAACCTAGTTTACTTCATATAGTTCGGCTAACCGAGATTCACAGCTACGTCCTTCTATCAATTAACTAGGGTTCTACAAATATGAACGTCTTTATATTTGTAGGTGTTTAAGAATAATATGAAGAAATTGTTATATGAAAATGTCAGAAATCAAGGATGATACGCTAAGTTGTGCTAACTACTCATGGGTGAAGGCCTAGCACGCGTATTTTAAGACCAACACAGCCTTTCTCTTGAGGGTCCGTTTATATTCTCGTCCGTCACACGAGTACCCGGTTCACCTCTCGAGGGTCCAAATAAGCCAAAATATGTTAAGTCCAAGTTATACTCACGTATTTTCCACTAAAGGATCATCCCTATGTCTTTAAACTATGCTTGTGATTATTGACCTAGTTCAATTCTTAGGATTCCGCTAATCAAGATTTTTCACTTAATCAACTAAAGTTATACAACTAAGGACGTCTTCCTATTTGTAAGTATTAATATTAATAAGAAGAGAATTGAATTGACATGAAGAGGAAGCATAAATTATAAATTATTGAGTTTCCAACTCCAAGAATTGGAGGATTACTCACAAGCCTTTGAACATAATAAAAGAACAAGTAAAGATGAATAAGGAAAGAAATACTTATTCCCATAAT
Organism: Adenophora triphylla var. japonica; assembly: GCA_022495995.1. Lineage (NCBI taxonomy): Eukaryota > Viridiplantae > Streptophyta > Magnoliopsida > Asterales > Campanulaceae > Adenophora > Adenophora triphylla. Next base: position 403,338 of record JAFEMH010001274.1, read on the forward strand.
TGTAGAAGAAATAAAGGCTGTAGAAAATCTTGAATTGCTTTCACAATCTTCAAAGATGTACAAGAACTTGTCACTAATAATTGATACACCTTGAATATTGTGTATAATGTTGCTAGAGTGTATTTGCTATCTATTCTAAGTATGATTTGATTCTCCCGGATGTTTTTGGATCCATCCGGATCTGTCTGGATGATTAAATCCGATACAAAAGGGCCTTTAAATAGGCATCCTAGGCTAAGGGTTGTGATTCTTCAAAAAGCCATCTTCAAAAGACACCTTTCCATGAACTGGTACAGAGTGCACGACCGTGCACTATGATCTTGCACGACCGCTCCATCCTTGGCGCCAATTTCAAATTTGAACTGGTCATATTGCACGACCGCTCCACGGTTCTTTGCACGGCCGCTCCGCTCGGATTGCTCGGCCACTCCTCTTTCAAGACTCGGCCACTCCACAGATTTGGGGCCAATTTGGCCTGGAAATGGACATTTGCACGGCCGTTCTTCCTTCTAAAGCACGTCCGCTCCAGCTTAATTTTGGCTTGGATGATCATTTTGAAGCTTTCCTTCCTTGCCTTTGGTCCCTTAGTTTTTCCAAAGCCTCATTTGTTCAAGAATGGACCTTAAAACCTGTATAAATGCTCAAAAAATACCAACGAGCATAAAATCTAATATATAGAATAAAAGAAGCCATATTAAGACTAAATATTAACTAAATGATAATAAAAACTAAGTAAATGATATAGTAATAGTGATATAAATGACTATAAAATAGTCACTTATCACAGCAACCATCGGAGCCCACAAGCCCTTGTCTCTCAACAAGGCCTACGTCTTGAAATGCTAAAGAGAAAAACTATTCTTCCCATTGAACTTGTCAACTCATTATTCGATTCCTGATCCCATCTTCTTCTGCCGCAGAACACTTCTAGACTTTTATCAACCTGACTGGCTCTGATACCAGTTTGTTATAACAGATCTATTTAGAAGAAATAAAATAAATCAATCATACAACACAACGATATACGTGGTTTACCAACTTGGCTACGTACACGGGCTGGCAATAATATTATTATCAATTGGCAATCACCGAATACAATCTCTAATCTAATGCACGAATTTTTGATCACAAGAATTCACAACTGTGCAAACCCTAGATCTAGAGAAAACAGAGAGACAAGAAAATCCTTGGAACACCTAGAATTATTGATCTCTATCACACTAGGACTTAACAACCTCAAAAACTGCTAGGGAATATGGCTTATTTATACTGCTTATTTCTAACCCGCAGCTTTTTAGAACCCTGATCCAAGTTGCCGCTGAATCACGCCAAAATCAGACTAGATCGCCCCTTCCCCAAAACTGGCACCGCGCGATTGCCCCAAGGATGGGCGCGATCGCTCACTCTTCACAGAAACTTGGCGCGGTCGCGCGCTTGCCTCCGCGCTGTCGCTCCCCAGCTGGTGTGTCAGGAATTCCGAAATTCATTGTTTAGTCCTCTAATTTAGGTGTCCCCAAACTTAGATGGCGCCAAACCCAACACTTTTAAGGAGTGTATGATGGAACTTGATTGTAGGAGAATATCAGAAAGTGTTAATTACCGAGTGCAGAAAACTATATAGAGGGTAACTTGGTTGCAGATCAAAACAGGCTAGTTAATTGATTCTTTTTTTTTTTATATAGTAATTATATACCTGTACACGAGTATTTTCTAGATGAAAAATTCCCTGGATCCGAACTATAAAAAATGAAAAATTGAATGAATACTATCTAAATAATGAATACCTTATTTAATGTGCCTTATATGTCTTAGACCATTTAGTGGCTTGATACAACGTGCGTAGTCCTAAGGGAGGAAGGTGGTTTGGCCTTTTGTAATCTGGTTTGTTGGAATATATCCCTTGTTAGTAAATGGCTTTGGCAGTGTCCTCAAGAACCTAATTCTTCTATCTGGCATACAGTGATTAGGAGTAAATATGGGATACACAGTAATGGTTGGGACACTAATTTAGTCGTTCAATCTCTCCTCTCACTCTCAATTGATTCATTTCAACTAATTTTTCTCTCGTAAATCGCTACTTCATTTTGGTGATTTAGTTCTTACGGTGATGGAGCTCCAAGCAAGTATGAGCTTGAACAGAGGAAGAGTCTTGACTAGAGATCAAGATTGGGTTTTGGAAATGAGGAATAAGGCAGATATTTGGAAATTAGGGTGGTGGTGGTGTTCAGGTGCTGAATGGAAGTGCTTGGAAACATGAAGTGGTTGTTTTTTGAGAAAGAAGACAGACACATGGCATTAAATAGCCCTGTAAGCAGCTTTCTATTAATGATTCTAATTGGCCATTGATGGAAAGTCTTGTTGAAGCCGAGCATGAAAGTGGAACAGGAAGAAAGTATCTCATGTTCTAATTGGGCAACAGGCAAAGGGACATGGTCATTTTGTCCATTATCCTTATTCATTTGCAATTTTTTATTACTCTGCAACGTCAGTTGTTAGGGGGTCCCAACTAGTGAGTAGTTCTTGATGATGCATTTTTGACTTTTCCTTCTTGCACCATGCTTCTTCTCCAGACCCACTATATGTGCTTGCAGTTTCATATTTGTATTCCTTTATTACACAAGATTGAATGTCCATTTTGTGGCAGAAATCAGATGATAAAGAGGCTGGGAGTCATCATCACCATGAATGGGATGGTCGTGATCATTTACTTCACAGCAAGCACAGAGACGCTTTGCCCTTGGTGAATAAAATGGATGGGATTCCAAGCATGAACAACTCTGCTGCCCGCGGAACGTCTACATTTCCTCTCCTGAAGGACCCAATGCGAAATGTGATGGATCCTGCGATTCTAAATCACGGAGAAGGTTTCATTGAGAGCAGCAAGAGCTATGGGCCATTTAAAATGCTTCCTGGGAGTCAGCCAGGAACAAATAAAGCGGGCCTATACCAGCTTTCTTCCGTACCGATGACATCATTTTCTCCAACCAGGTATATCACATAATATGAGAGTTGAAGTAAACCAAACTTATGAGAAGAAATAAGAAACATGATATTCAGTAATACCCTCTTTGTGATTGATGCATATAGAGACATCATTCTTTTACACTGTTTATTAGGTATCAACTGGAAGATGAATATGATCCGCAGTTAGAATCACCTGGACAAGGTTTGGTGCCAATTACTGAATTAAATGATGCAAGCATCTCTTCGAAACGGGTATGCTCTTAGAATCTGAAATGTAGATGATTTTCTGAAGATCTCTTTAATGGCCTAACACTTATCTATATGATGCTTTTGATCTTTTTGATTTTGCTTTGTTTTTCATCATTAAGTATACTATCTTCTCTATTATCTTTGAAAATCTTGTGAGGGTATTGTATTTGGCACTTATAAGCTGTGGGTGCAGAATGGTGCTCCTCTTGCTTATTTTTCTTGACATTGTTTATATATGAAACTTGTTAATTTTTCATCTTAATTCTTATCTGAATATAAAAAAGATTCTCCAACTTTATATATCACTTTTAGCTGCATATGGATGACCTATATGATGACCTTGCATTGACGTGTAACGAATGGGGAAAAGTATTTATGTAGCACTAGACCCCAAGTGATTGGGACTAAGGCTGGGTTGAATTGAAGTTATAACTGCATGTGGAAGAAACATATAAAAGGAGAAGTTCATATTTCTTATGAAGCAAGACCCTTATTTCTAATGAGGAATATGGAAAATGGATTTAGTTCATGGCGAAAAATAACCTTGTTTTCTTAATTCATTTGTAGGATGCTGTTAATGCTTGGGAACATGATCAAGAGATATCACAATTGATAAAGCATCTTACAGACTATTCTATTAAGGTTGGAAATGTGTTATTTTTTTCCATTTTTTTTTCTAGTGCTTCTACATGTTATACTTCTTATGATTGTTGACAGGAAGCGCATATACGGAATGAGAAGTATGTTTTGGAGAAGCGGATTGCTTATATGCGTTTGGTAGGCAGCAGTTTCCACTCCATGTGGATTCATATTTAGTCTACTTCTTTATTTTATTAATAAATTGATTTTTGGACTCAATATTTTTATAGGCCTTTGATCAGCAGCAGCAAGACCTTGTGGATGCCGCATCAAAAGCACTCTCGTATAGACAAGACATAATTGAAGAAAACATACGGCTTACATATGCATTACAGGTATCATTTCTTCTACATAATGTATTTTGATCTTCATAACCACTTAAGGTTTCTTGAATATGCATACCCTGATTGGTTGACTAGCTAATTTTGGTGCTTCTTAGCTAATCTTATGTATTTTTGGAAGATCATAAACATCATTATTGCTGTTTGAGAGGATAAAATACGATAATCGAGATGGAATTGAGAAGCTGTCCAGAACTAGCTATCATAATCATATACACATTTGTGATTTACAAGTTACATCAAGGTCCCATGACATATGGATATACTAGCGAACCCCTTAGGTGTGTAGCGATACTCTACACTCCCTCTCAAGCTAGAGCACAAATGTCATGCATGCGACCTTCTTATAAATATAGCCCGTTCTACCATTCAGTGACTTAGTAAGCACATCAGCTATCCTCAGTCTTAATGCAGCTAATAGCAATTATCCCCTTTTGAAGGTTTTGCAAATAAAGTGGCGTTTAATTTGTTTTCTTCCTTTATGAAACCCTAGGGTCTAGGCATTGTGAATGGCTACCTAATTAATACTCCCTCCGTCTAATAATAAGTGTCACAATTAACTTGTCAATGTTTAAAAAAACGTGTTTTACTTGTTTGTATATTTTTGTACCATGGCAAAATTGCGCTTAGATTATTTCCTTATCTAGAAATGCGACACATTTTTTGGGACAAACAAAAAAGGAAAGCGCGACCTTTACTATGGAACAAAGGGAGTACAAGATGGCTACACGGCATCAGATTAGTAATGCCAACTTCACTGAGCAACTATCGAATCCATACAAGCTCACTTATACCTTGAGCAAATACCTCTATATTGTAACTCAAATCTCATTCTTGTTACCTGCAGTTTTTTTCGCTCTTCAAAGAAGTTATCACCAATAAATTTGCAATACCCTGTAGTATTTTTCCAGTACGAAAAACCTGCTCTATCAGCATCACCAAACCCCTTAAATATCATATGCACATGATCACGGTGCAACACACCTTGTCCTGGAGCTCTCTCTAGATACCTTAAGATCTTGCTATTTGCATCCCAATAATAATTAGCTGGCAACTATTTCGTATGCAATAATGGCAATGTTTTGTTCAAGTCAAGGTTCAAAAGGTGTATGTAGTACATTTTCTGTTTTGTGGTATTGGTAGTTTTATCTTTGTCTTTTTTCTATTTTCCTTTTGTTTTATTTTGATGGAAATCTCATCGTCCCCTTTAACATTCTCCTCTAGTAACCTCAGACTCTTTCCTTTACCAATGAAAGAAATAAAAATATAATTACTGAATCAACTTTAGTATTGAGGATATTATTTTTCTCTCTCTTTCAGGATGCACAAGAAGAAAGAACAACATTCATGACCTATCTAATGCCCCTTCTTGCAGAGTATTCTCTTCAGCCACCAGTTGCTGATGCCCAATCCATTGCTAGTAATGTTAAGGTTTGTAGCAATAACCCTTGGAGAAAAGTTGTTATTCATGACTTCCTCCCTCCCTCTCGAAGGACTATGTGGGGCACTATTTATACGTGTCACAACATTCCCAGATAGCAATTAGAACATCAAAATCAGAAGAGAGGATGGAATATGCTTAAGACATACAAGAAGAATTCAGAAAACATTTTCTCCCACTTTCAGGACACACAGGAAGAATGATCAACATTTATTTCCTATCTAATGCCTCCTATTGCAGAGTATTCTCTTCTGATGCCTGATCCATTTGAGCATCAAGAGCATAAGAGAGGTGATGCAGGCTTTAGACCTGTGTAGGCAATGTGAATGGCTCAGCTGGGTATAAGCAGGATGGTTGGAATCAGCTGCATTAGAGAAGTAGTTGTCTGAATCAGAAACATTTGAACTTTATGGACTCTCAGAAAACATAGGTAGAAAGCCACCAACTCTGTGAAGGTAAAATTAGTGGGGACAAGATAATGATTCAGACAGGAGCAATTAAGTATGATACTTTTTTTGGGAACTAGAGTAACCTAAAATAATGCATTTGAGTTGCTTGGGATCTAAATTAATTACAGTGGTGACGATCGTAAGGAAAATAAGAATCATTTTTTTGGAGAAAATTGAACAAAAAAATCATAACACCACCTATACCTACACCCACGTTCACACCCAAATTCTAAATCTTATCATAACTATAGTGTAGATCAGTGATGCACGCACACACTCTGAAGTCATTCCCAGTAGACGTGTAACGATCTTGGTAAAATTGGTAGTGTGTATAAAAAAAATCTCCCTCTGCTGCTAAATTAGTGTATTCAATAGATTTTGTCTCTAACTGAATGTCCATTGATTGGTGACGTTCCTAAATCCTCCCTTGTCAATCACATGGTCTAATTTACTTTTACAATCATGATGCTATACGGTGGGACCATTGATGCATCATGTATTGGTGGGATTTCATAGGGTAGTTTTAGGGTTGTATAGATAGTGGGACAGTAGATAAGAGGATTTTGGATCTAATTTCAGATCTGAAATGCCTGATAAAGTTGCTTTGACAGTAAGAGATGAAGAACTTAAAAAAATATAAAATGGAAGGCTCTATGCCTCACACCTTGGGTCCCATGGCTTACACCCTAGGTTCTTAGGCTGACACCCTAGGTTATTAGGCCTCACACCCCAAGAGAACGATGCATCATACATCATACAGAAAAACGTATATGTTCATCATTTCAATAACTGCTGAATATAAGAGAGTAATAATACATATATAGGGGAATATAACCTCGGGACTAAGAGACTTCAATGATAAGTGAACTCCAGGACCAAGTATTTGACTAAAAGTCTAGACCTAGGTTAAGAGTCACAAACCTGTGTGATGGCCACAAAAATGCAGCCGGAGTCGAAATTGCAAAATATCCCTAATACAAGTATTAGGAAAGCAAACAAGACTTGAGAAATGCATAAAGATAAGTAATAGAAGCACTAAGGATAGATTTTGACCATCTAAAATATTAGAAAGCTTGTGAATTCCAAGATGGGCAGGACAACATGTAAATTGCACTTATCCACTGTTGCTTGGGCTTCGCTTATTTGCATCAACCATTTAGGTGCATTATGTATACATGCTGCTAAAAGTGTCTAAAATTCAACTTTCTTAAAATCTTTAAAGTAAAAAATGGACACTCAATTAGGGACAGAGATTTGGAGTATTTTCCATTATGAGCAATTTGGTAATGAACCTGATGAATTGAGGATGTATGCTCCCATTAGAGGAGCATACTTGACATTCTCTCTCTCTCTTTTTATTTTCTTCACATTTGTCAATTTCCCTTTATGATGTTTACTATGGAAGCTCGTCTTTTGCAGGTTCTCTTTAGACATTTGCAGGAGAAGCTTATTGTTACAGAGGTATGGAAGTTTGATGGATGTACATGATAGATGTGTTTCCATCTGCTACTTGAACTGATGATTTTAGTTACAAAATTTAATCCGACTTTTGTGTTTGAAATATCCCAATGTTTTACTTGGAACTTTTTGGACTAGTTTAATCGATCTATTCCCTTTTGCTGTCGCTGCAGGCAAAGCTTAAGGAGTCTCACTATCAGTTAATAGCTTGGCGGTCTGATGTAAACTCAAATTTTTCTCAATCCCCATTTCATTCGACTGGGGTAGGGCCAAGTTTCCAGTACTATTTTGTGTCTTAGCATTGATATCTTTCAAAATGTAAAACTGTTTTCAAATATACATGTTTCACTGGCAGAAGAATGGCCTTGAATTGGTGCCTCAGCGGGCATACTCTGACAAACAGACACCAATTTCTTCAGATCCTCTGACAATCAGAGACTGGGATATACTGGGGCACCAGATTGGCTTAGATGGTGAAATCGCTAGAAATCCAAATCCCGAAAACTTGGGAAGGTATTCAACGCTTGCAAGCAGGTGAGCATGCTCAAAAGGAGACTGTTCTCTGTACTGAATGGACAATTACCACCACCTGTTTTTGTTGGTGGGTTCTGGTTCGTTCAGTTATCCTGTTGATGTGACATATAAGATTTATTTTGTTAGTGCATCTTGTATGAGTATATGATGAGATACCTGGTACCATCATGTTAGTGCTTTCAGATTTTGAAGACTCTTGTATATAGTAATGTTGTAGATTTGAGTCAAACTTAATATCTGTCTTACACACAATTTCTTACTTTTCAGCTTTTAGCTTGAATTGATATTAAAAATTGTCATGATCTAAAAAGCTAATGATGTGAGCCTAGCCTAGGATGACTAGATCCAAAAATCAACTAAGCAGGGAGTTTTGTCCTTTAATCTTTCACAATCCATCATGGTATAACATTAAACTAAAACCAAGACAGATGTAAATGAGCGGACTTCATATTTATGTTTATGACTGTTGCTACAAGCTTCTGCCCATATACAGGTGGTGGAAATTTAATACAACATCGATTAGGCCTCACCCTACCAGAATGTGAGATAAGTTACTCAATTGTTTGGTTATAAGGGGACTGTTTTAGGTTAGATGCGTTACAGTCTCAATACAAATTCTAACAAGTTGGGCAAATGGGGAATGAAGACTTTACGACCAAACATTGCGAAAAGAATAACATATGGACAAACATAGGTAAAAGTAAAGAAGCGTGTAGTACAATGCTAGTGTAAATTATATACTCCCTCCACACAAAAATATGTTCCATTTTGTTTTTTTGGTAAACGATATTAAACTTTGGCCAAACAATTACAAAAATTTAAAAGGTCTTGCAAATTTGTTACTGATAATTTACTTTATATTCTTACCAGGCTTGGAAATTTAGAATCTAAAACATGTTAAATACATGTCAATCATTAGTTTGATATCATCTTATGCGGATTAAAAAAAAAAAGAAACAGGACCTTTTTTTAGGAGGGAGTATATATAGCGTGGAAAAAGAAACATGTTAAATACATGTCAATCATTAGTTTGACTTAAGTTATTGTCAACTGCTCAGTTGTGGCAGTCTGGGTGGATGTTAGTGCTACCCAAGCCTTGAAGATAACCATTGATGTTGGAACTATGGCACTTTTCCGCTGTGAAGTCAGGCTTAAGAGTCATGCGTGGGTGTTGGGATGTTGCTATTCATGTAGATGCCAAAAAGTAACACTTTGTCCATTTGACGATTCATGTTAGCCGACCCCCAATCATTTGGGACTAAGGCTTTGTTGTTGTTGTTGAAAATATCACTTAAGTGATGAGGTTGTCTGTCATGTGTAAGTGTTCTCTGAGTGAGTTTCGCTTCTTTTGGGAGTAAGAAATCTCTTAAAAGAATATTGCTAAGATCACCATTGTAATGTTCACATCATCATCTTAAGACAATTGTTTCTGTCAACTCTTTTCTTCTATGTGCTTGTTGATTTGAGTCTTGTATTGATGCTCGACGGTTTTCAGGAACACCACGTCTCTAGGTATATCTGCACAGCCAGATCTTGACCGGGGTAATTTGAATCATGTACATAGAAGTGAAGAAATTACAAATAAGCAAGTTACATTTAGCAATCCTGTGAGTATCAATAATATGGATGATCTAGACATGGAGGGACGGCAGACTGAGGGTGAGGCTTTAGTTAATTGGGCTTCTAAAGGCTCTCCCTACACAACACTCGACGACCCCGGCTCTTCATATTCTCCATATCTAACACCAGTTCTTGAAGAACCATCTTCCTCTTTTTCAGAGGGTGAGCTACCTAGTATCTTTGTTAGTAATTATTGCTTGAATCTCAACACTTTAATGGATTTGAATGTCCAGCTGCAGATGAAGATCCATTGCCTGCAGTAGAGTCACTCCAAATTTCTGGGGAAGCTTTTCCAGGACGTGAGCTCCAAGCAAGTGGATTCTCTGTCAATGGAACGACAAGCTGTAATTTTGAGGTGCCTGTTGTATTATGCTCTTTTTGATGCAATTAGAAAATATATCAAGATGGAGAAGAAGAGAGTAGGATCAGCAGTCTGTCAAAAATAAATGGCAAGCAAAAAAACCATATTATGTTAGGATATTAAGTTCTTATATCTTTTTTTCCTATTTATCGTGTAGTTATGAATTCTATTGCACGCTTATAAATTATTCCTTGCATCTCATAGACATTTTTCTGGTAGAATTTTCATTGTCTGTTGTCTGAATTTGCAGTGGGTACGTCATATGGAAGATGGATCTGTAAATTATATAGATGGTATTGCTCTACAGTTTGTGATCTGTCTTATTCTCAATTTTCTTTCTGAATTCATTTAGTAAGAATTTACTAATTGTAGGGGCAAAGCAACCAAACTATCTTGTGACGGCTGATGATGTTGATACTTACCTTGCCATAGAAGTTCAACCAATGGATAACAGAAAAAGAAAGGTATCCCCTGTAAAATAGCATAGATGCATTGCATCGTTTCAGTTTTCATAATTGGATTTCTCTCAGGAAAGGAGTGGGGGAATGGGATGTAGGCTGGAGCCATGAAGTAATTTAAGTTATGCTTCAATGGATACTTAAAATTATATTTGGTATTGTTTTGAAAGAGATAAGAATGCTCAAAGTGGATGACAGTCTACGTGAAAAACTTGTAAAATTCAACACAGCTCATGTACCAACTCCTTGGTGTTGGCGACATGTATCCTTTTTTGCTATTTTGGCTTTCTTCATTCTTTTGTTAGAGTAAGACAATATCAACAATAAGGATGAATATACAGAAGTGGACTAGAATCAACCAATACGGATAAGAGGGGACAAGACACAAGGCAACACTCACAACAAAAGATGTTAATTGAGAGCCAGATCAGTTTTCCTTTCTCTAACGCTATTAATCTCAAAACAACAAACTAAAGCTGAGAAACTTCAGCTCCTCCATGCGTAGTGGAAAACCAACCTACCTTCTTAATCCCATCACTCTACCCAGGACATCTACGGCCAGTTTATAACCCAAAAGGTATGGCATAAGAATATCCTGATAGGCTGCGTTGAAGCGAGCAGAAGTCATATAACAGCTTGATGTTATAGGGATAGTTCTTGGAGGTTCAGTTAATTTTGCAGTCTTAATGAAAGAGATTGAACAACCCTCTTTAGGACTTTTGGAGCTCTCAAATTCTTGAGTTATGGATAATGGTTGTCAACCTGTCTTGTTTACTGTCTTGTAGATCGTATGTAGCCCACTTGACTTTTTTTCTATGCCAATCCCACCAATTCATCTCTATCTAGTAGCTGCAATGGTTGGATTCCTAGGCTCCAATGGCCCAAAGGATCTTAATTTCCTAACTTATGGGCTTCACTTGGAGGTTGACCCCAAAAGTTTGCGTGTTACGATAGAACCTTGAAATGAACTAGACCGAATCAAGACCGATTTGATTAAGCTCAAGATAAAGCCAGCTTGAGGTGACGATCGAGTCGAGTTCGCCACATTCGAGTGGGCTTCGTTTGCCATCAGTTTCCGTGCTCGTCTTTGTTCGCAACAAACTAGATTTTTGTAATTAAGTTTAGCTTTATAAACGATGTTATGTTCAATTAGATTTGGATCAATATGTTTTGTACTTATTTTTCATGGTTCGACTGAAGCTCGATTCGATACAGCTTGACTAAGGTCACGTTTGAGCATTTTCGTATTGGATCCCATCTTTTCCAAACAATTTGGGAAACAAGATGGAATCAAATTCTTGCATGTTGCCGGAGGTTCGGCTTGAACTCGATAATGTTAAATGAGCTCAGAGTTTGAAATCCCAAAATGCGGCTTGAAGACACTCCTGCATTGCCAAGTCTGGATACATATCATAAATAGTATCCTTGAAAACCATTTATAACTCTTGTCACCATTATGATGGACACTTACTTGGTTTTATGCTCTCTTTCTCACTCTCTCCTCTTTAATTTTACTATGATTTCAATCGTAATTGGTCCCGTGGTGATTTTAAGCGAATTCTTCATACTTTCAGGGTGAACTTGTAAAGGTCTTTGCCAATGAGAACCGGAAGATCATGTGTGGTAAGTATAAGAAATTTTTTAGTTTGTAACTTGGGATGTTCATTATTTCATTTATTCAGTTTTAGTATCTAACTAAAACTGAGGTTGCGATGTTGCTATTGTTCTTCTACCTTGGAAATTGTAGTCTTGCAAAAATTTTAAGCTCTTGCTGTCTCAAATGCCTGTCAATGGATATTGTTTTTTTTTTTTTTTTTTTTTTTTAACTGCACTCACATGCTCAATCCATCATGTTCAAGTACTCTGCTGTCTATCATAATTCGACCACCTCCTAGTGACTGGTCAAGTTTTATGGGTGTCATGCACTACACCATATGTTTAGAGCCTTGATTGGTCTTTGCATATAAAACTCAGTTGTTGCAGCAGACTATACTGGTCTTGCTATCATGTGCCTTGTTGGCACATTTTATAGGTCTACTGATAAAGTATGCGGCATTGAAATCATTGACGATCCAATGGACTCTCCCCCATTATATTTTTGTTTGTTCCTTAGCGAGTACCTGCGGCACCTATTAGGAGGTTTAAACTAGAACAAGAATGGTGTTTGTCTTATCTTATTGCAAGTAATTATGCAGAAGAGAAATGATAATTCCAGTGCTTATAGCCTTATATGACTCTTTTACCCTAACCAGTGAAGAAAGAGAACCTAAGTCTTTTGGTAGGCTTGGTAAGTTGAATGAAAAAAAAACCTTATTGCACCTTCCTCACACAGGAAATATCACGAGTATACAAGTGTAAAATGGGGAAAACATGCACACCTGGTTTTTGAAAAATAGCCATTCTCATCCGCATATGTTACTCTTATTTTATGAGTAAGTTTTTCCAACTGTGAAGTCTAGAGAACTCTGTTTCAAATTTCAGAAATACATGTGCATCAAAAGTGAACTATAGGGAGTTTCTTCATTGCTTTTGCACCTTTTTCTTGTTTTAATCAGGTTATCTTATTAGCTTTTGATATGATCACTCCCAGACTATTAAACTGAAAACTAAAATTTAACCAGATTTCTAGATTAAAGGAGAAGACAGGGATACGTTTTTCCATGAAAACCTGGTTTTTGAACTATTGCTATTCTAATTCCAAATCTGTTTGTTTTGTTTTGAAAATAAGTTCTACTGTGTAATATGGGGGAGCTCTTTCTTCAAATTCAGGAATACATATGCTATAAAAGTAAATTATCAGGAGTTTCTTCATCATTTTTTGATGGCTTTAGCATGTCCTTTTCCTGATCAGGGCATCCTGTTAGTTACTGATGTGATCTCATCCATACTGTTTCTTATTATTCTCTTGATCAGCAAGGCAAGCTTGCTTTGTCGTTCTAATAATTGCCAGATTACTGTTTTGAAATTGTAGCAATTATGTTCACTAGATGAAATTCGCCTGTTAAACTAATCGAGGCCACATTGAAAATAGTTAAGGCAGGTGTATTTATATCTGATAGATAGCTTGATAAAGTTAGATTCTAGGTCAAATTGGTATTTCAGGAAATGGTTAGGGAAATATTCTTATCAGCCTTGTAAATTTGAAGAAAAACAACCTCGTAACTATGGTAAACGGTTTTACTTTTGATATGATTTCTAGTATGCTAAAAAAAAAAAAACAGCCCCCCACATGGATTTTTGCCCTCCAAGAGGCCGGAGTGGAGGGCAAAAATCCATGTGGGGGGCTGATTTTTTTTTTATTATTATTATTTTGTTTTATTATTATTATTTTTTTTATTTTTTTTTTCCAACAACCTTTTCACACGATGACATATGAAGATTCATGTTAGCCGACCCCAAATTATTTTGGGACTAAGGCTTTGTTGTTGTTGTTGTTGTATATTTAGTTGCCCAATCTAAAATTTTATCCAGGACAGCATTTTCTATCCCTTTTTACATAGTAATAGTTGATAACCTTCATCTACCATGTGGTTTTGTCTTTCGGTTAGGCTCATAATAATGCTGTAAATACCTTCTACTTCTATGTGTTTGTTTTATAAGCGTTCTTTTAAAATTTTAATATTATTCTTTGTGGTACAGATCCTGAAATGCATAGCCACATTGAAAGGACCCTTTATACGGGTCATGCTTCGTACAAACTGTCTCTGTCGGTATGACTTTCTGCTAGGAATGATTTATTCTAAGACCGAAATTCGTTTTCATCCACTGTACTTAGTAGCTACTTTCACTTTAACCATTCTAAAATTAATATTTTTGCCACTGTACTAATTCTCTCCTCCACAACCCCAAAAGTTAACTCCGTTAAATTTTGTGGATGGAAACTTTATTTTTTCACACTTCCACCCCCTAAATTTTAAATGGAGGGCTACATCACCACCCGCTCCTCAACCTCCATAGCCACCCCCCACCACCGTACTGCTGCCATCACCCACCACCACCACACCACCCCCACCTCAAATATTAGAGTCTAATATTACTAGGATTAAAGTCACGCAAAAAGAACGACAGATTATACACTTGTGTTTCTTTTCTTGTTTGTCGTATTGGTTAGGAGGCTATAGTCCAGCAATTATTCTGTTCTAGGAATCAATTGAAGCCCTCTAACTTTGAATTGATGCAAAACTCAACCAATTAGAGAAAGTGACTAGTGGACAGTTAAAATAAGGCCTTGTTTGGCTATCAATGGGGTTCAATTGATTTTCTGTACTCATAATTAGCCTCCCCCATCTTATTGCTGCCATTACCACCATCTGCCTCACTTTCCCCATTGAAAAAGTCCAATTTCTTAGAATGTTTTCTTAGATTTTGTAATTTTAATTTTGAAACCTAATTAATTTTTTTGGAGATAGTAATAATTATGGTACCCTCTCTATTTGAATTTGCACGGATATCAAAGAACTTCTTTATGGCTGGAGCAAGATCTTGGGGTTTGGGATCCTCTAGTGCTACTGATTACACATTTGCATTTTTGAATCCAGTAAAATGATTTGGGGTGGAAGTGGGGGTAGGGTGGCAGTGGTGGTGGTGGTGTTATTGGCAGTGGGGTGGTAGTGGTAGAGGTGGTGGCTATGCAAATAATTTTAGTTTTCCATCCACTAAAATCTAACAATTGTTAACTTTGGGGCTGTGGAGGAAAGAGGAAATTAGTACAATGGACAAAAACGTTAATAAAAAAGTAGAGTGGTTAAGTGAAACTACCCCCAAAGTACAGTGGACAAAAACGAATTTTGGGCTTATTATAATCATTATCTCATTAAGAAGGGCTGTGATTGTCATCATTCCCCTATATTTATTCACTAATAGTACATTTCATTTGCAGACTGGATACCTTGAATTATGGGAGCCAGTTACATTGACTATCAAAAGGGATGGATATAGCATTAAGGGTAGTGGACCTAGTGGGGTCGTGGTCACCGAGAAGTTTTACCCATCAACAATTGTATGCTTTCTCACCCTCTAATTTCTTTTCTTTATCTGTCCTCATTGGAAAGGGTCATATATATGTAATGTTAATCCACTGGAACATGCTATTTCGACTTGTATTTTGTCTAAATATGCAGCAAAAGGGATTATTTGTAAGAATCACAATTTTGGGGGTCCACCATTCTACAATTGGCTGCCTTGCTCTCTCTCTGCCTGTCTTTTTGAAAGGAAAAAATCAAGTTCTATTTTAATGACAACCATGAAATGAAGTGAAAGAGTATGTGATGTGTTAGGCCAACAAGTGTAATGATATGGACTCTACTTTTCTTCTCTTCTCTTCTCATCTTTTTTCCTTTTCTTCCCAGCAGTAGTGCAATTTTTTAAAATTTTATTAAATTTAGGGATTTTAGTGCAAAATGCCCCCATTTATGTCAAGAAAAAAAAAATACACATTTTTTTGCCCTTTTTAGTTACTGCAATTTCAATAAAAATGATCTTGCCCCCTTTCAATAATATCATGGCTCCGCCACTGGTTTGGTGTGTGGTTTATTGAGTCTGTAGTTTATGCTGCCACCATGCGCAGAATTCTCTACATTCTCCACAATAAATATGTTTCCCTGCAAGCCATATTTGTAGGCCTTTAATAAATGAACTTAGAATCTAGAGTTTGTTTTGGATCTCAACGTATTGTTGTAAGCTTGACTCTGACTTGTTGAGATTCATGCTGTATACCGCTTCTTTATGGCACACATAGTTGATCTTTGATTTCAGTTGGCCGAATGAGAGAACCGAATTGCCAGATAAAGATGATAAATGATTAAAACAAACACTACACAGCATATGTATGAGATGCATTTCAGTTGGCCGAATGAGAGAGCCGAAATGCGACTTTTTTTTTGATAGACTAGAAAGGAAAGTATGATATTTATTATGGGACGAAGGGAGTATAACATGAAACTAGCATGTAATACAACCTAAGTGTCTTTCAAATTTGGTGTGTCCGGTTAGGATGGTAGGTTGTTGGGGGAGGATAAATGTGTGTTGCTGCCAAAGACAGCGAAAGGAAAAAAAGAAATGTTCATATCTACATCCAATCGTTAAATGGCTAACATCCAATCGTTAAATGGCTACCGACCATTCTCAGCCGGAGGGTTAATTGCTCAAAACAACCGGCAATATCGCAAGAGACTACTCGTCTTTATGAGAACCATGTTTATAAATCTATTGTTAGCTCATACGATGTAAAAGATAAGCGTGTATTCCCGGTTCCTATATACAGATGCGCCTTGGCATCGGATCGGGGTATTCACACAGTTACATATTTCAATTAGCTTATGTATTTCTCTTGTTTTTTTCCCTGTTGATTTGGTTCATTTAATGTTTCACCTTGATATACACTTTAAATTTTGCAGGTTACTGTTCCATTTGGGAATCCTATAGAATTTTCAATAATTGGTTCTGGGGGTGTTGAGCGAAAACTTCGGGCAGAAGATACTATAACTGATATTAGATGGTATATTCCGTAGGCTTCAGTTCTATATATCAATTATCTAATGAGGATTTTTTTCCCTTTTTCTTTTTGGGAGTAACTGCATATCTATAATCAGTATCAGAAAGTCTTACAAGATTTGAAGATTCTTTTATGCGGGACGTTGTCATGATTATTCCTTCTACGCGTGAAAGGGTTAAATTTGCCTTTGTAAGTATGGACAACACACGTATAATCCATCTAGAAAACATGAAAAGTATGCACACATTGGGACAGAACTCCATTTATATTATCAGACTAATGGAATGTATGTCCTCAGTGGCACAGAAATTCGGGCACATTTTTGGGAGTAACTGCATATCTATAATCAGTATCAGAAAGTCTTACAAGATTTGAAGATTCTTTTATGCGGGACGTTGTCATGATTATTCCTTCTACGCGTGAAAGGGTTAAATTTGCCTTTGTAAGTATGGACAACACACGTATAATCCATCTAGAAAACATGAAAAGTATGCACACATTGGGACAGAACTCCATTTATATTATCAGACTAATGGAATGTATGTCCTCAGTGGCACAGAAATTCGGGCACATTTGGTTTTGGGGTTTTCTTCTTGTCTCATGGTTTTTCTCTTGTTGTCCAATATCTTTTTCGCTGGTCACATTTCTTGCTCTATCTCGCTCATACCTCTTGATTCAGTAATTACCAAATTAACAAAGAAAACCCTAAAATGTAAAAAGGCCACATGTCTTCCCCTGGTCTGATTGTCTGTTGAAGATGGGTTAGTAAATTGGACCTTTCCAAGTTGGATTGGTTTATACTTGTCCCTCTAATTGGGAAAGATTTACTGAAAAGAATGAAATTTAATTGGTTTTGCCGTTGGAAGTAAGAAACTCATAATACATATTCCCACAATTGTTTGGGATTTGGAGAATTGCATGAAAACTAGTTTCATCTGTTCCAAGTTAAATGCGTAAAGCACCAACAATAAAAATATCCTCCTAAAAGGACATTCATGTACGGAGTAATTGTTTCTTATCGCATAGATTGATAATATCCGAAATTAGGGATTTTAAACTTGAAGGTCCAATCATCATATCCCACAACAGGACTTGAACCCTTAAGCTTTCTTTCTCCGAACAGGAGGCACTCCACTTATGTTAATTATCCGATGGTTGGGTTTAGGTTTCTGTTTGTCTTCCACTATCTTTTCTTATGCTTAACGTGAGTATGAATAGGATTTATTAAGCTACAGTATTGATTTTTATATGTAATATCATGTCTGCTGCCATATACTGTAGTTATATACTAGTTTTTCTTTTTAATATTTAGCCACTTTGTGCTTTCTATCTATCTGTCTCCGTGTTTGTTTTGCAGTTCACGAGATACAGTTGTCCTCATCCTGAGATTATTTATCAAAAGGGTACGCCTTTGAACCTGGAATTAGACTTATTTACCAGTTTTAATGCCAATGCTGCATTGTCCCTAAATGAGTGTCCATTTTCGTATTTGAGGAGATTTTGGAAAGTTGACTTCTAAGCAATTTTAGTAGCAAATATGTACAATCCACCTTTCATACAAATGTATACATTGGAATGTGATACTTGTTAAATGTCAATTTAATAACTTACCTTAAATGGGCACTAGTTTAGGGATATTTGAAAAACTGACACCCATATTAGGGAGCGAGGGAATAACTATTAACTTCTCAAATAAGTAATATCTTGTTTATTCTGCTTTCATTGCTTGTAAAAGATATAACTCAAGCTTTTAGTTAGATGCCTGACATTTTGTATGCTAAATGGCACTTGAATGGGTCAGCAGATGGAGGACTTCTTTATATATGTTGGTGTTGGATAATATGCAACGTACAAGGAGTTCAAAAGTCAGTACATTTCTGGAATAAGACCATACATGAATGTGTTAGTTAATGAATAATGTTAGTACATGGATTATCTAGATTAGGATAAGTTCCATGTACCATAGTTCTAGAATTATCCTATCTCAAGTATAAATATCCATGTAATGTTGAGGCAAATATTCAAGTGGTGAAATCATCTCCTTCCTCCATAAATACTTCCTACTTCAAATACCAAAATATCCAACAGTTTGGTATCAGAGCTATGGCCAATAATTCAGCCTTCACCGGTGTCCAACCACCATTATTCGACGGAAAAAACTATGAGTTTTGGTTCGTTAAAATGGAGACTCTCTTTCGAGCATTGAGGGTCGAAAATCTGATTCAAGATGGTGTAGGAGAAGTTGAATCCTCAGAGGGCAAAAAGAAAGAAGATGAAGATGTGAAGACTATTGAAGCAAGCACACTTAGTCTCATTCAAAGAGCCGTGGCGGATATTATTTTCTCAAAAATAATGAGGGCAAAGACATCAAAGGAGGCATGGTATTTTCTAAAGCAAGAATATCAAGGAGATGCGAAGGTGAGAACTAAACAACTCAAATCTATTAGAAGAGATTTGGAGAATGTAAAAATGAAAGAAAATGAGATGTTGGATGAATTCTCTAATAGAGTGATCGAGTTGGTTCAACAAATGAGGAGTTATGGAGATGATATTGAAGACCAAAGGGTGATAGAGAAATTTTTGATCACTCTTCCAACGAAGTTTGATCCTATTGTGGTTGTGGTTTTGAAGAAACTAAAGACCTCTCTACACTATCACTAGAAGGATTGATGTGCTCCTTGAAATCTTTTGAGCAAAGATTAACTCGTAGCTCGGATGACTCTCTTGAGAGCGCTTTTTAATCAAAAGTATTTATTTCATCAAGTAATGATTCAGCTAGAAGCGGAAGAGGCGGTAGAGGAGCATGAGGTCGAGGCTCGAGAGGTCGTAGACGAGGCAACAATGGAGGAAGACAAGGAAATGCAGAAACCTCACTGTTTTACGATGTGTGCAAGAAAACTAATCATGAGGTGAAGGATTGTTGGTTAAAGGGAAAGCCACAATGTCGTAAGTGCAAAAGGTTTGGGCATGTTCAAAAGGATTGTAGGGTGAAGGAAGAAGAGCAAGCAAGCTTTGTGGAGGAGAAGGCAGTTGAGCCAAATCTCTTTTACATGTGCCAAAAAGTGTGTGACAAGAAGAAGTATGGAGTTTGGATAGCGGCTGTAGCAATTACTATGTTCCGAAATTGGTTGAAAATCTGCTCAGTGTCGGACAACTTTTTGAGCATGATTATGTGCTTCATTTTGAGGATCGAGAGTGCACTATCTATGATAAACAACGGAGATTAGTTGCTACAGTGAAAATTAACAAAATAGGTGTTTCCCTCTCACAATGGATTATGCAAAACAAGTTGCTCAAGTAGCCATAACTGAAAATGCATCATGACTTTGGCATAAAAGGTACAGACACTTAAATTTCGGAGCGCTTAATCTACTTTTTAAGAACAAGATGGTGTATGGGCTGCCTGCTATTGAAAAGAAAAAGAAGGAGAGCACATCACTGCCCGCCGTTTCCAAAAAATGTCGCTCGGAGAGCAAGAGAAAAACTTGAGTTGGTGCATACGGATGTGTGTGGGCCGATGAGAACTCTCTCCAATTCGAAGAACATGTATTTTATTCTATTCTTGGATGATTATACTAGAATGAATTGGGTATATTTCATTAGAGAAAGGTTAGAAGTTTTTTTTTTTTTTTAAGAAATTTAAAGTTATGGTTGAGAAACAAAGTGAAAGATTTATCAAAGTTTTGCGAAGTGACAGGGGAAGAAAGTACAATTCCAATGAATTTAAGAAATTTTGTGAAGATGAAGGTGTTGAAATACAGCTCACAGTTGGGTACACACTGCAGCAAAACGGAGTTTCAGAGAAGATGAATCAAACAATTATGGAGATGGCAAAGTGTACCCAGCAAAACGGAGTTTCAGAGAAGATGAATCAAACAATTATGGAGATGGCAAAGTCAATGTTGCACTAAGGCAATGTGCCTAAGGAGATTTTGGGCAGAGGTTGTTTACTTGAGAAATCGAAGTCCCAAAAGCAGTGATGGACCGTACGCCATTTGAAGCTTGGAGCGGGAGAAAACCATCGGTCAAGTCACTTAAAAGTATTTGGGAGTGTATGTTACTATCATGTTCGAAAGGAGCGTAGGAGCAAGTTTGACGAGACAAGTGAAAAATGCATTTTCATGGGGTATAACTCTGTTTCTAAGGGCTATAGACTATATAATCTGAAATCTAACAAAATTAATGTTACTCGGGATGTTTTATTTGATGAAGGAGCTACTTGGAAGTGGGAACAAAAGAATGGAAGTGAAGAAGTAGTGACTGTGCCATTTTTATAGACACTACAAGACCCTAATCCAGTTGACAACGATGAAGAAATTCTGAATCAAGCTCACAAGCTCCTAATTTACCAATTTCTACGCTAATAAAAATGCGAAGGTTGAGCGATGTGTATGCTCGTTGCAATTTTTGCATCAAGGAACCAGACAACTTTGAAGAAGCATTTGAAAATGATGCTTGGAAGAAGGCAATTCAAGATGAAATCAACATGATTGAAAAGATTCAAACATGGGAGCTCGTTGACAAGCCAAAGAATAAGGATGTGATTGGGGTGAAATGGATTTATAAAGTGAAGCATAACCCAGATGGTTCATTTTAGAAAAATAAAGCGAGATTGGTTGCGAAAGGCTACTCGCAACAACCTGGAGTTGATTTTGAAGTGACGTTCGCTGCGGTTGCACGTTTGGATACTATTCGAGCTTTAATTTCTCTTGCAGCCGATAAAGGATGGAAGTTATTTTAGTTTGATGTTAAATCAGTCTTCTTGAATGGGAAACTCAAGGAGGAGGTATATGTTGAACAACCACAAAGTTTTGTGGTCCAAGGAAAAGAAGAAAAAGTATACAAGTTGAAGAAGGCTCTCTATGGACCAAAACAAGCTACTCAAGCTTGGTATAGTCACATTGATCACTACTTCATGGAGAAGAAGTTTTCCAAAAGCAAGAATGAGCTCACTTTGTGTGTCAAGCATGTAGGGAATTCAGACATTTTGATCGTAGCACTCTATGCTGATGACTTGGTGTTCACAGGAAGCAATGAGAAGTTGATATTTGATTTTAAAAGTGACATGATAAATAGGTACGAGATGAATGACTTGGGAGTATTGCATCATCTTCTTGGCTTTGAAGTTCACCAAATGAATGATAGAGGAGTCTTTATTTCCCAAAAGAAATATGCCGGGAGGACTTTGAAGAAATTTAGCATTTTCGGGTGCAAACCAGTTGACACACCACTTGTGATTATAGAATTTTGATTGGAAATTTGCTCTAACTCACTGCTACAAGGCCTGCGTCATGATCGCAGCAAGTCTACTTTCTCGATACATGTAAGAACCGAGCCATGTTCATTTGGGAGCAGTAAAAAGGGTGTTAAGATACATCCAAGTCACACTCATCAGGTGTGAAACAAAAAGAATTGGATTTTGTGACAGTGATTGGGCGATGACAGAAAAAGAACATCTGGCTATGTGTTTTTCCTTGGTTCCGGAGCTTTTTCATCGAGCTCAAGGAAGCAACAAATTGTGGCACAATCTACAGCTGAAGCGGAGTATGTATCAGCTTGTTTTGCAACACAACAAGCTATTTGGTTGAAGAGAATATTAGAAGATCTTGGAGAGAATGAAAATGAAGTCGTGGAGCTTCATCTTGACAACAAATCTGCAATTGATATGACTAAGAATCCTGTCTTTCATAGCCGATCAAAGCATATTGCCATCAAGCATCACTTTATTTGCGAAGCTATTGAAGAAAAAGAAATTGAGATGAAATACTGCACAATTGAGGAGCAGGTTGCAGATATCTTCGCCAAGGCTTTACCAAATTAAAATTCCAGCAACTTAGAGCAGCTATGTGAGTCAAACCATTTTCACATTAAGAGGGAGAATGTTGGATAATGTGCAACGTACAAGGAGTTCAAAAGTCGATACATGTCCTGGAATAAGTCCATACATGAATGTGTTAGTTAATGAATAATGTTAGTACATGGATTATCTTAGGATAAGTTCCATGTACCATAGTTCTAGAATTATCCTATCTCAAGTATATATATCCATGTAATGTTGAGGCAAATATTCAAGTGGTGAAATCATCTCCTTCCTCCAGAAATACTTCCTACTTCAAAAACCAAGATATCCAACAGTTGGATAAGGAGAGAACCTTATATAGGTTAGAAGATGTGATGGACGAAAATTCTATCAAAAGAACCAAGAAGCCAGTGAAAATACGGAAACCATAACCTAGAACTCGGGATGTAGAAGTACAACAATCCTATTGGCCCACTCAAACAACACTCCTCTTAGGGTTTGCTTTCCAAGGCCTAAAAGACCCGAAAACACAATTTACCATGAAAGTGATCTCATCACATCAACTTACCCCTAAAAGTCCTCTAGTTGCTCCAAATCCAGATGCACCACAAGATTGCAAAGACTTGGTTGATACTTGGTGGTTGTCCAAGTGTGTAAAAGATACCACTAAGTGCTTGTTTGGCACATAGTAATGGGCATTTGAAAATTGGCTTAGCCATTCTTTGGTAAAATGAAAGCCACCCATCACCATGAAAATTAGATAACCTTGAGTAGTGCGTATTGATATACGTAGAAACGCATGTATTAAATGCGAATAAAATATCCATTCGCATCCCTAAATTCCCATCTACCAAAAAAGCACCAAGGGAGGGGGGTTAACTAAGCATGAATTAAGCTCACATTTCTGCCAAATATGTAATAGAAGTAAATTTGCAAAGTAATTTTTATTTTTATTTTGATAGGAAAGAAGAATTGTATTAAAGAGAATGACAATCTACAAATAGATGAACAAGAGGTCCATTAACAAAGAAAAAAACAAAATACATAGATTCTAAACTAAACTAGGAAATAACAGCAAACCAGTCTCTTTTCAAATCATTAAGAGACAACCCCCTAAATCCATCATTAACATATGCCCAAAGAGAAGCTAAAGAAACCACTTTATCCCACAAGAGATGCCTCGGTAGAAATCGACTTTTAAAAATCCTTGCGTTCCTTTCCATCCAAATATACCAACAAACTGCAAATACTCCACACTGCCACAAGCGACTTGCCTCTTCTCCTTTCCCAACCCCCTGAAGTGAATCCAGAGAAGAGAAGAAATAGATTCTGGACTCGCCCACACTTCTTCAGCCACCTCAAACAAACGGTTCCAAAGAAAACGAGCACAGCTGCAATGTAGGACGTTGAAGCTGCAATTTGTCGCTAGTATTGAGTTTATTAAGCACTAAAATCCACATAAATACCTGAATTTTGAAAGGAGTAATACTTTGCATTTGCAAAGTATTTCTGGATGTTGTAAATGATTTTTTTTGTGCATTTCTTGAGTATCAGATAACAATAGTTATCTTCAAAGGTCGGGGGGGGGGGGTTGTGATTGTGCAAGGGAATGTAAGTTGAAATACATAATTTCTTTAGCTATTTGTTTCCTTAAAGGGGCCAGCATTTGACATAATTATGCTGGAGTTATATTAGTAAAAGCTTGTGTTAGTGCAAAGTGTGGCTTATATAGAAGCTGGGAAGTTGGCTAAAGTTGTGGACTGGATGTTGTTGTCTTGCAGGCTGGTGAGAGAAAGAAGGGGAAGAAGAGAGGTCTATTCTTTAACAAGTAGGCAATTTTGCCATGGCACACTGAATATTGTTGTAAAGTTTTTGTATGGATTCTATATCAATCTGTAGAGTAAAGATAAGCTTTTGGTACTTGTAAAAGAACTGAACCACAGTCCGAGCCGAGTGCAGCTTCATTGTACATGAGCATCAATTTTGCTTCCATTTATAAGACCATTGTTATTTTTTAGGTATCTTTATGGGATATGATATGAGCCAATATTTTTGTCTTTCTAGTTGGCTTTGATAATTCCTCTTGCTCCCTCTGTCCCAAATTGAATGTTAAAAAATAAAATTATTAAGAGAAAATTTGATTTTTTATCCTGACATTTATTTAGAGATGGAAGGAGTAAGAGAAATAAAGAAAAGAAAAAGGTTCATTTAAAGGCAATGAGTATTTGAGGTGGGCCTTTCCTAGTTCAGATATGATTTTGGCAAGTGACCAGTGGTCCAAAAGTGGAACACTCCAATCTCTTCTTTTCTCCTTCCTCTTTCTGTTTATTATAAAAGTATAAAACTGATAAAAAAATAAATAAAAATACTCCGTCTTTGTTCTTAAATAAATTTTCCAATTTTTTAATCATTATTACAAAGGAACTTTGAGCCATAATAACTATACAAATATTAAGTAAAAAAAACTATACAATTGAAAATTTGTTATTGATCCTTATCTACAATATTATAAATATTAAGTTTTAGGTTTTCGTTAGCATAATCAAATTATTCTAAAATTATTACTCAAAGTTGATTCATGGAAATGGTGCTCAAAGTTGATTCATAGAAATGAAAAAAAAAGTGAGAAGATAATTTTGAGACTGAGGGAGTAAGCAATATCCCTTTACACTTCGTCATCCTATCTCTATTTCCTAAATGCTCCAAAACATATTTTAAGTTGCTAAGGTCTTAGAGATGGAAACTAGATTCCTCAAAAACACCTCATAAAACCTGAAGATGACCTTTTTTTTTTATGTCATCTCTATCTCTTAAAAAACACAATGCCAGCCAAAATTGCCTTTGGGTCAATCTAGTCGAAATCAACTAATCGGATACATGAATTTGCCTCAATATAGCCTGAGACAAATGAACAAACAAATAAAACAAGTCGGGGTTTCACCGACGAAGACCCTAGATTAAGAATTGATTTAGAGAATAAGAATGAGGCTCAAAGGAAAAGAGATTAGGGAATAAAATATATCATATTTTGGCATTGAGACCACTTCTTTATAGGTAGGCGGTGGAGTATTCCTCAAGAATAATAGAGATTCCGCAGTTGAGTAGTATTAGAAAAGCAAATCTTGACCGGGAGATGGGCCTAGCCAGCTACGTATTTGATGCATTATAAACTTAGAACGAGCTCGTGATCGTTTATGGGTTGGGGTCTGGGCTCTCCTGTGGAATGACCCGAACAAGGACTTGGATTATTCCGTTCACCACTGTCTCATCTTCTTCCTCCCCATACAATTGGCACTATCTCATCTTCTTCCTACGAATCTCTTTTGTCCCCTTTGCACTTTAATCAAAGCAAAGGGTCAATTTTTTGTTTTACGATTTCTAATTCCCTCCTTGGTGCAGATTCGATGGTGTAGATTTCAATTGTGTTTTGATTCTTTTCTTCGTTGATTTTTTTCATTTTTATGGGATGAGAATGTACTGTAAGAACATGGATTAATGTAACATATAAATACTTAATAATATAATGATCAATATTATAATATATGGTATAAAGTATAGAACTCTAAATAATATGTAGAATTCCATAATATAAGTATACCATTAAATGATGGGCATAATGGTAATATCTTATATATCAATAGGTGTAGTCCCTAAATGAAGTGCCCCTTAGATTCCTATATAAAGGCCTATCCATCAAGCCTATGAATCACTAGTTGTTTATATTCTCATTTAGTCAATACTCTTCCTAAGTACTTGAAGATCAAAGAGAGTAAAGGGCACTCATCATTTAGAAGATCTATTCCTCCATAATTTAAAGTATATCTTCTTACTTCATTCTCTTTATTCAAGAACAAGAACAAGACTAAAGAACAAACATGGAATCACAAGGTAATTACACGCTTCCGTCTTCTTCTTCTTCTCTTCTTAAATCTAGTAATGAGTCGGTTCATGGTTAATGGATCGTTTATGTTCCAACAATTGGTATCAGAGCCTGGTTATATACTAGATTGAGTTTGAAATTTCTTATAAAGTCTTGTGCTTTAAATTGTTCAAGGTTTGTAATCCATGTAAAATTACACTTGTTTTTTGTTCTTGTACATAATACTCATTTTGTCTAAGAGTATTATGTTCATAACTTCATCCTATTTCTGAATTTTGGTTTTGTTCATTTGCATAGCCACGCATTTTTTAAATGTGTTGTGAGTATGCGGATCTACTTACTTTGATTGAAAAATTGAGTTACCATGGAAATAATGGTAAGGTCAAGTTTTAAGAGACACAATGGTTCATACAAGATTACCCCATTTACATAGCCAACATCATGTGTTTGGAGTGTGTAAATCTAGGTCTACTTGTTTGAATCATGTTAATTAAAGTGCGAACTTGTCCCATTTACATAGCCAATAATTATAATGCATTAAAAGGGAAATTTGGTTGGAAAACTGTTCATAAAAGGGTTTGAAAATAGTGACTGTTCGTAATTCTGGGCATTGGGGACGAGTCGTCCCGTAGGGGACGAGTCGTGCCCATCAATTTTCTGGAATGGGACCTTTTACGATTACGGCGTCCCCCACTTACCGGGGACGAGTCGTCCCCTTAGGGACGAGTCGTGCCCTAAGGGACGAGTCGTCCCCTTTGAAATTCCAGGTCGTCCAGAAAAACTTCAGTCTCAAATATTTTCATAAATTTGATAATTTATTGATAAAATATGATATCTGGACACCAGTCACGCTGATTGGCGGTTCTTAAAGTTGTTAAACTTTAAGAATGGACGGGTAGAACATAAGGATATTGTCTTTTATTAATAAATTTTCGTTCTTTTCTTACCCTTTAAAGTTTCAAATTTACCTTAAGGCCTTAATTTTGATTAATTATATCCTTAACAAATTTTGGACAAAATTAACATGCTTGTTTCCCAAAGGAGACCTTGTTGATTGAATTCAAACTTGTTAAAAGATGAATGTAAATATTGATATGTGATAACATGCTTGTCTCCCAAAGGAGACCTTGTTGTTGACTAAGTATTTACATTCATGGGTAATAATTGAAGTTAAACTTTAGGTCATTTTAAATACTTTGATCCATCCCAAAGGAAGGCGGGTGTTTAAAATGAGTTGTTTATATTCTTTATTATCGGGGAACAAGTACCTTAAACTTTAGGACACTTCTTGTACTTGATCCGGCCCAAAGGAAGGCAAGTACATGAAATGTGTTGTTTAAGCTATTTGTTTACCCTAAGATAAATCAAATTGTGAGTCAATTCGAAATCCAAAGATTAGTCTTGATGTCATATTGATTATCTTTATTTTGATGGAATTCATTTTGATATAATTAATCATTGTGTAGATTCTTATACATGTTTTGTTTCATTCTTTTGTTCTCTTCATTCGTATTTGATCAGTGCTTCATCTATTACTACTGCCATAAACTCAATACCTTTGCTAACTGGGACAAATTTTAAAACTTGGAAAAACAAGATTATTATGGTCTTAGGCTGTTTGGACCTTGACCTCGCATTAAGAGAACAAGCTCCTGCCCCTCTAACTGATAAAAGCACTACGGAAGACCGCTTAAGTTCAGAGAGGTGGAAGCGTTCTAATCGCGTCAGCCTAAGCATTATAAAGAATGCAGTCCCGGAGACATTTTTGAACAGTGTCTCCGAGGATAATGGAGCTAAAGGCTTTTTGGATGCCCTAGAGGAACGCTTTGCAAAAAGCGATAAATCGGAAACAAGTGCTACCTTAAGGAAGCTTGTTTCCATGCGGTATAAGAGGCAACCTTAGGAAGCATAAGGGAATATATAATGGAAATGTTTCATCTATCTTCTAAATTAAAGGCACTCAAGTTAGACCTTTCGGAAGACTTGCTTGTGCATTTGGCTTTAATTTCTCTTCCTCATCAATTCGGTCATTTTGAAACGACCTATAATCACAAAAGGACAAGTGGAATATCAATGAATTGATTTCACATGTGACAGAGGAAGAGGATAGATTGAAACAATCTAAACCCGAAAGTGCTCATTATGCATCTACCTCTTCTCGTGGGATAAAGAGAAAAGGTAAGGAGATTGCGGTTGCATCAAAGAAGCCTAAGGGATCATCAAATGATCAAAAGGTGAAAAAGTGCTTCTTTTGCAAGGACCCCACTCACATGAAGCCCGATCGCCTAAGTATCGCCAATGGCGAATTAAGAAAGGTATGTCATTTAGCTTTGTTTGTCTGAAGCTAATTTAGTTTCAAACCCTTCGTATACATGGTGGTTAGACTCGGTGCAACTACTCACATAAGTTCATGTATGCAGGGTTGCCTGAACTACCGAACGCCCAATGAAGGTGAAAGATTCATCTACATGGGAGCTGGAAAGCCGGTAGAGGTGGAAGGCATAGGGACTTATAGATTATCCTTAAGTACTGGATACTTCTTAGTTTTGAACAATGTATTTATTATTCCATCATTTAGACGGAATTTAATTTCCGTCACTACATTAGATCGAGAAGGTTATTCTTGCATCTTCGGTAATAATAAATGCAATTTATATTTTGATTCAAAGCTTTTTGGTACTAGTTCTTTGTCTTACATTGATAATCTATATTTACTTGACACAGTCAATTCATTAAATGAGTCCCATAATAATGAAACTAACTCTCGAGGCATAAAACGAAAGTTTTCAAGTAAAAATTCTTATACCTTGTGGCATAGGCGTTTGGGTCATATCTCCAAAAGGAGAATTGACAAGCTTGTGTCCGAGGGAATATTACATAAGCTTGATACTCCGGAAAATAACTTTTGTATTGAATGCCTTAAGGGAAAATTTACAAATAGTACAAACAAAAATGAATCCTTGAGAGCTACAAAAGTCTTAGAACTAATTCATACGGACATATGTGGACCGTTCCCTACCCCTTCATGGAACGGACAAACATATTTTATTACGTTCATAGATGACTTCTCTCGTTATGGATACATTTATTTACTTCATGAAAAGTCTCAATCATTAGACGTTTTCAAGTCTTTTAAAGCCGAAGTTGAAAAACAACTTGAAAAGACTATTAAGAACGTTAGATCCGATCGTGGTGGTGAATACTACGGTCGGAATGACGGTTCGGGAGAACAACGTCCGGGTCCTTTTGCTCGCTATTTAGAAGAGTGTGGGATTGTCCCTCACTACACCATGCCGGGGACACCTAGCATGAATGGTGTAGCCGAGAGACGTAATAGAACCCTTAAGGATATGGTAAGAAGTATGGTTTCTTGTACTTCTTTACCTCACTCATTATGGGGCGATGCTTTGAAAACCGCAACCTACCTTCTTAATAGAGCTCCTTCAAAAGCTACTAGCAAAACCCCTTATGAATTATGGACCGGTAAGAAACCGTCCCTTAATCATCTTCATGTTTGGGGTTGTCAGCCGAAGCTAGGCCTTATAAACCTAACGAAGGAAAGTTGGACGCTAAGACAGGTTAGTAGTTATTTTGTAGGATATTCTCAAAGATCTAGGGGATATAAATTCTATGACCCTAAAACTAGAACCTTTTTCGAGACGGGAAATGCTAGGTTCTTTGAGGATGTTGAATTTAGAGGGGAAAATTTGAATAGTAATTTTGAATTTGAAGAAATGGAAGAGGAATTCGTTTCTATACCTCTTCCTATAGTTCCTATCGAAAATCAAGCAGTTGTGCCTGAAATTCGACAAGAACATAATATTCAAAATGACGTTAATTCTCCTATTAATGAACAACATGAAAATGTTGATGAGGAAATTCAACACCCTCAAAATCAAGAAGAACCGGTGCCATTAAGAAGATCTAATAGAGCAAGAAGGAGTGCTATACCGGATTATTATGATGTATATCTTGCCGAGAATGAGGAACCGTTAGGTTTAGTGGGAGATGAGCCAATCACCTTCCATGAAGCCATTAGTGGTCCAAATTCTCATAAGTGGATTGATGCCATAAATGAAGAGTTAAAATCCATGAATGATAATGACGTTTGGGATCTTGTCCCATTACCTAAGAATGTGAAACCCATCGGATGTAAATGGATCTTTAAGACCAAAAGGGATTCACAAGGTAATGTGGAAAGACATAAGGCTCGTCTTGTCGCTAAAGGATTTACTCAAAAAAAAGGCATTGATTACAAAGAAACATTTTCACCGGTATCCTCTAAAAATGCTTTTAGAATCATTATGGCTTTAGTGGCACATTTTGACCTCGAGCTTCATCAAATGGATGTAAAGATGCCTTTTCTCAATGGTGACATTGAGGAAACTATCTATATGAAGAAACCAGAAATGGTGACTGATTCGGTTCAAACTAGTCAACTAGTTTGTAAACTCAAGAAATCCATTTATGGGCTCAAGCAAGCATCTCGTCAATGGTACTTAAAATTTAACCAAGTTATTCTTTCATTCGGTTTTGAAATGAATCTTGGTGAAGATTGTGTGTACCATAAGTTCAGTGAGAGTAGATTTATATTTTTTGTCTTATATGTGGATGACATTTTACTTGCTAGTAATGATAAGGACCTTCTTAAGGAAACCAAGAAATTTCTCTCAAACAAATTTGAGATGAAAGATCTTGGAGAAGCTTCTTTTTGTATTAGGAATCCAAATACATCGTGATCGCTCACGGGGTATGTTAGGATTATCACAAAAGAGCTATATAGAGAAGGTGTTACAAAGGTTTAGCATGGAAAATTGTAAACCACATGACACCCCGGTCTCTAAGGGAGATAAGTTCAGTTTAAATCAATGTCCTAAAAATAATCTTGAAACCAAGTATATGGAAAATATCCCTTACGCATCGGCAGTAGGAAGCCTAATGTATGCTCAAGTCTGTACTCGCCCAGATCTTGCTTTTATTGTTGGCATGCTTGGGCGATATCAAAGCAATCCGGGAAGAGAACATTGGGTCGCAGCCAAAAGAGTGATGAGATACTTACAAAACACGAAGAACTACATGCTTACATATACAAAGTCGGATCATCTTGAGATCATTGGTTTTTCCGATTCTGACTTTGCTGGATGCCAAGATAGTCGCAAATCGACATCGGGTTATGTCTTCACTTTGGCCGGTGGAGCGATATCTTGGAGAAGTGCCAAGCAAACATTAGTTACTACTTCCACCATGGAAGCCGAATTTGTTGCTTGCTATGAGGCATCCAATCAAGCTATATGGCTGCGTAAATTCATTGAAGGATCATGGATTGTCAAAGGTGTTGAAAGACCGCTTAAGTTATATTGTGACAATCGGGCCGCGGTATTGTACTCCAACAACAACAAGAGTTCATCTAAATCTAAGCATATAGATATTAAGTTTCTTGTTGTGAGAGAAAGAGTACAAAATGAACAAATAGAAATAGAACTTATTGGTACAAACTCCATGTTAGCGGATCCATTTACTAAGGCGTTATCTCCTTTAGTATTTCACGAGCATGTTGCTCATATGGGTGTAATGACTTTTGATAATGCCTAAATCAGTGGGAGTTTTAAATGTTTCTATTTCCTTGTATTGTTTTCATTTAAATTGATCTCATTTGGTTAAAGTAGGACTAGTTGGAGAATATATATATACATTCTTCATATATATTCATTAATTTTCCATGCTACATATCTATACTTTATCTATGTCATTTAGTTGGATATATATATGTGATTAATGTGGGTTTAGTTGCGAATCAATTACAACGAATGCCCCTTTAGTCCTTATACTTATATGACTAATGGACGGGATTATTTTCGAATGACAACAAAGTGCACATAAGGGTTGTCATTTGTGTTATAAATATGATTGAAGTAATTTATTAAGTGAAGGTATATGTTATAATAATCCAAGTGGGAGATTGTAAGAACATGGATTAATGTAACATATAAATACTTAATAATATAATGATCAATATTATAATATATGGTATAAAGTATAGAACTCTAAATAATATGTAGAATTCCATAATATAAGTATACCATTAAATGATGGGCATAATGGTAATATCTTATATATCAATAGGTGTAGTCCCTAAATGAAGTGCCCCTTAGATTCCTATATAAAGGCCTATCCATCAAGCCTATGAATCACTAGTTGTTTATATTCTCATTTAGTCAATACTCTTCCTAAGTACTTGAAGATCAAAGAGAGTAAAGGGCACTCATCATTTAGAAGATCTATTCCTCCATAATTTAAAGTATATCTTCTTACTTCATTCTCTTTATTCAAGAACAAGAACAAGACTAAAGAACAAACATGGAATCACAAGGTAATTACACGCTTCCGTCTTCTTCTTCTTCTCTTCTTAAATTTAGTAATGAGTCGGTTCATGGTTAATGGATCGTTTATGTTCCAACATGTACAAGTTAGTACCACAATTGAGTTTTTGATATTTTGTCTTTGAGAGTTGAAGTCCGATGATTCATGTTTAAGAGCGCTAAAGTTTACGATAGCTATTATTAGAGATTTTTTAGTCTGGTTATTTTTATATTATTTTTAAATTTGTATATAAAAGTTTTTTAGTCTACTATACATTAACTATTAGATTAGGTTAAGTCTGATAGTTAAAACTATTATAATCATTTTTAGTAATGACTTTGATAGTTAAACTATAAAAGTTGGACTGATATTTGAAAAAGTGATTGAGCATGCTAGAAGTGCAATAACATTATTGTAAATATGTTATATTTGTTATATACTAGTACTTTATACCCGTGCCAATGGCACGGTAACGGTATGAAAATGGTAAGAACCTACTACGATTCAATTTTTTCTTCATTCCGAAACCCCTACCCTCTTCCTCTTTCCCGTCCCCCACCCCACTTACTTTTCTCTTTTCGCAATTCTCAACCTAACCCAATACCCTCTTTTTCGTAATCTCATAAACCCACGTACTATCAAGCAAAGAAGTTATACTCTCTATAGCTAGCAAACAGAAGTTGGTGCTTTCCGTTACTAATAACCAAAGTCACAAACGCTCATAATAAGTAGTTCTTTGTATATATCAACAATAAATTATCAAACGTAGAAGTGTAAAACTCTTTTTGCCAAACCATTTTTCACATATGAAATACTAAATACCTACAAAATCTCAGTTTTCTCTGCATCCTTCTTTCCCTTCTCCTTCTCATAGTCACCACCATCACTGCCACACTTGGCCTTGCCGCCACTACCCCCTACTTTCTTTGGTTTCACTATCTCTATTGACCTTTTAGCTTCTCCTCCAATGCCTTGACATCAATTGCTCCTTTCAATGTCAACAATTCCTTCTCCTAGCTATTCAATCTCCATCCCCAAGTAACTTGTTCAATTAATAATTAACTTATCAAATTAAAGAAATATTGATCTTAATTAAAAATGCTGGCAAAGAGAAAATGAAACTAAATGAGAAACTCACCTTTTCTTTTGCCGACAATTTTGTGCATCTTCTTGAAGATAATATTTAAATAGAAAATAAAACTCTTATAAATTTAAATTATATGTGAAGGGGTGATGTGTGTGTGAGTAACGCTCTAATGGAGGAGGACTGGAGGAGATGCACTATCCCACTCCCACAGCAGTTACGTAACCTCTCTCTCTCTCGATCCGAAAAAGGCTTCTCTGTTTTCTCCCTTACGACTTCTCCTCTCTCTCTCTCTCTCTCTCTCTCTCTCTCTCTCTCTCTCTCTCTCTCTCTCTCTCTCTCTCTCTCTCTCTCTATATATATATATATATATATATATATATATATATATATATATATATATATATATATATATCGATATTCTCTCTGTTCACTCATCTTTACCCGTCCCAACCGCCCATGCCTCTACTTTGCCTTCTGCGTACTCCCCAATTGGATTTCAGTAGCGGTTGAAGGCTTCATGGTTCAAACCATGTAAGGATATCAATTATGGCCCATGAATAAAGAAGTATTAAAAAGTTTTCTTTTTAGGAAAGTGGGACGCCCAGAATAGCAAAATGGGTAAGGTAATATGGGACGGAGGGAGTATACAGTAAGCAAAGGATTTTTATGAAATTTTGATTTGGATTAATTGAGTTAATGGCATATAGGAAAGGTTGTGTCCATTTAAAGCAAATTGATCTTGCTGAAGGAGGGTTTGGGAATTAATCCATATAATATAAATATAAAATGGAAAGATATGAGAAAAGACTAACCGAGTAAACTTTCACAAAACATAATACAATAATATTAACTTTGCCCCAAAATTAATTTCAAAATAATATTTTATTTTAAAAATAAATACTCCGTTCGCCCTGGTTGGTCGATAGTTCAAAAAATGAGGCAATTCAAAAACTAAGAAAACGTGAAAAAGTGATGTATTATTAGTGTAGATAGTTGAACAATAGAGATAAAGTGGGGTATGAAATAATTAGTGAATAATTCTTATTGATATGACATATAAGACCAACAAGTAAAAGAAGTAATAACTAATTTTTATTTTGAAATTTTAAACTTTCGGTTACAATAAAATTTTGAACGGGACGGAGGGAGCACTTATGTATCTATATATATACTCCCTCTGTCCCAATAAAAGCTTCACTAATTATCCAAAAGGGCGTCCCGTTAGAAGCTTCACCTTTTCTTTTTTGGCAAAGAATCTTTACTATTTCCTCCACTCATTCTCTCTCCTTCATTATTTTAATACTCACAACACCATTATAATTTACTATTCCCTCCACTAATTCTCTCTCCTATTTTCAAATTACACTCACAATATTTTTTTTTCCCTCCCATTTCCATAATTTGCGTGCCCACCCAAAAGGGTGAAGCACTTATAGGACGGAGGGAGTATAAAGGATGAAGTGATTTTATCACAAAATTTTCCCTCCAAAATTTATAACTTTCTAGAATAACATCTATGCTCATTGAATGAAACAGTCATTAACCATTGTATTCGAGCCATAAATTATGATTTTAACCGCTTGACTTCCTTCCACCATAATAACTTGCCTTTTCCCATATCAAATTTTAAGAAAAGAAAAACATTAGACCCTCCATCTTCCCTTCACACCACCTAAGTCTCCTCCCCACAACCACAATGACGCCCCGCCCGCCCGCCCCCGTTTTTTTTTTTTTTTTTTAAATGTAACATTAGTATTTAATTTTATTTTAAAATGTTTACTCCTCTGCCACATTTCACATTAGAAACTTTACTAATTATCCAAATGGTTGTCTCTTGAAATTTCATCTTTCTATAAATAACAAAAAAATATTATAATACTTTTATGTCTACTCGTATTTGCATATTTAAATTGTGAAATTCACTTATAAATCTCACTCACTTATTGTCCACATAATCCATTTCTCACTCACAATACCTTTTAAAATTAATATTATATTCTTAATTTTTTGTTTAATTATAATAGTGAAATTTCAAATAGAATGGAGGGGGGAGTATATGTATTTTTTTTAAACTAAAGAATAACATAAGAAGTATGTTCTCAATTGTATATATTTCATGTCTCAAAATAAATGATATTTTTTTTAAATTTATTTTTTTTCAAGATTTTTTTTTAAAAATTAAATATTTATTTTAGAATGGAGGGAGGGAGTAGTACTTTCTTATAGGATATTATCTTAGAATATTTTCTTCGTCCTATAATATATCAAGTGTTGTTAGTTTGGCAATTATTTTAAAGAAGGTGTATTTTTTGTTTTTATATCGTTGCATTGTAAATTGCACTAATTTTTTTTCTTTTTGCAAAGACTATTATCTTAGTTTATGAATGTGTAATGTAACACTTATTGCGAAGCATAAAAAGTAATTTTTATTCTAAGGCAATAATAAAATCTTATGACAATACTGCTTCGTCCCATTCAACTTATGATTTTCTTTTCCGATATGGAAATTAGAAAATATTAATATAATAAGAGAATAAAGAATGAGTGGAGGAGGTATTATGAGTATGAAAAGTAAAATAAGAGAGAAAATGGGTGGGAGGAATAGTAAGGAGATTATGTTTTATAAGTATGACAAGTGAGTCTCATTAAATATAAAAATAATATAAATTTATCATTTTGAGACATCTTAATTCGAGTGGGACTCCCAAAATAACAAATTGTTCTAAGTCGGGTGGGACGGGGGAAATATTTCAAAACATAGATTATATATTTTTGCTATTATATTTTTAAAATATAAATGAAATTTAATCATCTTTTTAGGTGGAAAACGTTACTATAATTCATTTATATATGGGCACAACAATTTTCTTATAAAATCACAAGAAATAAAACAATCTCAAACACATTAATTGGAACCTACCACCGGCTTACATGCAAGTGGGGTCTACAAGGCTACAAAACATCCATCTGTCTTGAAATAAACGTTAATGATTATTTTTAAATTGAATCTTGACCATCATTTATGAGTTTTTTTTTTTTTTTTGTGTTCTTGAAATTAAAAATAGTTTTAATTATATTTTTATTTATGAATTAATAAAAATTATATAAAATATTAACTTTTCATAACTTTTCAATTAAACTTCAATTAAATAATTATATTTCTATAAATGTTGAATTATTTATATGGAAAAAAATACTCCTTACTCCCTCCGTCCCGTCCACTTAGGAAATTTTGAAATGACACAGGAATTAAGGAATATTATTATAGTATTAGGAAAGAGAATGAGTGGAAAAAGTGTTGTGAGTGTGAAAAATTAAATAGGAGAGAGAATGAGTGGAGGGAATAGTAATTATAATGGTGTTGTGAGTATTAAAATAATGTAGGAGAGAGAATGAGTGGAGAGAATAGTGATTTAAGGTTTTCATTTTGGGAATTCTTAAGTGAAGTGGGACGCCCAAAATGGAAAGTTTTCTTAAGTGAGGTGGGACGGAGGGAGTATATGTTAATGATGGTTTGTGCTTATTTAAGTTTTTTTTGGGTGGGGAGGGTTTTTTTTTTTTTTTTTTTTTGGGTGGGGAGGGGGGGTGGGGAAGAGGATGGTAGACCAAAATGGGGAAGGAGGAAAGGGGAGTCTACTTGATCCTGGTCTTTGTGAAAATGTTTAAAAAAATGTAAAGAGGAGATAATCCAATTGACAAATTGTACTCTCAATGTACTATTTTAAAGTTCAAAAATTAAAGTGATTTAAGAATTAAGAAAAAGTTGAAAAAGATAATGCGTTGTGAGGATAGATAGTTTGGTAGGAAAGAAAAGTGGGGTATAGAATAGTTAGTAGATAATAGTTTAGGGGCCCACAAATAAATAAAGAATTAATAAAATTTTTCATTTTGAAATATTGAACTTTCGAGCAGGACAATCTTTTGGAAAAGTTTGAATTTTCGGATGTAACGGGGGAAATTAAACTATGCGCTATATCCCATAACAAATGTTTCAAAGAAAAATATACTCTCTTTATCTCAAATTTAATTCTCTTCGTCTCAAAATTAATGTTTCAAAAAATTTCAAATTTACTCTTAACTTAACCAAGTGCAATTTTGAAAAAGTTTTGAACATTTATTTTGAGACGATGGGAGTAACTATTTTATTTAGTTTCTATTATTTATTGAAGTTTTTTTGTCGTGCGTTTAACACACGGACTAGTTAGTATATTAATGGATAGAAAAGTTGTTTGAAAAGTAAAATAGGATAGAGAATAAACCAGGGGAAATAGAAAAGGAAATCCTGGATTTAAAGTGATGGTTGTCATTATTGATTAGCATAGCATATGCGGCAAGAGGAACAAAAAACAATTTGAAAATGAAATGATTGAGATGAAATTCAAAGTCAGATTTGGCCGAGAGGAGGAGAGGGGGGACGCATAAACTTTATATAGACAGCGACAGAGAAGACGCGGCCATAAGAAAACAAGTGGCGTCCCTCCTCTCCCCTCCCTCTCCGTTCGTTCACTTAATTGTTGATCGGCATGTCGTCGGTATGTTGCAGCCGGGTATCTTCCCCCTCCCCGGCAACCTACAACCACCTCATTCCGACGAGGACGGAAGCTACTACGCATTTCATCAATTTCCATTCCCCCAACAATAAGACTCAATCGCTTTTCATAAAAACCCAATTGAGATTCAGACCCGCATGGGTGTCCAGACAATCAGGAGGAGATGTGGAGCAGGGGGGAAACAACAAGGAAGGGAAACAGATCATCTCGTATAAGGAGGTGGGGGAAGCTGATGATTTGACTAGTACTAGTGATCCGAGGAAGAAGAGGGTAGATGTGTTGGTAGCAGCGGCGGCAACCGTAGTTCTGGGGGTGGGGAATCGGGTTCTGTACAAGCTGGCCTTGGTTCCTCTCAAACGCTATCCTTTCTTCCTCGCACAGTTTGCTACTTTCGGGTGCCCGCCCATTTCTCTACTCTATATTTCCTTTTATTATTATTATAAATACTCCTATAATACAGTCATATGATTTGATTTGTTTTGTTTTGTTTTGTCCAACAACAACAGATACGTTGTTGTTTACTTTTATATCTTGCATCTCCGCTATCAGGCTGGCCTTGTAACCGATGAAATGCTTTCCTTGCCTAAATCTCCATTTCTTGCTGTTGGTCTCCTCGAGGCTCTTGGTGCTGTTGCCGGAATGGCAGCTGGAGGTCCACATTTTACTCTCTTTCCCTTTTCCTATGTCATGTTTAGTTGGGTCTTCAAACGTGTCTGGGAGACTTTGAGCCTGTTAGTTAGGTTGCTTATGATAATACACCTCTCCATCTTTGTTTCTATACTGGAGTGCTTCTTTCAACCTTTCTTCTCCGCCTTTATCAACTTATCTCACTTCCCTTCAGGAGTTTGTTTTTCAACATTTTGTTAATTGAATACACTAAAATGGTGATAATGTGACCAATGTCTTAGTTGTATTTTTCACTATGATACATCTCTATTTACTCTCTGATTATTCACATGAAGACTTTCAGTAAGTCTGACTCATTAAGTTCTCATCTTGTTGAAACAGCTGTACTTTCAGGGGCAGCAATTCCAATTTTGTCTCAGGTAGCTTACACAGCTTACCTTTTATTTGATGTTGCACTGCATTTTTATTCTGCTTATCATCGTCATCGTGTTTCATCCTTACCTAAAGAAATTCAATTCAAGTCAACCTCCATCCCCATTACTTGGGCAGAGGAGCAAGTGTCGGTGGATCATGAGGTGGAGATGGTGTCTCTGGATTTAAGGATGGTTCTTGAGGTAGAGAGAGGAATGGGGAAATGGCTAGGGAGAGAGAAAGAAGAGCACATGACCAACTTAACTACCTCTCCCATTAGTTTAACCACGAAATGACCATGGGTGGAACAAAAAATAGTTTGGTGATAAATTTGGATAAAAGTTATTTAGTGATCAAAGTTAAATAAGGCAAATAGTTTGATGACTTTTTTTTTTCTCTCGCAAATTTGCCAATTCTTTAATATTTATCCTCATTTGACTAGGATAACCTGACCACTACTCACCCGTTAGTCCTACTAAATATATTGCATCATTTTATCCCTAATAATAAAACAAAGTAACTCAATAATAACTCGAGTTCAATTCCATTGTTTTCTTGTTTGTGTCCTCCGTCATTGATGTTTTCTAAAAGTATAATATACTTGAGTCATCGGCATAAAGGAAGGGAATCTATCATCTGTTCATTTATTTTGAGTACTCGAAATATAAACCAGGAGAAGAAACCTTCCCTCACATGCTTGTGGGCATCAAGGTTATCTCATGACCTCTTACTTTAATGAGGTTTACTGGAAGCGAAAGAGTTGACTTTGTTTTGTTAATTTGTGCAGAGCTTTCTTGTTTGGCAACTTCTCCTGTCATACATTTTCCTTGGGCGGAGATATAGATTCAATCAGTTGTTTGGGTGCTTCCTTGTGGCTGTTGGTGTGGTTATTACAGTTGCCAGGTGATTGATGAGTTATATAAGCAAAAATATCAAAGACCCATCTCGGAATTTTCATTTTAAACAGAAATTTAAAAATCACAGGGTTTAGAAAAGATATAAAAGTTTATTTGAGCAAGTTAGTTTCATATTGTATACTCATTTCATGCACTTGTACTCCTTGAATCTCTAACCAGGAATAAGATGCCTATTAGCTTTCTGAGTATATTACTATATTTTTTTTATCAAAATTTGGGATATGTTAGTTGATATTATCAATTTCCCAATACAGCTGATGGCTGAAACATCTTCTGGTTTTGTAGATAGATATACAACAACAACAACAACAAAGCCTTAGTCCCAAAATAATTTGGGGTCGGCTAACATGAATCCTCATATGTTATCGTGAAAATAAATAAATAAATAAATAAAAAATAAAATTAAATTAAATTAAAAAAATAAAAATAAATAAAAAAATAAAAAATAAATAAATAAATAAAAAATAAATAAAAAATAAAACAATAAAAAATAAAAAAATCAACCCCCACATGGATTTTTGCCCTCCACTCCGACCTCTTCAACACCATACTTTCATCCACTCCAAGTAAATTCATATCATTTTCAATTACTCTAATCCAAGTTTGTTTGGGTCTTCCCCTACCTCTCGCCATTTTCTCATTTCTCCACTGTTCCGGCCTCCTAACCGGTGCATCACTCGGTCTCCTTCTCACATGTCCAAACCACCGTAGACGATTTTCCCTCATTTTATCCTCAATGGGCGCAACTCCTACTTTACCTCTGATCACCTCATTCCCCAACCGATCCTTTCTTGTATGACCGCACATCCATCGAAGCATACGCATCTCCGCCACATTCATCTTATGCACGTGACACTGTTTCACGGCCCAACATTCGGTGCCGTAAAGCAATGCCGGCCTAATTGTCGTGCGGTAGAATTTTCCCTTTAATCTATTGGGCATGCCGCGATCACATAGAAACCCTGTAGCACTCTTCCACTTCAACCAACCTGCTTTAATCCTATGAGCCACATCTCCATCTAATTCTCCATCCTTTTAGATAATGGATCCAAGATAGCGAAAAAACTCAGAAGCTTGAATAATATTTCCATCAAATGTGACCGCCCCTGCCTCCCTACTTCCAACTCTGCTAAACTTACACTCCAAATATTCAGTCTTGCTTCTGCTTAATCGAAAACCTCGAGATTCCAAAGTGTGTCTCCACAACTCCAATTTACTTTCAACACCCTCTCTTGTCTCATCAATCAGCACAATATCATCTGCGAACAGCATACACTTTGGTATATCATCTTGGATTGACCTCGTCAATTCGTCCATTATCAAAGCAAAAAGAAAGGGGCTAAGTGCGGAACCTTGATGCACTTCAATCTTTATAGGGAACTCTTCGCCTTTCCTAACACTAGTCTGTACACAAGTACTAACTCCATTATACATGTCCTTGATAATATCAATATATTTCTTTGAAACACCCTTCTTTGCTAATGCCCACCAAAGTACCTCTCTTGGCACTTTATCATATGCCTTCTCCAAATCAATGAAAATCATATGCAAATCTTTCTTTTGATCCCGATATTTCTCCATGGTTTGTCTCATAAGATATATTGCCTCCATAGTCGATCTTCCTGGCATAAACCCAAATTGGTTATCCGAAATATCCACAATTTTTCTCAGCCTTTGTGCAATCACTCTTTCCCAAAGTTTCATAGTATGGCTCATTAGTTTGATCCCCCGATAGTTGGCACAATCTTGGACATCACCTTTATTCTTATACAAAAGGGATCGTAGTACTCTTCCGCCACTCCAATGGCATTGTGTTAACTATCCATATCTTGTTAAATAGCGTTGTTAACCAATCTACTCCCTCTCTCCCGAAACATCTCCAAACCTCAATTGGTATACCATCCGGTCCAACGGCTTTCTTCAATCTCATCTTTTTCATTGCCATTTCCACTTCACTCTTTCGAATTCTCCGCATAAAATCTCGATTAACCATACTCGAAGAGATATTTAAATCTCCAACATCCTGCTCTTGACCGCCATTGAACAAGTTATCAAAGTACGAACTCCATCTATCTTTTATCTCTTTATCCCCGACTAAAACTCTTTGGTCTACATCCTTCACACATTTAACCGTCCCAATATCTCGTGTCCTCTTATCCCTCATACGAGCGAGTCTGTAGATGTCCTTTTCCCCTTCTTTTGTATCCAACTTATCATAAAGTTTCTGATTCACCTTTGCTCTTGCGTCTCTTACTGCTTTCTTAGCATCTCTTCTAGCTTTCTTATACTTCTCATAGTTCTCGTCGCTCCTACATTTCCCCAATAATTTGTAGCATTCTCGCTTGCCCTTTATTGTTTGTTTTACTTCCTCGTTCCACCATGATGTGTCCTTACTTAGTGGCCCATTTCCTCTAGATTTTTCAAGGACTTCTTTCGCCACCTCCTTTATGGTATGTACCATCTTAGTCCAAGTCGAATCTATATCCATATCCTCCATATTATCCGCCCAAATACCGGTATCGACCATCTTAGCTACAAATTTCGGTTGATTTTTCCCTTGAAGTCTCCACCACTTGATTCTAGGGTCTACCTGTGATTTTCTCTTCCTCGAAATTCTCTTACTTCGAAAATCAAGTACCACCAGTCTATGTTGAGTTGCTGTGCTCTCACCCGAAACAACCTTGCAATCTGTATAACTCTTTCTACAAGTATTTCTTACTAAGAAGAAGTCAATCTGACTCGCATTACCTCCACTCCTATAGGACACCAAGTGAGATTCTCTCTTCTTGAACCAAGTGTTCATTATACTCAAGTCATATGCCAACGCAAAGTCCAGGATACTATTTCCTGCTTCATTCCTCTCTCCAAAACCAAAACCTCCATGTATGCTCTCAAAGCCATATCGACTAGACCCCACGTCCGTTCGTATCACCACCAATCACTAATTTCTCACCACTAGGTACTCGTTGCACTACCTCCTCCAAATCTTCCCAACACTTGTTTAATAGATGCATCCAACCCTACTACTTGTGGTGCATGCGGAAATAATAGTTATAATCTCATCACGTATCACCGGTTTAATGCCCATAATTCGATCACTCTTCCCGTACACTTCTACCACATCATTAATATACTCCTTATCAATAATGATACCCACTCCATTTCTACCCTTATCCTTTCACAGTACCAAAGCTTAAAACCCCAAGGCGATATTTCTTTTGCTTTCTCTCCAACCCACTTAGTTTCCTGTAAACACATTATGTGAATCTTCCTCCTCCTCATAACTTCCACCACCTCTCGCCGATCTCCCCCGTCAATGATCCAATGTTCCAAGTTCCAAAGCGCATCCTACTACCCTTACACCTACCACGGACTAGCTTTACCCGCACTCACCGCAATGCGGGAACCCTGCATATTCGACACCACCCCGCTGCGAAGAGATGGCGCGTCGCTTCCGGCGACGACCTAGCAATCTTTGCATACTTATCACTACACCCAGTCTTTGAAGTGTAGCGCACCCTCGCATATTCGACACCACCCCGGCGAAGAGATGGCGCGTCGCTTCGGCGACGACCTAGCAACCTTTGCATACTTATCACTACACCCGGGTCTTTGAAGTGTAGCGCGTCGCTGCTGAGGAAACGCCCCAACGATATTCATCCCAATGACATACATAGCCCTTTATT
This sequence comes from Adenophora triphylla var. japonica, assembly GCA_022495995.1. NCBI lineage: Eukaryota > Viridiplantae > Streptophyta > Magnoliopsida > Asterales > Campanulaceae > Adenophora > Adenophora triphylla. The sequence goes on from JAFEMH010001274.1 coordinate 447,663, forward strand.
TATTTCTTTTTGATGATCTTAAATTTGTTTAATTCCGTTAAGTTCGTAACTGATTCTGTTAAATTGGACTAAACTGAATAATAAAGTCAACTTTTAGTGTCATTTCTGTCTTTCTTCTCTTCCCAAAACTGGGCGAACACGCCACCCCTGTGGAACTCGCGCCTCGCGCTTTTTTGAGGCCCTATAAGGAAGGCGCGCGAGTTTGATTGTCAGTGTCTGATTTTTCTCCAAATATCTCTCTCTTTGATTTGTAACTCACCATTTGCATTCATTCTTGGCTTGATCTCGGGCAAGCCATCTCTTTTGATCAAACACAACATATATGCACCTATAAACCCCTTTGGGATCCTTTGAAGGGGTAACAACACCTTACAAAGAAACACACAAAAACTTTCTTTCAAAGCACTTTTGACACTCTCAGGACTCTACAAAGGCAAGCCTTGGTTACAAGACATTTTTGGATGTCTTCTTAACTAGGTACTTCTCTTAATCTATTTCTTTGTCTATTTTATTTAGTCTTTCTCAAGTATGTGTGTGATACCCATCAAAAGGGAGATAACCAAATGATCACTTCACATATTGAATGTGGTCAAGGTCATCTCCCTAACATCCCAATCACCACTTAAAACCCCCTTTTGTTAAAGACCAAATGAGCATAAAGAGAAAATTGGGCTTTAAAATATAAGAACAATTAGAGTAGCAAGACCGGCCATAAGGCAGGACGGGTGCCTAACACCTACCCGTTTCCGTAATCAAACCCCTGAACCTTACTTGAATCTTTGGTTTCATTTGTAAATAATTGTTTTTTATAATTTTGTTTTTATGTTTCACACTTGTCCACACCTTATGAAACATTTCCAACACTAGGGGACAAAGTGAAACTTAAAATGTGGTCTAGGTAGTACGATCGCTTGCAAAGTCAACTAAGCACAAGAAAGTGGCGCACCTCACGCGGATTAAGGCGGATACTCGACCATCTTCCATCGTCAATTTCCGTCTTGTTCTTCATTGAACAAAACTCTCTTTTCTGAATGAAGCCAGCCAACACTGATCTCTCACAATTTAAGGCTTCGTTTGTTTGGGGTAAAATGTTTTTTGGAAAATGGTTTCTGGAAAACATTTTAATATGAGTAATTTAATAATTTTAATATGAGTAAATTTTTTTGACGGTGGTTGGGTGGTCTAGGGGCGGGGGACTTGTTAAAAAATAATTTCAATATGAGTATTTTTTACCGGGGTGGGGTGGGAGGTCTAAAGGTGGCAGGGGAGTTGTTAAAAAATAACTTTAATATGAGTATTTTCTTTTGACGCGGGGGGTTGGAGGGATGGCAGGGAAGTTGTTAAAAATAATTTTAATATGAGTAAATTTTTTTTTTGACCGGGGGTGGGGGTTAGGTGTTGCGACGTGTTCCACCCCAGGCTAGTGAACCTCTGCCAGAATGGTTTGCTTAGGAGGTGATGTTTGAGTATATCACTATATCTATCATACACTCAGGTGATGGTATTTCCTGCTTTGTCGTACTCATGTTGCAATTTTAAGCAACTGGTGGGTAGTGCATAGCCATTCTAGTGATTTTCTTATTTGTTATTTTTTATAGGAAAAAAGAATAATATTAAGAGAACTGCATATTACAAACAGATTAAGATATTACACAGCTCCTACAATTAACTATACCATAGCATCACCCCAGTCCCTCGTTTTGGTTGAACCTTGGCAATTCACGCTGCAGGCGCTCTTTAATTATCTGATTTTTGTTGTCTTTAATATCTGCAGTGGATCTAGTGCTGGATCGTTGATGGAAGCTGGTATATTTTGGAGTCTCTTGATGATTGTTTCCTTTCTATTCCAAGCTGCCGACACAATTTTAAAGGTTGGTTATATCTATTGTTGAAATTGAGCTTTTCCAATTTCATGCTTGAATTTTTATTTTATTTTTACTATAACAATATTATGCAAACAGGAATTAATTTTCGTGGACGCTTCTCAGAGATTAAAGGTATTCCCTTGCAGCCTAGGAATCATTTCATGCTTCTGAGCTCCAATGAAGTCAGCGTCTCTCTCAAGAAAAAGTTTTTACTATTAAACGAGAAATGACGTCCATTAGATTAATTTAGTTATGTAGAAAAAGATGCTAAAAAAACAGGTCAATAACGTGAAAGGAACATATGCTGCTGTTTTATTCTACTGAAACTACCATCTTGGAAATTTATATGACTGCTGATGCTATGTTGATAACATAGTTAGTTTGCTACATTAATTACAGGGAGGCTCAGTGGATCTATTTGTTGTGAATTCCTATGGATCTGCTTTTCAGGCAAGGGCATCTCCTAATGTTAATTTGAATCCACCATATCTGTTTTATAGAGTTCCCTCCATATTCTTATTATTCTATTTGAAACCTTACCTGGAATGCTTCTTGCAGGCACTTTTCATATGCCTTCTCCTGCCATTCCTATCAAAGTTGTGGGGTATTCCATTTAATCAACTTCCTAACTATCTTTCAGATGGAGCAGCATGTTTCCTGAACTTTGGCACTGTTTCAAATGGTGAGTCATGATTTGTTCACCACTTTCTTTAACTACTCAGATTTCATTCTCATAGCGTCATGGCAAAGGAATTTGGCTACCATTTAATGAATCAAAGTCATTTAAGAATCACGACAAAAGTTTAATTTCTTTTGTTATAGCTGGAATAAGTAGATACATTTGCAGGGACTAGAAAGGGGAGGAGAAGAGTGGATGATTTGGTATTCTCTGATGTGTTGGCTAATGCCTCCTTCCATAACTATAAGTTGTATCTGACACAAGACAGTCTTTGCTTAAAGAATTATGGATAGATGTTTAAAATTTGTTGGGCTTGTCTTCTGTTTTCTATGATTAACATGAAAGCAAGATATTTTAACAACGAAATACACTCTTGACAAATAACCAACGACTATATAAGATGATTTGTTTTGTTAAGTCTTTAATAGCTTGCTTAGGTTTGTTGGAAAAAGTCCTACAACAAAAGAAAATTTACAGTAGTTGTAGAAAAACTGATGTATAAGCATAGTGGAGTTAATTTGAAGTGCCACCCAAACTAAGACAAAACTTGCTGCTAGCTCTCACTTATACTTCATGTGCTAGGATTCAATCTGCCTCGTTTCTTCTTAGCATGAAGTTGCACTTTTCCACTTTGAGGAATTCTTAGAGGTTATGTATAAGAGCAGTCTACTACTCCCAGCATTGAACAGAACCACAGTGGGTTATGGCCTCCTACAACTGCAGTATATATCTATCTAAAAATATTATCTAGCTGAAGTATATCTATTAATAATTGAATGTCCGAATTCATTTAAGGGACATTCTGAAAATGTTGACCTTTTATACAATTAAATGGTAAAGATGCATAAATATTCTTGTTGTCCACTTTCTAAACATTTAGTCATGCAATAATAAAAGGACTAGTGAAATAAAATTTTGGTTAAAAAAACATGTAGGGAGAGTTTTTTATTTTATTTTAATGGACATTCATTTTGGGACAACTTTCTTGAAAATGGACATTCATTTAGGGGTAAAGGGAGTACAACTTAGTGCACTTGTGATCTGATACTTATGTAACGTCTATGAGAATGATAAGAGGAGTGGAAAATTAATGAGTAAAAGGTAAAGGCTTTCCCATCTTTGTCCAATGTATTTCATTGGTCTATTATAATAAAAGACTCACTAATTTTTGGCTTGGAAATATGATGGAATAAAGCAAAATGTCCCACTAAACTCTCTGCGCTTCTTTGTTACGAAGCAGCAGTCAGTCCATGCAATTTTCGAGGTAATTTTCATCAAGAGTCATCCGGAAACAGCCTCTTTGTGCTTTAGTACGGTGGAGTGTAAGTGGGAGCCTTTGCGACAATGGGGTAATGTTGTTGCTGTTGGTCTATTATAATCAATTATTACGCTTTTAGTTGCTTAACTTTGAATTCCCATTTTTCCAAAATTCTTGTCCCAAAAATGAATGTCCAAATTTTGAAGAAGTTACCGAATCATCCTTCATCAAACACCAAGTTGTGATTGACACTTACACCCATAAGTCATAATGCAATATGGTGAGATCATTAAGGGGTTTTATGTACTTATGCTACTAAAGTTGCATAAATCTCAATGATCTATAATTTCCCTTAAACATAAAAATTGACATTCATTATGGGACGAAGGGAGTACAATATTGTTTTACTTGGGTCCATCCAGTTGTAGGGTCACTGCTGATGAGGTGATGTCATGTTTACCAACAGTCAAATGGAATGGTGATATTGACCAAGTTTGGAAAGTTGACAGATCATTAAGATATCGTTTTTAATGATAGTATTTGTATATGTTAGGTAGACAAGGGTTGATGAGAATGAAATGAAAATTCACTGTAACCTCATCTCTATGCCATTTTGAAAGGAAAATTGTCTAATTGCTAATTAACGTTTCACAGGATGTGATGGTGCGCCACTTCTACCATTACTATTTGTTATTGTCAACATGGGTTTCAACATATCATTGCTGCATCTGCTTAAAATCTCGTCTGCTGTTGTTTCTTGCCTTGCTTCAACAGTCTCGGGTATGTTATGCATATATCTTAACATCTAGTTGGCTTATTGATCTTTTGTCTTTGTAAATTTGGCAATAATAAGTAGTTAGGGTGCAGTCAGATTTTGATAAAGTGACTTAAAACACTCCTATCGTCGACCTTTCCTTCCTCTCAAACATACACCAACTTTCTTTGTGATAGGAAGTCTTTACCAGAATTCAGGACTTGATGATTGTAAGGAACAGTGATTCCCTCCTGACTGAAAGATGGTAGATACATACAAATTCTCTTCTTGTTTCTTCAAGAGTCACAGTGCTTACAATAGGCCTAGAGCCATGGAATCCCAACATTGAAGGATCCAAGGATCATTTTTCTATGCCAAAGTAGGGGCACCAAGCTACCGACCAAGGGCATTAACAAGGCTACCCCTGCTGGTGTCTAGTAGCCGGCTTGAGGGGGTGGAATTATTTGCTTGGGCACATTCAGCCTGTGGGGGGGGGGGGCGCTTAGGAGCTGAAGTCGGAAGCAAGTGGCACATGCAGCTTATACGGGATGCTTGCGGCCTAGTTGATGTATTGGGTTTTGGTCGGGGGGGGGGGTGGTGTAAAGAAACAGAGACTAATCAGAAGTCTGGAACAGAGGATTGGATATGTCTAGTTGTCATTGTTTTGGCAGAATTACAGCTAGTTATCTGGTTAGGAATCCAATTTACATTGGCAGTAAGATCTAATTTCAGGTAATGTACTCTTCCCCAAAAAATAATCTGAAATAGATTCATCTCCTTGTTTGAACATCCCAAAGAGTTAGTTCTAAATCCATACTGAACAACTAATATACCAACATGCATTAAACACCAAAAGCTTCTTTAAAATCTACTTTAGAAACTTGGGTTCCATTTTCGATAAAGACCACTTGATGTAATTGCGAATCCTCTGAACTAGACACTTGAGAAAGAAGTTCCCTTTCTCTAATATTCCCTCCGGTCCAAAATACTCCTCCCTCCATCCAGAGAGAAGGGCTCACACTTTTCTTTTTGTTTTGTCCCACAGTATGGTTCACACTTTGATGTATTCCCAAAATGGCAAATGAGGAATAGTATTTTGGATAAGTTTGTCCTATAATTTATGAATAGTGAATGGACAATTTAACCCTTATAAACTCCTCTAATCTTCAACCCATCTGTGACTGTTTAATAATTTTTTTAAGTACCACATTTAGCCTTATTAATTGTTTCGCTCTTCTACATCACTTCACTCAATAAAACAATTAGTAAAATTCAACAAAATGTAATGTAAGGGTAAAAGTGGAGTTTGAGAACTTATAACCCAAAAGCGAAAATTATTTTGGAACAAATTTTATACAAAAGCGACAACTATTTTGGACGGGAGTAGAAGATTGGTTATGGATTTGGTAATATTTCTATAAAAAGTAAACATTTATCATGTGCTGATCCTAAGTACCTCTTTGGCACACAATAATGATCGTTTCACGCCATTCCATGATGTTTTAGTAGAAATTTCATTCCATGGTAGAGCATATAACATAGAAAAATCATGATTCTTTTGTATCAATCTGTAAAGATAATTTTCTCAGCTTCAGTTGAGTTTTTTTTAATTGACCTGGTAGTGTCTCCACTGCTTTGCTTATGGTGTGAATGGTTGCAGTTCCAATATCGGTTTTTGTGTTCACATTGCCCCTACCATACGTGGGCGTGGCGTCTTCTCTTCCGCCAGGGTTTGTGGCGGGTGCAATAGTTCTGTTTGCGGGAATGCTCATCTATGGATGGAGGCAATAGTTCTGTTTGCGGGAATGCTCATCTATGCATGGGGACCATCCACTAACTCTCCATCATCAGCTTCAGTAGAGTAACATATGATCAATCAAGGAACACAAAGCTCTGTTTGCGGGAATGCTCATCCATGCATGGGAATGCTCATCTATGGATGGAGGCAATAGTTCTGTTTGCGGGAATGCTCAACCATGCATAGGGATCATCCACTGACTCTCCATCATCAGCTTCAGTAGAGTAACATATGATCAATCAAGGAACACAAAGCTCTGTTCTTTATGAGGTGCTTTTCATTTCATGTAATACTTGACGCGTACAATTAGGAGGGAGGGGGAGAAGGATAGCTGCTATTGTTGTTGTTGTACTAGTAATTGTAATGGAGTAGACAAATGTTATCCTGATTGATCATTCTATTCCTTTCTTCATTTAGCAACCAACGTAATCATATGCTTGTACTTGTATTTTTGTGCTCTTAAGAGAGATTGGAGACTGTTCCGGAGGCATTTTTTCTTATCTTCAACGATGCTTTAACCTAGTTGCTTCAGTTAAGATTTTATTTCTCTCAGACTGCTACTTTTGGGAAAAGTAATGAATCAGTTTTTCAAGTCTCTAAAGTCAGCTATCTGCAACATCAATATTTATTAAAAAAAATAAATAACACACAAAATAAATTAAATACTCCTCCACTATGGTTCATAGAATCAGCTTATGTGCTCTTCTCTCAAAATCATCTCTTCCGACAAATCGTTATGCCATCACCAATGGGTACCTAGCAAAGAATAGGATTACGGTTGCCGTTAGATTGCTTTTTAAGCTCTTCTTTGTATAACTAATTGACAAGACTCTTGGCGACTCGACTAAAACATTCTATGCAGGGGCCCACGACACAGGATCCTGGGTGTTTTGTGACCGTGGCGGAGCTAGGATTTTTGACAAATGGGGGAAAATTACATGGTGGAATATAAATTTGGCAAAAATGTTGTGTAGTGCAAATTTTTTTCCAGGTGAAACGGAGCAAAAGTGATCAAAATCATGACTATAATGGTAAAATGACGTACTTTCTAAATTTACAAAGAGGTAAATCGACAATTTTCAAAACACAAGGGGGCAACTGCCCCCTTTCTCATGCACTTGGCTCCGCCAGCGTTCTGTGAGCGTGGAATGGTTTAGCTTACCATGCTAATTGTAACACGCTTATCATCCATAATGCTTTTATTGAAACTTCTTATGCTGACAGTCTTTGAGTCGTTTATCTAAAAGAGTACACCTGTAAGAGCATAAAAACCTCTCAAGTGGAAAAAATTAAAGAGTATGATTATTTGTATACCAGTGGATCAGCAACTTTTCCATGCCAGAGGACATTATCAATCACAATAACACCACCAACCCTCACCTGAAAAATGACCAATAATTATTGACACATAGCTGAATACAAGCGTGAAATATCTATGATAACTTCAAAAAGAAGTCCACTAAACTGGTATGCATAGATCCTACAAAATGGAAATAGGTTTTATGTTGCTAACCAGCTCCAGCAGTAATTCAAAGTATTCCTGATACATTCTCTTCTCAGCATCAACGAATGCAAAATCATAGCTGCATACAGAAGGAAATAGTCACTTATGAAGTACATAAGCATAAAGTTTAATATATTATTACCCTTAACCTCCTTCATGTTTTGAATATTACTATTAAGTGTTCGTTTGGTACACAGGTATTTAGAGGTGGGAATGGGTATTTCATTCCGAAGATACACTTACCTTTGTTTGGTGTTCATAAATGAGACAAGGGTTTAGGTATTACTTTCTTTCTCCTCCTTTATTTCCTCTTTCTCTCCCTTTCTTTCTCTTCCATGTTTCTTTGTTTCAAGTTTCAACTGACTCGACTATTTTAAGAAGCCCTAATTGAAAAGTTTAAATAAACTGATTCTTCCCCTTTCACAGTTTATTGTCCTCTTTCTCCCCCTTTCTTCCTCTTTCACTTTCTATACAATTGAGTATCGTTGATATTGAAGTGTGTTTCTTAATCCACTTGCAATCCATAGATGGGATGTCATAAGTAATCAACATTTTTGTGACAGTGCAATGGATGCGCTCATGGTTTATTGGGACAACGTTTAGTCCTTGTCTTCCTTTTCAACCCTGTTGAGGTTTTAGTGGTCAGGGGATATAACTATTTGTTTTTACTGCAACTTCAGTGCAGTAATAATGAAATGCTACTCTACACAACAATGGAACAACAGTCTCTTTTGTCTTTATTTTTGTTCACAATTGTGGCAGCATCATTAAGTGGAAAGAAAGAGACTTCTATAAGTTATCAAGATGTCCTCTGTTACTTGTTTAAAAACAACAAAATAAAATAAACAATACGTGTGGCAAATTACCTGCAAGCTTGTCCACTTTCAATCATAGCTTTTAGAGTATCCACTGCTAGTCCAAGTCTCACATCCACCTAGTATCCATAGAATTAGCCTGACAAGGAAATGGAATAGCATAGTGGCAAGAATACTTGATAAATGGATAGCAAAATGTGCCAAAAGAAAAAGGCTCCATCCAGGTTTTTGCAATGATTCATGTATCTGGTGTTTGCAGTTTGTACATTTTAATCTACTATTTTTCAGGCAGATTGTTGTCATTGAAAAAAAAAAAGTTAGTATTTATAATCTGGGTAAAAGAAATAAGGTATTTCAAAATCTATTGGGCAGCTGAAAAAAACCTGGACATAGCCTCTCTCTCTCTCTCTCTCTCTCTCTCTCTCTCTCTCTCTCTCTCTCTCTCTCTCCCCCCCCCCCTCTTTTGTGTATGTGCGAGGGGGAGGGGGAGTTGGGGGGAGAGGGGTTCCGAGCCACCGTTATTCGGTCACCAACTAAACCGGTTTGAACAAGGTAGGACCACAAGGGCAGCAAAGCTCTCCCTACCAATTTTTAACACAACTTTGGATGCCCACTAATACAGTTTGAGCCAGGTAGGAACACAAGAGATGCAAAGCTCTTCCTATTAAGATTTAATGTAATTGCATTCATAGGGCTCGAACCCGAGATTTCTGGTTAAGCTAGAACAACCCCTTACTAGTTGATATACGCACTTGGTGATGCCCAGGCTAAGCATAAACCACAATTTTCATCATAAGGAAAGCACTTATACAGGCTAGATTTAGAAAAGAGATACTTATCACCTTGTGTGAAACACCAGCTCGATCGTAATACCTTTTTGCAACATCAAGAGATTTCTTGTCTCTCTCACAAGCAACCAGAAGGCCAGAATCTGGTAGGACTAATGCAATAGCCAATGATGAGTATCCCTACAAAAATAAAAAATAAAAATAAAAATCCATAACGTTGTTAATTTTGGATATAAGAATCTGTCTAGTTTCGTACATTTAAATAACCTTTATAAAGATTCAATTATCAAAAATTAATTTCTCTACATAAAGATCCAATTATCAAAAATTAATTTCTCTACATATATCTGCAAGGACCATGAACTATATACCAACTTATAAAGGACACTAGAATTCCAAGTGTTTCCAGAATTGTCTCACTGAGCTCTTGTAATATGATGTTACACTAAGCCGCTAGGATTTTACCGTAAATCTCGGTCAAAATATTTAAGACAATATACCGTGGTGCATCATGTTTGAAGATTATTTCGTGTTGGTTGATGAGAAAATAGGTGTTGAAAGCAAGTTTGGAGACAAACTTTGGAAATGTGAGGTTTTAGACTAAGCATGAGTAATATTAAATATTTGGAGTGTAAGTTTAACAAGGTTGAAAGTAGGGATGGGAAGATTGTCCAAGGTTATGTTCTTTCTCGTTATCTTGGATCTATTATATATTAAGATAGAGAATTAGATGTAGATTTGTTTCATAGACTCAAAGCAGGTTGGTTGATATGGAAGAGTACTATTATATGGCACTGAATTTTGGGTCGTGATAGGGTGTCACATTCATAAAATGAATGTGGCGGAGATGCGTAAGCCCTAATGAATGTGTAGTCATACTAGAAAGAATCGGTTGAGAAATATAGTGATTAGGAAGAAAGTAAGACTTGCATCCATTAAGCAAGACGGTGGATTTAAACCAATGCCACTGTCCCTTGGGCCATTTGAGGAGTGGCCGATTATGCTTATAATGGGAGAGGATTGACGCTGTTAAAAGTTGGAGTTTGCCCATTTTGGAATTACAATCATATCTCAATATATTTACTAAGTATAGAAAATCAAGGGGATTTTTGTTCCTAAAACAGTGTGCAAATTGTTACGAATTATGATGCCCTTTTAGAGGATATCTTTGCAGCTCCCATATATTGTATATGCATACATACATACATACATATATATATATACATATATATATATATATACATATATATATATATATATATACATATATGTATGTATATATGTGTGTGTGTGTATATGTGTGTGTGTGTATCGATACATATATATGTGTGTGTATTTTATTTATATTTTTTTGTTATCTTTCCAATGTTTGTATTCATGTTATCTTAGTTTTTCTTCACACTTATTTCTTCTTCTTTTCTATCGTCGTGTTTAATCATCTCTCTAGTTTTCATTGTTTTTCACATCTCTTTATAACAATTCTATACGATGTTTCATGTTATCGACCCCAAATCATGCTAAGAATAAGGTGGTGTTGTTTTTTCACATCACTACGCATGGAGATGAGAATGTCATAAAGTCAAAGAACAATTTGAGGACAACCTAACAAACAGAAGTATTTTTCTTTTTATTATAGGAAGAAGCCATCCAATCAAAAGATTCAAAACAGTAAAACATACAGTATAAACACCAACTTCAATGCACCTCTCTGCCCCAAGAATCTGGACAAGCATTGCAAGCAGCTGTGCTTGATCTGGAGACACCTGTCAAGAACTAATCAGATTCAGTGTAACATTTATAAATCAATCACTAAAATTAAGGCCTCAAGTCAACAAAAGTATAGGGAATCTTGTTAATGATGTTTAATACTAATAAACAAGTAAACAACATTGGATATTTTTTAAGTTTTCTCAGTTAAACATTCCACAGCAAATTAAGCAGTGCTTAAGAAATTAAGATAATAATCTGTATACATATATATACTCCCTCAGTCCCGAAATGATCTTCCGACTTTTTATGTTGTCAATAGTCACTACGAAGATAATTTGAGCAATATAAATTTAGATTAATTTCATTATCGAAAATTTAAAATTTGTTATTGATACATCATTAAAAATGCTATCAATAACACTTTTTATATGTTCATTTTGATAGTTAAATTAGTCTAAAATTATTGCTCAAAATACCCTTTAAAATAGGAAGATCATTCGGAAGAGAGGGAGTATATACCTGCATTTGACTACCACGCATGGTGGAAGTCTCCTCCCTGAGTTCCCGTAAAATCTGCAGAGAATAGAATTGAGGCTCCAATCCAAGTAAGTAAACCCTTACACTGGTCAGGGAAAACCTAACCTAAAAGGAAGATGATTTATACATACCTGAGGCTCCCTGACATTGGTGAGTAAGTAATCGTAAAGTCGAGGGGTAATGCTGATAACCTGTTTATTCCCGTACTTATCGTCACAGGCGACGACGACGGCAACCTCGCAACCACCACCACCACCACTGCAGTTCCTGTTCCACTTAAAGAGACGGTGTTGATAGGCAGTGGCAGTGCAATGACTTGTGTTCCGACTCGGGAATCGAGGCATCGACAATGAACAACTGCTCAACATTTGGTCGTCCTCCCGTCGATCGTTAGTTTCGAAAATGAGACTAGTTGTTCCGGGGATAATAGCAGCACATTAGTAGTAGGTGATGGTCGTCCTAAAGATTCGTTTTTAATGGCTAGGGTTTGGGATTTACCCCAATTAACTAAAGAGTCAAGGACTCTAAATCCAATAGTCCAGATTAAAAACCCATATTAACCTATTTGAGATGAAAATGTCACCAAAATTCACGCCTAACGAAACAAGACGGCAGCTAATATTCCGTGAACTACATGTAACATTCCATACTCAAAAAATCAAATCCTTCGAAAACCCTAAATTTCTCTCTCTATCCAGTGCAAATCCTTTCCCAACCCAAATCAAAACCTAATCGACGCCGTTGAAGCCTTAATCGAAGCCATTGAAGCTCTATTGAAACTCGCCGTTTGATAACCTCCATTCAAGCGTTGCGGAGAAATTTTAGGTATCAGATTTTTCTTTTTGTGATTGTAACTCGTTTTTAGACGTGTTCATCATTTGTTAACAAATTTTGTTGTTATTTGAGTTTTTTAGTTACTTGACAATTTTTTGATTAAAAAATAATATTTTCGTACCAATTTTAAACCTAAAATTGATTTTATGTAAGGTCCTATACCAACTGATATAGGACCATTCATATGTATTATGGCTGTGTATATCATGTTACCAGGTCATATAATACTTGCTATAGGACCATTCAAAGGCTTTATAGCTGTGTATATCATGTTACCAGGTCCTATACATTTGCTATATGACCTTTAAAAGGCATTATAGCTTTGTATATGATGGTGTCAGGTCCTATACCAACTGCTATAGGACCATTCAAATGTATTATGGCTGTGTATATCATGTTACCAGGTCATATAATACTTGCTATAAGACCATTCAAAGGCTTTATAGCTGCGTATATCATGTTACCAGGTCCTATACCATTTGCTATAGGACCTTTAAAAGGCATTATAGCTTTGTATATGATGGTGCCATGTCCTATACCAACTGCTATAGGACCATTCAAATGTATTATGGCTGTGTATATCATGTTACCAGGTCCTATGATACTTGCTATAGGGCCTTTCAAAGGCTTTATAGCTTTGTATATGATGGTGCCAGGTCCTATACCAACTGCTATAGGATCATTCAAATTTCTTTTTTTAATTGTATGAAGTCTGATACCTGGTGTTTGATTTCACATATAATAATTGATTCCTTTCTTTCAATTTCAGTTTGATCATGTCAGGGCACTGTACAAACGACTAGAGGAGACTCAAAAGGACGTGGCGAATTTCATAGATTTAAAACGCGGGGACATTCCACAACAGCGATATGATAGTTTGGATTGTGGAATAATCGTCCTAATGGAAGCAGAGGAGATGTTTGATAAAGGAGTAATTAGCAATACATATGAAGACGATGCTATCTCGACGTATAGGGGAAAAATGATACATGACATTTTAGAAAGTCCACATTGTCCTCATCATTCATAAATTAAACATCTTACTTTCTTTTTGGATGTAATGATAAAAATTGGTTGTTGTTGAACAGTTTACTTGTATATTTGTTAAATATTGGTTAAATATATTTCAAATATTTTTAAGCTCTCGTAGTGGGTTTTTTGTTTGTGGTAAGGTCCTATACCAACTGATATAGGACAATTCAAATGTATTATGGCTGTGTATATCATGTTACCAGGTCATATAATACTTGCTATAGGACCATTCAAAGGCTTTATAGTTGTGTATATCATGTTACCAGGTCCTATACCATTTGCTATAGGACCTTTAAAAGGCATTATAGCTTTGTATATGATGGTGTCAGGTCCTATACCAACTGCTATAGGACCATTTAAATGTATTATGGCTGTGTATATCATGTTACCAGGTCCTATGATACTTGCTATAGGACCTTTCAAAGGCTTTTTAGCTTTGTATATAATAATTGAAACCTTCAATAAAACTATTTACAATTGAGAGCATATGTTGATATATCATCAAAAATTAAAAAATTCAAATTTTCGTCATCAAAATTAAAAAAAAAATAGACAATTCGAAATTAAATCTAAGTACTCACCAGTTCTAATACCTTTTCTTATTCAATGTAATAAGAGATTGAATTGCAGGATCAAAAAAAGCTTCAAAAATTCCTTTAAAGGCAGAAATTGAGATCCTTAATGATCGGCTTGAATTATGCGATCACGGAAGTGTTGATAACCACCATAAGACGGAATTGTTAACGGACTGTTAACTATGCGTCATTCACTAGGGCCGGCATATGTCATATTGGGGTTTAAAGGGATTTTGATTTGGAATAAAAAAGGAGGTTGTCTTTTTTTATTTGGGTTGGGTTTTGATGGGTTAAGATCTGGACTATGTGGGTAAAGAGGAATTTTTCCTTAACTCAAACTCGCATAATACATATTTCCCTCGTAAGTGTAAGTCTGAAATAAAATCTTGAGCTAAAAAATAATAAAATAATAATAGAAAAGAGAATTAGCGTAGGAGCTATTATAAGTATGCAAATTAAAATAGGAAAGATGATGAGTGAAAAAAAAAATAGTAAGTGAATTATAGAAACTTTTCATTTTAGATAACACCAAGTGATTTGAGACGAAATAAAATGAAAATTAGTACCAAATAGAGTCGTCAATTTGGGTTGAGCCCGTCGGGCAGCCCGCCCCACCATGCAATAGGCTACCCCTGCTGGTGTCTAGTAGTTATTGATCTTTTGTCTTTGTAAATTTGGCAATAATAAGTAGTTAGGGTGCAGTCAGATTTTGATTAAGTGACTTAAACACTCCTATCGTCGACCTTTCCTTCCTCTCAAACATACACCAACTTTCTTTGTGATAGGAAGTCTTTACCAGAATTCACGACTTGATGATTGTAAGGAACAGTGATTCCCTCCTGACTGAAAGATGGTAGATACATACAAATTCTCTTCTTGTTTCTTCAAGAGTCACAGTGCTTACAATAGGCCTAGAGCCATGGAATCCCAACATTGAAGGATCCAAGGATCATTTTTCTATGCCAAAGTAGGGGCACCAAGCTACTGACCAAGGGCATTAACAAGGCTACCCCTGCTGGTGTCTAGTAGCCGGCTTGAGGGGGTGGAATTATTTGCTTGGGCACATTCAGCCTGTGTGGGGGGGGGGGGCTTAGGAGCTGAAGTCGGAAGCAAGTGGCACATGCAGCTTATACGGGATGCTTGCGGCCTAGTTGATGTATTGGGTTTTGGTCGGGGGGGTGTGTGTGATGTAAAGAAACAGAGACTAATCAGAAGTCTGGAACAGAGGATTGGATATGTCTAGTTGTCATTGTTTTGGCAGAATTACAGCTAGTTATCTGGTTAGGAATCCAATTTACATTGGCAGTAAGATCTAATTTCAGGTAATGTACTCTTCCCCAAAAAATAATCTGAAATAGATTCATCTCCTTGTTTGAACATCCCAAAGAGTTAGTTCTAAATCCATACTGAACAACTAATATACCAACATGCATTAAACACCAAAAGCATTTTTAAAATCTACTTTAGAAACTTGGGTTCCATTTTCGATAAAGACCACTTGATGTAATTGCGAATCCTCTGAACTAGACACTTGAGAAAGAAGTTCCCTTTCTCTAATACTCCCTCCGGTCCAAAATACTCCCTCCATCCAGAGAAGGGCTCACACTTTTCTTTTTGGTTTGTCCCACAGTATGGTTCACACTTTGCTGTAATCCCAAAATGGCAAATGAGGAATAGTATTTTGGATAAGTTTGTCCTACAAGTTATGAATAGTGAATGGACAATTTAACCCTTATAAACTCCTCTAATCTTCAATCCATCTGCGACTGTTTAATAATTTTTTCAAGGCTTCCTGAATAAGCGTGCAAAACCATTAAAGACACCTTACTTTGGGATGGAGGGAGTAGCTATCGCTTTTTGACTTTTCACTAGTTTTAAGAAAACCAATTATACTACAACTTAATGTAGAAAGTACCACATTTAGCCTTATTAATTGTTTCGCTCTTCTACATCACTCCACTCGATAAAACAATTAGTAAAATTCAACAAAATGTAATGTAAGGGTAAAAGTGGAGTTTGAGAACTTATAACCCAAAAGCAAAAAATATTTTGGAACAAATTTTGTACAAAAGTGACAACTATTTTGGACGGGGGTAGAAGATTGGCTACGGATTTGGTAATATTTCTATAAAAAGTAAACATTTATCATGTGCTTATCCTAAGTACCTGTTTGGCACACAATAATGATCGTTTCACGCCATTCCATGATGTTTTAGTAGAAATTTCATTCCATGGTAGAGCAAATAACATAGAAAAATCATGATTCTTTTGTATCAATCTGTAAAGATAATTTTCTCAGCTTCAGTTGAGTTTTTTTTAATTGACCTGGTAGTGTCTCCACTGCTTTGTTTATGGTGTGAATGGTTGCAGTTCCAATATCGGTTTTTGTGTTCACATTGCCCCTACCATACGTGGGCGTGGCGTCTTCTCTTCCGCCAGGGTTTGTGGCGGGTGCAATAGTTCTGTTTGCGGGAATGCTCATCTATGCATGGAGGCAATAGTTCTGTTTGCAGGAATGCTCATCTATGCATAGGGATCATCCACTGACTCTCCATCATCAGCTTCAGTAGAGTAACATATAAGGAACACAAAGCTCTGTTCTTTATGAGGTGCTTTTCATTTCATGTATACTTGAATTAGGAGGGAGGGAGGGAGGGAGGGGGAGAAGGATAGCTGCTATTGTTGTTGTTGTAGTAGTAATTGTAATTGTAATTGTAATTGATCATTCTATTCCTTTCTTCATTTAGCAGCCAACGTAATCATATGCTTGTACTTGTATTTTTGTGCTCTTAAGAGAGAGAGAATGGAGACTGTTCCAGAGGCATTTTTTTCTTATCTTCAACGATGCTTTAACCTAGTTGCTTCAGTTAAGATTTTATTTCTCTCAAACTGCTACTTTTGGTAAAAGTAATGAATCAGTTTTTCAAGTCTTTAAAGTCAGCTATCTGCAACATCAATATTTATTAAAAATAAAGACAATTGCTCCCGCACACAAAATAAATTAAATTAAATACTCCTCCACTATAGTTCATAGAATCAGCTTATGTGCTCTTCCCTCAAAATCATCTCTTCCGACAAATCGTTATGCCATCACCAATGGGTACCTAGCAAAGAATAGGATTACGGTTGCCGTTAGATTGCCTTTTAAGCTCTTCTTTGTATAACTAATTGACAAGACTCTTAGCGACTCGACTAAAACATTCTATGCAGGGGCCCACGACACAGGATCCAGGGTAGTTTAAAAAATTCTAGGAATGGAAAAAAAAATCAATAGTAAGATTTACTTTTTATTTTCTAGAAATTGAAGAGGGTGATGATTTTAGTCACAAATCAGCTCTTGTTTAGAATCACAAAATTGAACATCAAAATTTATTTTTTCTGTTTTCTACATTTTTTTTCTTCTTTTTGTTTTTAACCTTTTCTTTCATGTTTTATTGAATAGAGATAGCTGTAGTAAAAAAAAAAAAAAAATACTAAAAAATAATAATTGAAAGTTGAGTGGGTACGGTGGATCCCACTGGTATCTGAATGGGTCAGTCCATGGTTATAGGAGTATATGCCTCATAAGTACACTAAATCAAACCATTCAAAAACGTATTGTACAACAGCATAGGAAAAGGCAACATACATCGGAACTAAACAGCAGCAAACCAAGTAACCTAAAAAGAACCACAATGGTCATGGAAAGATTATCACATAATGGCCTATGAAGGCGGCATACTACTAATACTAAATCAAAAAACAACCTTCAATAATGGAGTAAACAAGTAGAATGAGATATATGGGTTCCCAAAATCGAATATAAGCTCTAGGCAACAAGGCTTTGGACACTATGATGTAATATGATTCAAACAGTTAAAAGAGCACAGCAAAACAGAGTTATCAGATTCAATTATAGGTTGGAAAGCACAACTAAAGGCAGGGAAAAACGAATATGTGTAAGAAAAAAATCAAGATTTAGTTTCTGGATATTACATCTAGAAACATATTATATCCTTCATAGAGACAGAGACAGGGACTTACTTGTATCATCCAACAGCAAGGAAATGTGTTGGTGTCATTGGCCTCTTGCAGACGTAATGGTATTGCACGAAATTCTTGACTTTGGCCTTCATCTCTACCTCAGTGTCGTCCAGACCACTGTAACTAATATTGTAAACGTCGATAGATAATTTTTTAACATCATATCCATAGCGGTGATATGGGTCTTCAGTTGAAACAATACAAAGAGAGTCATGATCAAGATAATATACCCCTAGCGGGCTTCGCCAAACCCAATGCTGCTTAGGGAAACCCTCCACCTCCCCTAATTTGATAAAAGGGCCAATGTCTTCGAAATCATCATTGTTTGGCTTATACGAGTAAAGTTCAGGACTAGCACTGTGGGATGGGTAGCCTAAAAGAATATGACCAGTATTTTTTGTGGCACCCAGATAATGTAATGCAGAAAATGGGCTGATGCGTGCCTCATTAAAAATTGAGCCATTGTTAATTTCATGCCAGATTTTAGATTTTGTAGAAAATACAAATACGCTTGAACCATTAAAAAGCAAAATGTTTGAACCACAAAGAACAGAGGAAATCACCCCCTCAAATTCGAAAGTGGATGGAAGAGGGAGAGATTCCCAAGTATTAGTGGTAGCATCCAAAATCTCAAAACTAGCGGGAATAAACTCTGATGGATTTTTGAGAGAGGAACTAAAGACATAAAATTTACTATTGTGGTCAGGACCTAAAACAAGTGGACAAGGCTTAGGATTAATCATAGGTTGAATGGGAATGGGGGTACCTTGACCTTGGACGTCAAAAATGTATGCTTGGCGAGAGTAATTGGCGAATGGAGAATCAGAAGAAAACCAAAAACCTCCACAAAAATAAATCTTGGAACCCATTGAAAAGATGAACATGGACATTGGATTATGATCTCCTAATTTAAGGGTATAGAAGGGCTCCTTCTTCTCAACAACACTTGAGGAGGAGTCAACACTATCATCAAGCTTGTAAATATCGTATCCATTCTCTAAATTAACAAACTCACACACGCCATACACCTCTTTCTTCTTCTCCCCCCCTGTCTTGGTCGGCCAGTTCCTCACCTTCTTCTCCCTCTCAATCTCAGCAATGGAGGTTGATGAGTAACTACGTCTCATGGCGGCGGCGACGGCGACGCACTCAATTTTAGGGCTAGGGTTAGGGTTTGGAAAATTAATTACTCCCTCCGTCCCATTAGTAACAACACAGTTACTGTTCACGCGTAGAATAAGAAAAAAAATAATGATATAAATGTTGTGAGTGTAAAAGTAAAATAGGAGAGAGAATGAGTGGAGAGAATAGTAAATTATAATGGTGTTGTGAGTATTAAAATAATGTAGGAAAGAAAATGAGTGAAGGGAATATTGATAAAAACTTTCCTTTTTAGGAAGTGTGTGATTTGTAGTGGGACGCCCAAAAAAGAAAGTGTGTGGCTTGTAATTGTAATAGGACGGAGGGAGTATATTATTATGATCCAAGATGAAAAAAGGACGGGCGGCCAATACATTTAATAGGAGTATACTCCACCGATTAGGTTAGGGAAATCAATCAATCTCGTGGGTTGGGCCGGGCCTTCATTTGGGTCGGTTTGGGTCCAACATCCCTTCCCTTCCCTACCTTAGAAAAAATTAGTTACTAATAATATATACTCCAATAAATAGAGATTATGTCCCATAAGTTTCATTTTGAAAAATTCACTTTCCCTCAAATTCCCATTCAAATTGAAAAGTTCTAAAAGTTCTCATCTTGTATCTTGTGTTATGTATAATACAACATAGTTTAAAATTATAATACTGCACCATCAGCCACCACCGTCGCTACCGTCTTTTGTCGCCGCTCGCCAGATTCCGGCCAATTTTGCCTCGACTCCGACAACTTTGGCCAGAATCCGACCGCCGGTCGTCGGAATCTAGTCTCCGATCCATGAGCTCCGGTCTTCGATCACCGGCTGCCGCCGGAATACAGTATTTTTGAAACATAACACAACATCATAATACTGCATTAGGTGATAAATTCACGGGAAAGTGATCTTCAAAAAAGGAACTTTTGGGTCAATGTCCCTAATAAATAGGTCAGACAAATTGCAATTTAGTTATTTGAGTTTTATATCATGTTTCAATTGGTCGCTTTTAAAAAAATTTGTTATATGAGTTTGAATACAGTATTTGTGTATAAAAAATTATAATCCTAATGAAAATTCAAAAATTATAAAATGATTATTCATTAAAAATATTGTATATAATAATTTTAATTTTTTTATTAAGATAATAAAATTATCAATAAAGTTTTGGTCAAACCAACCCTAAGCTGACAAAAAAAAAAAGTCAATAGAGGGAATAGTTATTAATAATAAATACTTAGGACTTATTTGAGTTTTATAGTATCATGTTTCAATTGGTCGGTTTTCAAAAATTTGTTATATGAGTTTGAATACATTTCAGTATTTGTGTATAAAAATGGATAACAAAATGGTTGAAAAACGTTGCAATAATCACCCCAATAGTTTAACTACTAGTAATTTACACTAAAAAGTTAACAAATGAAATGACCAAACAAACGAAAATGCATTTCAAGTCTTAAAAAAGACCAAATTAGAACATGTAATCTATTTTATCACTTTGCCCTGTTTGTTTGGGCAGTGCCTATTTCAAATCAAGAGTGATTTATTTTATTTTATACTCTTGTCTTGAAGGGCCATACAAACAATTGTCCCCTTACCTTAAGTGTTGTTATTACATAGACAAACAACTTCAAACAAGTAATACTTGAAACCAGTGTTCTAAAAGTCGCTCGCCTAGGCCGACTAGGCCCCGCCTAGGCGCTAGGCCCATCTACGGCGCCTAGCTACGCCTAGCGATTTTTAAAGCCTTGGATCCGTCTAGGCCCCGTTTAATCCCCGCCTAGGCGCTAGGCCCAGCTTCGACGCCTAGAGGCCGTCTAGCGATTTTTAGAACCTTGCTTGAAACAGAGATGAACAATACGTATGTTAGCCAAGTCCTTCATCAAGCACCACAAAGCCCCACCCCCACCCCACCTATTGCCGATTTTTAAACTGAAAATGCACCTTAAGGACATGCTTTTATGCCACCCCACCTTAAACTTTAGTTGCTTCACAAAATAGTGCATAAAAAGATAACATAAGCCGCCGTTTGATCTCCCCCTACCTGCCACATATAGTGGATGGTAAGTAACAAGATGGAACTTACCACCAAAAAAGCTTCAACACAAAATAACACGATTCGCATACCTGAACAGCAAACAGAGGAACTAAGAACAGATTTTTAGATAGCCATCTTCCGTTCCAACAAGAAAAAGTCGGGAGAATGGTAGAATAGTTATACTTGATAGTATAGACACGTTCCTTGATTCACTGTCTGATGTATAGAGATGTTGCGGTGTAATACGATGCTGTCCATCCTGTCAATCATAATGCATTCCAAGTTAAATACACAGCATTGGTAAACCACTGGTCAGTGACTATGTCTATTGTTTCACGAATTTTACCAATATTTAAAAAGCATTCTGCACAAAATATTCTAGCTACTATTTTTATTTATTTTGTAGTTCTTGTTCTTCACAATTGATTACATTTCCATCTTGCCGGATGTCTATGTTTCAGTATATACACCTATGCAACAACTTTACTGCAAGTACCCTGGACTTATATAGCACCAAAAAGAAACTTTCTACTTAAATCAGGATAACATGAGCTATGAGTTAAATGAAACCTTTCAAAACTACAGCTACATTGCAATCAACTTATCACTACAAGACAATGCTTATCAAACTTGGTCAACCCACAAAGAAAGTGGACTAAACCTAGGTCATGCCATTGACAATGACCTCTTAGGAAAATACTAAAGGCAGGAATACATCTTCTCAAAACTGCAAAAGTTTGGCATTGTAAACCTCTTTTGCTCATTACCAAGAGCCAACTTTATACCCAAAGTTAGTTAAATTAAATCTTGTCTATTTGAGATGCAAGGTATGTGGGTGAGTAAACAGTAAAAGAAAGTTGGTGAACATACCTCACTTCCTGATCGAGATAAAGAAGAAAGACCAATCTTATTTCTCGATATTGAAATAACATCTTGTCCCCACACTGAGAAGCCTGACACACTGTCATGGTGACCTCTGAAAACAACTGGTTCTGACGTCCAGTTTCTGTAAATGTCAAAAAATAAAATAAAAAAGGGAAGTTAACAAAAACAAGGGCAATAAGCCAAAACAATCAAATGAGGTTAAAATTAATTCAATCATAGCTGGATAAGATTCTTTAGTTATATTTCAATGGGAAGTAACAACAATTTGTTTGCTTGGTAATTGTGTTGCATGTTTTTTCTTATCCATTTAAGATACCTAAAAGTAACAACAGATAACTAGAGCCAGCATAATTACCTTCTCAGGTCCCAAACCCGTATAGTCTTGTCAAGAGAGCTGGAAACAATCAAATGATCCTCTGGTGCAGCTAACTGCAGGAATAATATAGAAATGTGACCCATATATCAAAGTGAAGTGATTAGATTATTAACAATAGAACATACCTTAGTCACATATCCATCATGAGCCTGCCATGAGGCAATTATATTTCCACTCCTCATGTCAAGCAACCTGCATTTACCAGAACTAAGCCCGGCAGCAATCCAAGATGTGGAAGTGACAGCTCCATCAGCTTGCATATTGTCAGAACCGCTTGAGCATATGGATGAGACCAAACAAGGAAAGTTGGATTCAACAGATTCGCTCTTCCATAAATGAAGTTTTTGACCTTGGATGACGTCAATGAATCTGCAAATCACAGTGAAATTATGCAAAGCAAAGTGAACTGAAAAGGATGGTCCCAGTGCACGAGGCTTCCGTTGAGGAATCTGGGAATGTTGGGGGTTCTACCCATGTAAGAAGAGAGATTGAGAGACTGATTCTGTACATTAAGCAATGTGAACTGGAAAGAAAAGTTGTTTATGATTATAATGTCACAGGGGACTCATATCTGACTCTTAGAAGAAGTAGTAGTTACCTTAGAGAACCATTTCCAGTACCCACTAAAAGGGAGTTAACATTCTCCAGGTGGTGCATAGAAGTATACAAACTCCCATCTAAGGCAGTACTCAATATCCCATTAGATAGAGGATTGAAATTCAGCATATTGGCTTGGTCAGAATTTATACTTGAAACAGAAGCCAAGGGGTTTGCAACTTGTGCAGAATTTTCAGAAAACTCAGCAAATACACATATTAATTTCCCCGTTTGGCTGCTCCAAACATGTACTGTTCCATCACAAGAAGCCACTCTGTCAGAGGAAGCTAGAACACAAATGTCATTCACAACCTGAGAATAGAAATAATAGTAGAAAATAAATCAATGGCCTTAAATTGTCTCCACAGAAAGAGTGGCAGAGCATAAGTCTACATTATTAGAAAAAAGTCAAATCAACCAAATGAATAGCATACGAAGGCATAGACTGTGCCAAACATAAGTTGAGTCCACATGGTTAAAATGATATTCTGCAAATCAGTTTTGGTGAACTGCTTGAATTAAAGGTCTTACACCAAATACTAATCTGTCAATTTTTTACTTGCAGACAGACTAAATTACAACCCACCTGATGACACTCATCACCATCACTATGCCCTAATTAGAACTTATCCTCAATTTTTAGAAATTCTTACAAAGTTTAAGAAGATTAAATAAATGCAAAGCTAGAACAACAAGATCTTAATTTCAATTGATTATAGTGTACTCCTATATTAGAACAACACAGACAGAAGAATCAAACCTCTTCATGGCCATGATAGCCCGATAATGAATTAATTCTAGACAGATCCCACTTTAGAACAGTTCCCTTGAATCCTGCACCAACTCCAGCTGTGTAAACAGTACGCTCGTCCTGGCAGACAGCAAAAGACCTGAGTGCCCCATGGTGGGCACGCACAGACTGTATCACTGATGCATTTATCTTCCATGGAATTTCATTATTTGAGCCTCCAACACGACGTACAAAATCAGGTCCATCCCAGCTAGATGCTGGACTGGGGAACCAATGCCAGGGTTCCTGTTTTCCTACATATGAGGATGATACATGCTTCTGGATTGGGTTCTGATGATGATCGTATAATCTCTTATGAGGCATCACGTTTTTAGTACCTTTACTAGTTTTACTCCCGTGCGATGCACGGATCATTACATGTTACTCTAAAGACAGAAATTAAAGAAAAATAATAAAAAAGTGAAATATATTTATACATTATGGAAAATTTTCTTAAACACTACATTATCAGTACATAGATCAATTGATAGGGCTTAACATCATTACAAATCAATATTTTAAGATCATCAGTTAGTTGCCACTCCAAACAAATCAAATCAAGGTACAAACTCCGTCTCACTTTAAATTACAAAATAATAATTATTAATAAAGAAAACTAAATAAAAATATTATTTTTTTCAGCTCAAATAAATAATTTAAAAAATATACTTCTATAAAAAATTATATTATTCATTTCAAAAATAAATGTTACTTTCGACTCAAAATGAATAACCAAAAAATAATCAAAATCTCATCCGCAAGAACAAATAAAGATATACAATACAATTTAGTAAAATATTAATTACATTTTTTATTAACCTTTTATTTAAATAAAAATAAAATTACAAACTAACATGAGGTTTATTATTGATCCGGCCGACTGACCGAGGAGAACTGAATTTTATTTATTTATTTATTTTTGTATTTTATGATTCGAACAAAAAGTGATGATTAGCTACTTTAACCACTCACCCCACCTATCGGTTATATAATAATAACCGTAAAGGTGATCGATAAAGAATTGTAAATTAAAGGGTTAGATATGGATCGGTCAGTCAAGAGAAGGTTTGATGTGAAAATTACCGTTGAATTAATATCGGTTGTCTGGATCGGTCAGTAGTCAAGAGAAGGTTAGATATGAAAATTCTACTATTTTATTCCACTGTTATGTCATAAAACTTGTACACGCCAACCTATACTAATCAGAGCAGGTAATGGACCACTTGTCCATCTTCTACTTGAATCACTACTTCCTCCCAAAAGTAATACCCCCTCCTCTCTTTAATTTACAAATTTAAGATAATAACTACTCCCTCCGACTCAGTTCAGTGTATACTTATTTCTCTTTTGATCCGTCCCAGTCCAGTGTGAACTACCATAAATGGTATGTCCTTTAATATTTTATATTCTTCCTATCCCACCTACTCATTAACTCCACTCATTCTCCACCACACAATTTATTCAACCAACCTACTATTTACTCCACTCATTCCCTCTCTTCATTTTCTACCACACATTTTCATTATCCTAATAATATTTCTTAATCGGCGTGTCTTGATCAATGGTGCACACTTGGGTGGGACGGAGGGAGTATATATAATGAAATAGAAGAGAGAAAATAAATTATAAAATGACAAGTAGATGATTAATGTCATTATGATAATAAATATAATTATTTTAAAAAAATCATTTTGATATTTTTTTAACCGGCTAAAGCAATTGAAAAAAATAAATTAAAGGCCCTTGACCGATCCCGTGCTTGCCTGACCGTTGCCTTGGGTTTTTTGGGTTGTCATTGTCTAACCGTTGCCTACTTGCCTTGCCTTGCCTTGGAGTTTTTTTTTTTTTTAGTCTTATTCTTTGCCTTGAGGCCCTTGACCGATCTTTACCTTGGACCTTGACCGATCCTTGCCTTGCATTACCTTGCCTTGACCGATCCTTGAAAAAGAAAAAGAAAAAGAAAAAAAAAGGGTTAACCGGTAAACCGTTCTAACCGGTAAACCGTAAAACCGTAACCGGTGAAGGAGGTTAACCGGTTCGGTTTCTGTTGGGAAATTTGAAGGTTGGAACCATCGGTTCGATAACCGTGAACCGCCGGTTAACCGAACCGGTGACGTCTAATCATTATGGAAAACTTCCTTAAACACTACTTTATCAGTACATAAATCAGATTGACCGGGCTTATCATCATTACAAATCAATATTTTAAGACCAGCAGTTGCCACTCTAAACAAATCAAATCAACGTACAAACTTCGTCCACTTTAAATTACAAAATAATAATTATTAATAAAGAAAACTAAATAGAAATTTTATTTTTTCCATTTCAAATAAATACTTTAAAAATATACTTTCATAAAAAATTATATTATTCATTTCAAAAATTATAATCGTCATGTTTATGTATTATTCATTTTGAATGAATTAATTAAATTATATTTGAGTCAAAAGTAATATTTATTTTTGAAACGAAGATTATCATTTTTTATAGAAGTATATTTTTAAAGTGTTTATTTGAGATGAAAAAAAATAATATTTCCATTTAGTTTTTTTTTATTAATAATTATTATTTTATAATTTAAAGTGAGCCAAAATTTGTACCTTTGTTTGGTTTGGTTTGGTTTGGTTTGATTTGATTTGACTTAAACCAATAAAGCATAAGAAAGAAGAATATAATTGTGTGTTGCTGATGACTTACTAATGTCAGTTGTTACTGATTATAATGTGGAAGTAGGGAGATGGGTTACCGATTTTAAAATCGGTAAAGTACCATTACATGTGTTGCTGGTTGTGTTATGGTTACTATTAATCGCTGATTTATAAAATAGGTGGCAAGAGAAATCTTTCTCAGTAAAATACAAACAAATGCGGTCGGTCGATGCATTGCAAATTTGCAACTAATATTTACTGTTGTTAATTTTGGCATTGTTAATTTGTCCGAATTAAATGAAAAAAATCTCTATTTGTAGAGAAAAAATAATTATGAATTTTTGTGTAAGAAAAAAAAAATTAAAATTAATTTATTATAAAAAAATTGAGGTCAAAGAATTTGAGAGGAAAAAAAATTCGTCAATCCAGGTATTTAATCAGATGAAGCCAAGTGTCCCAATTTAAAAAAAAAAAAAAAAAAAAAAGGTAACATGGCAACACTCGCCTTTGTCTGTGCGTGCGAGACATGCGCCAGTCACCCTCCAATGAGAGCCCGCCACTTAGCTTTAGATTTCTAATATCTACATTTATGCCACAATGTGAAATTACTAAAATACCCTTGGCATTTGGGATTTTTCCAGCCTTGAGCCTTACCGATCCAAAACCATCTCAATTCCATGCCTTGCCTTTTGGCCTGCTTAACCGACCAAATAAATCTATCCTTAACCGATCCAAAACCAAAACAACTCCCATGCCTTGCCTTGCTTAACCGATACAAACGAATCACCGGTACAAACTCCGTCTCGCTTTAAATTATAAAATAATAATTATTAATAAAGAAAATTAAATAAAAATATTATTTTTTCCATCTCAAATATATACTTAAAAAAATATACTTCTATAAAAAATTATATTATTCATTTCAAAAATAAATATTACTTTCGACTCAAAATGAATAACCAAAAATAATACTATATTTTTTATCAAAAAAAATGACCATTACTTTTTTCATCCCAATTAATATTTTAACAACATCCAAACCATATCATGCCACAATCCACAACCGATCCAAACAGTTAATTTGTTGGTGGACCGATCCAAACCAAGTCAATTGGTTGATCGATCCAAAGCAAAGCATTGCCTTGCCTTGCCTTGCCTTGCCTTGCCTTGCCTTGCCTGACTGATCCAAACCATGGAAATTGGTTGACCAATCAAACATGTCACTTGGTTGACCGATTCAAAGCTTGTGACTTGGTTGACCGACAAAGCATCCCACTAATTCAAAACCAAATCAAAGAGGTATAAACTCCGTCCCACTTTAAATTACAAAATAATAATTATTAATAAAAAAATTAAATAAAAATATTAATTTTCCAATCTCAAATAAATATTTTTAAAAATATACAAACATTAATTTTAAAGGCGAATGAAGCAGTATTAATTTTTAAAATATTAATTGGGATGAAGAAAGTAATGCTCATTTTTTTGATAAAAAATAGAGTATTATTTTTTGGTTATTCATTTTGAGTCGAAAGTAATATTTATTTTTGAAATATTATTTTTTCCATCTCAAATAAATACTTTAAAAATATACTTCAATAAAAAATTACAAAATATACTTCATCTGTAATTTTAAGTGAGACGGAGTTTTTACTTTAATTTTTAAGTGAGACGGAGTTTTGAGTCGAAAGTAATTTAAGTGAGACAGAGTTTTTACTTTAATTTTTTTATTTGATTTGTTTGCTGACCGATTGTGCCTTGCAACCTTGGTTTGTGTTTGACCGTTTGATTTTTTGATTTGATTTGTTCGCTGACCGATTGTGTCTTGCAGCCTTGGTTTGTGTTTGACCGATTGTGCTTTGGTTTTTGTTTGACCGATTTGTGACTTGGTTTGTGTTTAACCGATTACGGTTATACCGGTTTTAACCGTTTTTTTTCTTTTTCAAATTAGGTTTTTAAAATAAATTTTGTACAAAATTATTTTTTGAAAAAATCCAAGGCCACGATCAAGGCCGGCCAATTCTAGCAATGCCACGGCCGAATGATTATGCTAACCTTGGCCAATGCCTCATTATATATCAAGGCAAGACCATTTCACTTTCTTTTTCTATCGATGTGGGAATTGAGATATCCCTCATTCTCTATCTCTTTTTTATAATGTGTTAATTGTTAGAAGACAATATTGCCCTTGATGTTGACATTTCTGGGCGGGAAAGATAGACTTTCTTGCTTTTATATATAATTAGATTTCCTTGGGATTGCGGAACTGACCACCCAAACCCATTGAGCAACATTCTAGAAGGAGTGTATTCAGAAGCTGAGCTCTTGCCAACACTGGACCTTCGAGAATTTATATTTTCTGGATCATTATGAGATGCTTCCAATTGGTATTTACACTGATTCAACACAATTTAGTATAATAAATTCAACAGCTAATATGAAGTTCAGAGCATCAAGCATAGATTTGTACCAACCATCAACAGAGCAAACAATTTGGGAGGCAAAATAAACACTTACCTTCCAGTTATGATGCCGTAGAAGAAACTGCTCAAGAATCAACCATGTGGTACAGCATTGGCGAAGTTTTTCTATACCAAGAAGAGATGCAAAAGGAGGATATAAAAGCAACCTGCAAAGATCCTAACTGAGAATACAATTTGAACAGAAGGTGATTTTAAGCATAACTAACTTCACTAAACACAAATTATATGCTCACAACATAAAATAGAATGAAAACCTACACAAGGTCCATGCGGTTTCCGATCTGATCATTTTCTACTTTCTTCTTATGAACTTTTAAGCTTCCACCCAAAGATCCAGAACCACTGTGAGTTTTCTGAGAAAAAGCAAGCTCATCAAATATTTCTTTTAGTTTGGGCATGACATGCGATGCTGTTAAATCAGGCCCAATTTGCTGAGAAACTGCAAGAAGACTTGTAGCTGCAGCCTGACAAACAGAGTGGTTACTAAAACATGCTACAAATTCCTCCAGTTAAGCAAGTAGAATACGTAGCAAAGGAGACAAAATTATAAAGTATGAAACACCTGAAGCACTGGAATTCCCAAATCAGCTTGCATGAGAACTTGAATGTACAGGCAGCTTCCACCCTGATCAGTATATTAAACATACAAATATTTTAACAGTCAAGTATTCAGATCAGGAATGAAACTAAGATAGCACATTTGAATTGTAATTCTCATACTTCGATCAGCTCCTTCACAGCCACTTCTGTAGGCAGTAATGCAGCTATACCATGTAATGTCATTAGACAATCCATAAGTGCCAAAGCGTTCCAACTCTGCACAGGTTCGGACTTATTCACAAATGAGACACCAATGCAAGAATGGACAACATTTCTTAGTAAAGGTACAATCTGTCTGACGATGAAATCCTCTCCAAAAAGACCACCTGAAAGGCATAGAGAAATTATTAGCTCGCAAGCTAAAGAAGACTATTCCAATATGACATCATCCTGAAGAACTGGGAATACCAATTCTAACCACGACATCAATTCCTTCACTGCAGAGTCCTTTCCCGAAACGGTGAATCAGCGGTAAAATTGTCTAGATAAAGAGCACTAGGTCAGAAACAGCCTCAAATAATCAATATTTAAGCTTAATGCCTTCATCTATGAAATTAGGAAAGTGAAAACATTAGAGCTGGTTTACCTGATGAACTGTAATTGGTACACCAAGCTCTTCACTCGAGCCAATTAGTAACACAGAGGCAGCACTAGCTGAACTTTTATGAGGAGAAACATATAAATTTGATAGAACAATTGGATGAACTTTATCTAGATACTCTTGTTTCCCAATGCTGCTCCACAACTCCTGGACAAATGAGTCTTGGAGAAGAGAGACTTTCATATGTGAGTAGCCTGTAACCTGCAACAAGTGTCTCACTGTGAAAAGAAAGTTGTGTGCAAACTCCACCTGCTGAAGTACAAAAATGGGAACGAACCTGCAGAATCTTCTGGACAGAAGGCAAAACAAGTGTCTTTATAGCTTCTAGATTTAGGCACTTCAAGAATTCTTTTAGAATTATGTATGCACTCTCTGCTTCAGTGTCTGATAAAGGAGTTAATAGAAGCGGTAGGCAATAGGGTGCACACATTTCAGCAGCAAATTTGCCCATATCTCTCAAGACTCCACGTTTTACAAAACGTGCAGCATAATGAAGACGGGATCCATCTTTTGATAAAAGTTGAAGTGGGGATAGAAACAAGTAACATGCCCTAACTGTTGCCAGGAAGTATGGAGACTCCAAAAGGCATTTAGCAGAAGGCCTCCTAGTTACATAGAAAACAAAGAAATACTTCAGTTCTGAGAAATCTGAGATGGCATCGGAACCAACAAAAACACAGCAGCAAATAAGTTCGCTTAAAAATCTACGAAATTTCTGCTTCATGGGAGATTGCTGGCGTTCTCCAGTAACAGCAATGGTAAAATTTCTACTTCTCTCTCTCTCTCTCTCTCTCTCTCTAGTCTTCTGCTCGAAAATTTGATACATGCTAATATGGATATTACTAAAGTTAATTAACATCAAATGGAGCAAAAAGATGAATGATAAGCATTATTTTTCCCCTAGCATCCTTGTCTTAGCCAGCTGCTTTTGTAGTAGTAGTACACGCACCATGTTAGTACCTCTTAATACATCAAATTAGGAAATCGAACATGTGGTAGATAACAAACACAACAGAACTTCTAAGTTTGTCCATACAAATGAAGTTTTCTATCTTGAGAAAATAAAGTTAATAATGATTCTAATGGTCATATACTCTTTCACTGGATATTTGCTTCAGAGATATCATTTGTAGTCAACATCTAGCAAACAAATTAATACTATGAAGATTCATACCAAGGGAAGTTTGATCTTCTACATCTAAACACAAAATGCCATGAATGGAAACCAACACTAATCAGTCACACAACTTTATATAACGAACCATAGAAACTAAATTCTACATTTAGTTCATTCACCAAGTAATACAAAACTTACATAAAAAGATGCAAATAGTGGCTAAAGTAAACATATCAGTAATTTAATGGGAAGTCCAGCTTACCTCTTTTTATCATTCTGAATGCATGCTTCAACCAGGAGTTCAACTTGAGGAGGAAGTTCTTTCATTGAATTAGGTGAGATACCACTCTCTAAGTACGTAGATAATGAGGTTGGATCAAATAGTGGCCTCCTCAAATGAAGTTCAGCTAAGATGCATCCAACTGAAAAAATATCCTTGGCGATATCTTCAGAAAGATCACTCGAACAAACTGACTTTTGCCTCCAAAGAAGCAGCTCCTGATATCCCGCTGGACTCTCATTACACAACTCGATACTCTCAAGAAGAAAGTTTAAATCAATGATTGATGACATTCCAGAGCTTCTGCCATACTCAAGTACTCTAGATCTGTTTATGATAAAACTCCTACCTGGGGGGTCTTCTAACGAATAACTGTCCTTAACAAATTCATTTGTATTATAGAGAGGACTCAAATGCAAAGAATGTTCACAAAATGCAGCTGCTTCTTCGAGTTCTTTTAAATAAGCCGTTCCACAAAGGAGAGGCTTCTCATCTTGAATTTCATTCACTTGGCAATGCCGCGTAGACTCAGAGGTACTTTCACGAGCTTTCATGGAACTACCCTGACGAGCAGGGTGTGGTTGATTGAAGAGCTGGCGGCGCCCCAATGACCTCGGTATTCTGGGTTCTGAAGGGGGCAACATAACATTTTTGGCAGTAACAGCTTCCTGACCCGACATTTTGTACCCAAAGGTGATGTCTATCCAATTATGAATTTGGCTTGAAACTCGATCACTTTCTAAAGCTTCTCTATGCAATTTAATGAAGCCCTCAACACTACCTGCCCATGAAGGTACTGCCAAATCAGACATGCCAGAATGTGTAGAATGAAATATCTGAGGATCCAAGTAAAATTCAGGGATGCACTCATCAGGGGTCCATTGGTAAAGTCTTTGCATTGTAGCTGGATACTCATTCGGTTCATATACTGAACGAACAGCCATCCTCAACACGCTCAAAGGTAACCTCCTTGCTTTGTAACTGCAAACAGCTAGTTCAGAGAGACACTCATCTGATACGTGGTGTGGAATTTCAGAAGTTGAATATGTGAAATCCAGCTGCTCATCACCTTTTGCCAAACGCCACTTGCTTTTACTTAAATCTCGCCATCCTGCGTCATTCTTTTCATCAGGTTTGACACTAAAATCAATAACCCATGGCATAACTATGTGAAAGGTGTGATCACCCCACCTTCTCCCAGCTAATTGGTTCAAGAGCAGCAGATATTCAAAATTACTTAATTCTCCTCTCCACCACATATGAAAACCAGAGTGCCAATCTTTAGATCCAGACAGCTTTAGATCAGCATAAAGCCCACTGGAAGAGCAGTCCTTCATGCAGCACCCAACTGGGGTAATAAGGCATCCCTTATTTCCGGAATTTGAGTTTATGCCAGAGCTCAACTTCAGCTTATCACCAACATGAAGCAAACACCACAAAGAATCAGTCAAAAGTACATTTGATGGGCAAACACTGCCATGGACAATTCCTAAACCATGCATCTGAACCAAGGCGGAAAGTATCTGGTATAATATAAATTTGATATGCCAGTCAGAGTATAAGGCACTAGGGCTGTAGTGAAGGATGTTCTCCAAGGTATAAGAAGCTTTTGGAAGTACTAAACTAATATGACTCGAGGATTTCATCATCCCCAGAATGGGTACTATGTTTGGGTGCCTTATACAACCAAGAATATTGTTGTCATCAAAAGATGGTATCCCAATCAAAGAAAGGAAGTTTATGCTATCTCGACTTGTTGACTTTCCTTCTATCAGAGCACTAAGTGAACACAAAATTTGATCTTCCAGAATTCCAGATAAGTACTGTGAAGCAACCTCCTCAAAAACAGAATATGATAAGATGCCAATACGTGAAACTGGAGCCAAGGCAGTAATTGTCCTCAAGCAAGAAAATCTGCTAGAAAATTGGCAGCGCGAGCTTTTGCACCTTAATCCGGGTAATGATAAATTTCTGCCACCAGTTGAGAAACACTGAGACTCATATGATTTAGTTTGTAATGAAGTAGTTCCATCACAAGTAGTTCCAATACTGACCTCCGCTTGGTCTTGATGGATTAGTGATGAAGCCGCATTATCATTTCCATTTCTATTACCACCATTAAGATGTTCAAGGCAACATTCCTCACTGAAATATAAAGGTAAATGAGACAACATCATTTAACATAAATAAAAGAAACATAATCGCTTTATTTTTTTTATTTTTTTTTTGTATTTTTATTCAATTGACGAATCCATATGATGATTCAAGCTAGCCGACCCCAAATCATTTTGGGACTAAGACTTTGTTGTTGTTGTTGTTGTTGTTCTTGAGTAGAAAAATAATGGGTACATCTTCTCTAGGTGGTTATGCAAGTATCAGGCATGCCCGAAAATGTAACATTCCTATCACTTCCCTAATGATAATGATTATTCAAGTGCATTGGCTTCAGCCGAAAATAAACCCAGTGGAATGTGTGATGGAAACTTACAAAAAGCCTGCTAGGAGATAATAAGGATTCATTTATAAGAAGGGCCAATAATAGCCTACTCTATATTTCCGTCCATTCATAAGATGGGACCATAACGGTCTATACAAGATGCTAAAAATGTCAGGCCATGCTGAATTGATGAAGACCAACATATTTCCTTGAACTCATCGTGTGACCTAAATAATTGATCATAGAACAATTTCAAACTTACACTGCTACCACATACACTTAATCATTGAACTATTCTAGAGTCTACATATAGTAAGCTTTCCTCGATAACCGCCATTTACAAGTTCCAATGTCACTAGGGGATTTCTCGGGATAAAGCATACCCCATCAATCCCAAACTGAGTATCCATCTTTGCTCATGATCTTGAAAAAGAATGAACTCTCATTTTCTTGAGTAACGGAGTACTATATGAGCGTCTAATATGTGCCCCTTGTGCACAATAAGCTTTTCCCCTAAAATAGTATTTTCCTAAAATTAGTATGCATTTATTTCTACCTATGGTTTATGTGTACAATTATGTTTGGGTTTTACATAGCTGTGCCCGACACCGCTTGTATATCTTCAAGAGTTCGCTTTGGATGGAATACGAACCCAAATAGGATGTCTGGCAGAAAACTAAAAACCAGTGAAGAAGATAAAAGAAGGTCTACTTACAAGACGGGGCCATAACAGCCTATATGAGATACTAATGAGTGGCGGAGGCAGAATTTTTTTTTAAGGGGGGCAAAATAAAATTTTAACGTATTTTTTCCTTCCCACAATGGGGGAAAATTTCAATATATAGCACTAATACCCCTAAATTTTAAAATAATTACACCGGTAAACACTAATATTTTTGAAATTAAATGGGGGCAATGTCACCCCTCACCAAATTGCTCGAATCCCGTCCTCTTGGCAAAGCATTTGATCATTAAACCATTCTCAACCTACACTATCATTCTACAAACTACAGTTACTCTACGCATGAATAATAAAGTTCCTAACAAATAATAACGAATTTTTAAGAAGAAAAAAATTGAAAGTAGAAGAATTGCGAAAACAAAAAAATACCACTAATCAAAATTATGCATAGATTGGACAAAAAATAAAATAAAATGGGTGTATATATTATTGGATGGATGAGTGATCATACATGTAATTAGCCAAGCAATCATCTTTACGTCTCGGAATATAAACCAATTCAAACTGAGCTGGTGGTGAAGTCTCCCCATCAGAGCTAGAAATCTACATCAAAAACAATAATTTTGAAAACATCAACATTTATGGGGAAAAAATAAAAATAAAAAATTGGCCACACAGACAGAGTAAAAGTACCTGGACGACGGCGGAGGAGGCGAAGGGGAGAGCGGATGCAGAGATTGCATAATTGAAAGTAAATTTTTCCGATAAATCGGAGCTAATTTGACGGTGGAGACATTCAAAGCAAAGCACATTTTTATTTCTTCGGCTTCTTCTCCCATTTTCAACTTTTCACTATTTTTTCCTATCACTTTATTTATTAGGGGTTATAATATTATATTCTTGCATTAACATTTGGACAAATCAGGGCTCCAAATGTTATTTTTGACTATTTTCGTTAAAAACTCAGTTAGGTAACACATGCCACACTCACGTGATTAATTAATTTGAATTTCATTATTATTTTAAGGGCTAATTGAAATAAATTAAAAGTTGAGGGGGGCCTTCCTTAATTTTCTTACTCTCCTTCTTCCTCCTCAATTCCTCCTTTCTTTCTCTCTCTCTCTACTTTCTCTCTAAAACTCCAACCTTCAACCCACCATCGATACTCACCAAAATCCGCCGCCTTCCCTCTTAATCTCTCACCACCCGTCACTTCTTTTTCTCCTCAATTTCTCTTCTTTCTTTCTCTCTCTACTTTTCTTCCTTCTCTCCACCACCACAACTCTACCATATAACCACCACTCATCTAAAATTCCCTCTTCCACCATCTCCATAAACAAAATCGCCGCCCCTTCTCTATTTTCCTTATCAATTTTCTTTCCTATCTCACTTTATCTCTCTAAACTGCTACCACAAACCCACCACATTTATTGTTATTTGGATTGATTTTGGTGAAGGGTCAAAACGGGTGATGGGTTTATGTTGGAGGGATGGTGGTTTTGTGTTGACGGAGTGAGTATTTACCAAATTAGAAGTTGGGTGAAGAGTTAGAATTATGGTGATGGTGGTGGGTTTATGTTGGAGGGATGGGGATGATGGTGGTTATGGAAGATAAAGAAAGAAAGGGAAAGGGGAGTTGGGTGGGGGTTTTAATGTGGATGAGTATGAATGACGATTTTTTTTTTTTTTTGGTAAAATGTTTTAATTTTTACCGTTTATTCAAATTATTTATTTAATATATTTATTTTTAAAGTATATTTGTTAAAATAAATTTTTACCCAATTGAAATAATTAAAATTATATTTTATGATAAAAATTTTACTATTTTTTTTTAAGCAATGAATATATTCAATAAAATGTTGCATATTTATTATAAAAAAATTGGTAGATAAAATCCGTGTGATTGAAATATCATCCTTTATTTTTTCCAATTGCAATGCTGTCGTCTACAAAGGAGTATACTATTTTCTTTTCTTGGCTGTCCAGCGTATGGTTCAAAACTTGTCATTTTTAACCCCAAGAAAGATAAAATCCGTGTGATTGAAGATCCCAAACTAAAATCTGGGATGAAGGGTATACTCCTATGTGAATACCAATACATGTTAGAAAGTGATGGTAAGCTGATCATTGTTTTAGTTGATGAGGACGGATGTTCAGTATGCACTTATGAGTGGAATATCTGTACGAGTAAATGGGAAATACTTGAGAGCTTGGAAAACAAAATGTTGTTTGTTAGTCATCCATTATCTATATGCAAAAGGGCTACCGTAAGCGGAGGAACAGGCAACAAACTTTACTTCCCAAGGGTTGTTGGCGACGGCCATATTTTGTTCTACTCCCTTGTCACCAGGAGGAGGTACCACACCTTTGAAATGGGCACTAGTTATCCTAACTTTTTTGCATCCAAGTTTTATCCTCGGTACAATGGATGGTTCATGTCTTGAATATTTTTTATTCATCATCACCTTATTTATATTCGGTATTCTTTATAATGTATCTACATTTTTGATATTTTCCCTAAATGTGTGATGACTTGCCTTCTTTGGATTAAATTGATTATAATGGATGTTGGAAAAGGATTCAAGAGTGATATATCTTCCACTTGAAGCTGGTCTGACGACTTTGCAAAGTTTAGGGATAGTGAGATCCTGTGCCAGAGATTGAAACATTGCCTGTTGTTCAAGAGAATTTTGTATGCTACAGAAGATGATCCATCAATAGTGATCTCAAAAAATCAGTGTCTTTGAGCCCGATACGTGGAACATCATCCACAACAGCTGCCACAATTAAGAGAAAAAGTAAGTTGACAGGATCAACAACTTGAAATATGGATACAAATTAAGAGAACTGCATTGCCTGGCTTTTCCACATTCTTTGGGCCAACAACACCAGAAACAACAAACACGTCCTTCAGTTTTTGCCTTGGCCTCCCTTTTCTTCAACAACTTATCCCTAGTCTGGCCAAGTTTCTCTATTTTTTCATTATCCTTATCATGATGTACCTGGTCCTCTAAGTAAGCAATATGACTTTGAAATAGTTTCTCGCAAGTGGTGCAATACATCACAACATCCAACTTGGGAAGCTATAAAAAACAAAATTGGTTAGAGGCCAAAAAATCCAAAGAAACTGGTCTGCCTTTTATTCTGAAAACTTATCAACAATAAAGAACAAAAAACAGTAGAGTATTAAGTTTTACCGGCATATTTACACTTATTTAACAGGTACCACATTATAAAAGTCGACAAGAATGCATATGCAATATCAATAATAGCTATCGATTAAAGCATGGCATAGTATATACTATCAAGATTCTAAGTGCCTTTCTACAACCAACAAATAACAT
The DNA here is from genome assembly GCA_022495995.1 of Adenophora triphylla var. japonica. Taxonomy (NCBI): domain Eukaryota; kingdom Viridiplantae; phylum Streptophyta; class Magnoliopsida; order Asterales; family Campanulaceae; genus Adenophora; species Adenophora triphylla. The sequence continues at coordinate 485,842 of JAFEMH010001274.1, forward strand.
CAATTTAAATGACAAAAGTATTTGCAATAACGATAACAAATAGATCCCCTAACAAATGGAAACACTTAATATCAACTTAGCCTGGTCCAAATTTCTTTTACAAATACAGATGTGAGAACTAGTTTCGGAAAATAATAGTCTGAAAATTGTAAATATAAAAACACTAGATGGCAAACAGTGTTTGATGCATCCCACATATGTTGGTTAAAATGATACAAACGGAATGGTAAATAGCAATTCAGCCCGGTCCAATTTTCTATTACAATTAAGATGTTAAAACAACTTTCAGAACAAACTAATATTAAAATATTTCATGTAATCAACCAAATTTACCTTAAATATTGTATATATAATTGTAATAGTACAAACAATGAGTATAAGATAAGCTTACATTTTCATAATATTCATCACCAACAAGCAATCCATCACCAAACTGCAAATTTTCAATAAAACAATGGAGTATATAATAAGAGGAGCTTACATTTTCATAATATTCATCGCCAACAAGCAATCCATCACCAAACTGCAAATTTTTAATAAAAACAATAAATAAGAATTCAACATATTTTTCGAGATCAGTTTATTTATGAATTGCATATTCATTGAAATACAAATAAATTTTTATTATTAAATAAAAACAGTAAAAATACTCTATCAAATAACAAGCTCTAATTCACACTTACACATGTGATGCAATACATTTATATCATTAAGGTTTTATGTGAAAATGCTAAACATCTATAATGTCCAACTTTCATAATCACAATCAAAACTAAATTAATTAGACATATTCAGAGCCACAAGTAAAGGATTGACATATATAGCAAAACACATGAATCTTTTTTATCTACTCACATCAAGTGGGGGAAAGCATAAAACTAGGCTCTACCAATATAAATAAAACACTGACAACAAATCAATAACTGCTATCAATCAAAGCATATCACAATACTTCCAAAAAACAGGCTTCACTTTATAAAAACCAACAACCACCCGAAACATTCATTAGCCAACAAAGAGTTTTAATTATATTTATTCTATTCCATTTTTCAAACGAATGTTTCTTGATTGATGCAGATGGTGATAGAATGTCGGCATTTATGTAAGGCAATTACACTTCCTCCTGTCTAAAATAAATATTACAGTATATTATTATTTGATTTTATATCCGTTTTAATTAAAATAATAAATGATTGAATAATTAAAATACCAATTTACGAAGTACTATTATTTTAATAAAATGCACCGGTTCTAATTTAAGAGTAAATTGTTCAATGTGATGCCAAGTTGCGGAGGCATGTGGAGGCATGTTAATGATCTAAAGAAATTTTCTTTAAATGTAATTATACAAATACTCCCTAAATGGCACGGGTCAGTACTCCCACTCAATTAAAGACTCTTCTAATTATCGTAATCTTACACCAATCCACTAATCACTATCAATTACCTATTAGACTAGAAGTCTATTCCCTGAGTAAAAAAACACACACATGCAGTAAATTTATTTTCTCTCTAGCTTTGGGGCGAAACCCTAATTAGGGTTTTGGCCGCCGGCTGCTTTCCGGCCTCATTCCCGGCCATATGGCCTCTTCTTCTTCTGGTCTTGATCCGCCATTAACGGCCCAAGGCCCTCCGTTCAGTTCGGCTTCTCCTAGGGTGGAGGCGCCGTCTCATTTTGGGCAGCCGCCGTCACCTTTAAAGGCGAAATCCTTTGCAAGCCTTTTCAAAGACTCCTCCCCTAATCCATCTGTGATTCCTATGATTGCTGCTTCCTCGCATTACGGTGAGCCAGCCATTAAATTCCCTAAGGAAGTGATCAATGTTCTTGCAAAACCTTTTCTTTACACGTTGGTTGGTAAATTCTCCAAAGGCAGGCCGAACATGGAGGAAACTAGACGATGCTTTCTTAAGTTTGGTTTAAAGACAGATTTCCAGCTTGGGCATATTGATGCCAAACATATTCTGATTCGGGTATCTCATGAGGCAGATTTCACTAGATTGTGGGCAAAGGAAGTTTGGCATGTAGGGCGTTTCATCATGAGAGTTTTCCGTTGGACCCCTAGTTGGAGACCCGATCAGGAATCTTCGTTATTCCCTGTTTGGGTGGGTCTTTCGGGCTTACCTATTCATCTTTTCAACAAGATGAGTTTATTCTCCATTGTTAAGGTGTTTGGGGAACCATTGGGTATTGACAATGCAACAGCAAATCTGTCTAGACCTAGCATGGCGAAAGTTTTGGTTCAAGTTGATTTATTGAAGAAGTTGCCTTCTAGGGTTTTATTGAATGTGGTGATGATGAAGGTTATTTTCAATATATTGAATATGATAACCTCCCAATGTATTGCAAACATTGTTTTAAGGTTGGACATTCGTTGGCTGATTGTAGGTTTGCTCACAAATCTAAAGGTGGTATTGATGGTGCGTTGAAGCAAAATAGAGGTGAAGAGACGTCTAAGGTAGATCAAAATGTAGGAGGCGCCGGATACGGCAAAGAATGTGGATAAGGGTGTGGTTAAAGAGCGAGGATTTGGGTTCCTAAAGAACCATCTTTATCCAAAGAGAAGTCGACGGAATCGCCGGTGGTGGTGGAAGAAGGCACAGTGAACGGTGATGGAGATCCAAAGGCAACTCAAGAAATGGTTGACCCGGTTTTTGTGGGGGTCTCTCGGGTTAACCCGGATTCGGTAAATCCTAACATTGAAAGCATTATCGAGGAGGAATGCTCAGATTCGGCAATGAGTGAGCAATTTTCGGAATCCATTTTAGGTAATGCCAAAAAATCTAGGGATGATTTATCTAATTCAAACTTGAATTTGGCACAAAATTTTGGAGTTTCTTTGGTTCCTCAAACTTCCGAAAATGAAGTAGCTGTTGTTATGGGTAATGGCGAAAATCTTGGAGCTTCTTTGGTTCCTCACGAAAATGAAGGCTGCATTGTTGTTCAAAGCCATGTTCAAGATAATGGTTTTTTGGGAAATGGCGAAAATTAAGCAGGGATATTTTCTCTAAGTCAAATTTGAATTTGGCCCAAAATCTTGGAAATGATCAAATCAACGTTCAAGATAATGGGATTGAGTTGCAATCGAATTGGATTTAATTAGGGATGAAAAATTTAATTTAATTCGGGAAAAGGTTCGGCAATATCAAGCCTCATCTTCGACTCCTAACCTTCGTCCCTCTCTTGTTCGTATGCCAAATCCTAAATATTTTAATCCCGAATTTATAAACCCAAAAAACCTAAAAGAAGCTCTTATTATTCGGGAAAAATGTGATTCAGAACCGGAAGGTGGTGTTTCTGATATTTCTCCTTCGGCATATCATGATGCTCGCAATTATGGGGGTATTATTGGAGGAGTACATGTTGACCCGTCGGCTCCAATGACTGACTGCGATAATTTTGAAGAATATTACGATGAAGAAGATGGCTTTCAAAAGGTTAAAGGAAAACGAGGAAAATCTGGATCGAAAGCTAAATCAAATAACATCAAGCCTAAAAGGCCTTGATTTCCTAAAAGGCAATTTGATTGACCTTTTTATTTTTATTTTATGGTTTTTCTTTGATTTATTGTAATTTTTATTTTTATTTTTTTTAATAAAATTTAGGGGGCTTTGCCCTTTTCGCCAAAAAAAAAATATTAGACTATTTACAATGGGGGAATGAAATGGGTTTTCATTTAGATGAAATGGTACAATGGCTAAATGAAATGGGTGTGATGAAAGTTGGGGATGAAATATTTCATCACGGATGAAATGGTTGTGTTCGGTCAATTTTCCTTTTTTTTTTTTTTAAGCTGCCACTTGTCACGTTCCTATTGATGCATTGAATTTTCATTTTTTTTATCCCAATTATTTGAGCTCAATTTTCATATATTAAATTAAATTAAAAAAATTACACCTAAATTCATAAAAAAAAATCCCTACAAATAGAAGTTTGTTTCATTTCATTTGGACACCGAAAAAAAATCATCTTTATTAATATAAATTGCTCTCAATCATCATTCTTTAAAATAAATTTTTGTAAAATGAATCCGAATAATGTGTAATTTAATATTTTAAGTCTTAATTTAATGTTAAGTATTTTTTTTAATTATAAATATTTATTATTATTATTTATATTGCCAAGTCCGCCGAGAGATCACTTATAAAAGAGTATCTTGGCTCCCCACCACTCCTCCAAAGCCCCGTCGCAGGGGAAGATCTCTATGTTTACCTCTCGGCGAGTGACAAAGCCGTCGCCGCCGTATTGGTTAGGGAGGAAGGTGGAACACAGAGGCTAGTTTACTATGTTAGCAAGGCTTTATCGGATGTGGAAACTCGTTATTTTAACGCGGAGAAGATCGCTTATGCTCTAGTCATCACAGCACGAAAGCTACGAGCTTACTTCTCTGCTCACCCCATCATAGTTTACACAAACGCCCCACTGCGCAAGATATTGCACCGTCCTGAAAGCTCCGGTCGTCTTCTCAACTGGAGTATTGAGCTAACTGAGTTCGACATTGAGTATAGAGCGAGAAAAACCCTGCAGGCACAATCTTTGGCAGACTTCCTAGTTGAAACGTCTTTCAGTGTTACCAACGACCAAAGGCCGCCTCAGAAAAATGACAAAGGCAAAGGAGTCGACGACAAACCAGAAGAGTTGGTTTTGCCCGTAGGCTGTTGGAAGATTTATTCAGACGGGTCAGCAACTAGAAATCTTAGTGGAGCGGGGATCGTTCTTGTCGAACCAGAAAGCGGAACTATCTTTGAGGAAGTATTGAGATTCAAGTTCCAAGCATCGAACAATCAAGCGGAGTACGAAGCGCTTATAGCGGCCATTGAATACGCTAAGTGTTTTGGAGCTACCAAAGTCGCAGCATTTTGTGATTCCCAGCTGATCGTGAACCAAGTGCGTGGAGAATATCAGGTCGTCGACTCCACCCTTCAGAAGTACCATTCTTTGGTCGGCGAATTGATCCAGGGGCTGGAATTTTGGGCCATACAGAGAATTGCTCGTGAAAACAACGAACATGCCGATCTACTTTCAAAGCTGGCTACAGATCAGCTCCCAGAAGAAAAGCATGGCCATCATCTAGTCTACTTGGAACAACCAGCCTATGAACGAGTAAAGGTCATGTGCAGTAGTGACGGTCCAAAGTGCTGGATCGACGAGCTGAAGGCTTTCATTGAAAGAGACGAGTTAATAACGGATGAGGTTTTGGCAAGCCAAATCAGGAGAAAGGCCCCCAGATTTACGGTCGTAGAAGGAGAGCTTTATCGATGATCCATTACCAGACCATTGTTAAAATGCGTCCACCCTGACAAGATCGTTCAATTACTTTTCGAGGTACATCAAGGAGAATGCGGGGGCCACCCGGGGGCCCGCACATTGGCTGATAAGATCATTACCATGGGATACTACTGGCCCCATCTCCGTGAAGATGCCAAACAGTTCGTAAGAAAGTGTGATACCTGCCAGCGTTTTGCCGACATCCCCAAGCTACCAACGACTGAGCAAACCCCTGTCATGGCCGCTTGGCTGTTTGATATGTGGGGTGTCGACCTAATTGGGCCTTTTCCACAGGCCAAGGGAGGAGTCAAGTATGTGATTGTGGCGGTTGACTATTTTTCGAAATGGGTGGAGGCCAAGGCCTTAAACAAAATTACTGAAAACAATGCCCTAAGCTTCATCCATGATTCGATATGGTGTCGCTTTGGAATCCCAAGGGTAATTGTTTCGGACAACGGCCTGCAGTTTTCAAAGAAGTTCGAGCAAGAATTAAACAGAATGGGTGTCAAACACTCTAAGTCGTTTGTTGCCTATCCCCAAGGCAATGGGCAAGCTGAAGCGGCAAACAAGCTCGTCTTGTCTGCCTTGTGTAAAAATCTTGAAGGAAGAGATACAAGATGGTTGGACGGACTACCCTCAGCTCTGCAGGGCATCCGCACAACCACACAGGGGCTCGGGAAACCCCATTTGCTTTGGCCTACGGCTCGGAGAAGGCATGGCTCCGCCGAGCCCGGTTGCCGCCACCAGACAAGTCGCTCTCTACGATGTGGAAAAGAACATCCATAACCGGCGAGTTGATTTGGACCTTGCAGACGAACGAAGATTGGACGCCCAGCTAAGGATGAAAAATTACAAGAAGAAAACCAAGGCCTATCATGATAAGAAGGTCAAGAAGAGGTTCTTTAAAGTTGGTGATCATGTGCTCAGAAAGATTGAAGCGACGGGACTCAAGGCCCGCCAAAACAAACTCTCTCCCAACTGGGAAGGACCATACATCGTCACTAGTGTAGTCAGAGAAGGAACCTACCGCCTATCCAAGCCAAACGGTGAACATCTTAAGCATCCATGGCACGCCAATCATCTCATGACGTATTACTTTTGAGATCGTCGTCATCAGCAACACTCAGCGCCCTCAGGGCACCCTTTTGTGGTTCTTATTTGAAACTTTTTATTGTCATTTTGTGGAAATCCTGGAAGTCTGTAATTTTGGAAGTCTGTAAGGGATAATCTATAAATTCCAAGAGTCGTAGAAAGTGATTGAGTTATGAATTTGCAGTTGTTAATAAAAAATTATCAATGGAAACTCATCACTTCACTGAACTTCGCCCATTACAAACTCAAGAAGCTTAAGACGGTTGAAGCCTGACTTCGACCCTTACAACCACTTTGATCAAGTATAAAGATCAGTCAAAGCAAAGACTTTGGCACTTACACTCACTTTAGCCAAGTATAAAGGTTAGACGAAGCCAGACTTCGTCGAACGCTATAACGGAACAAGACGACTCGTCCATAGTGTCTTGCCTACGAGCAAAAACCTACGAGCCTTCGTACTATTCCTACGAGCCATTGAGAAGTTGAGAAAATACAAGAATTGAGCAAAGGTCGACCACGTTAGGGCGACCCAAGTTCTGATCATCACTTACGACGACCATTCATACTTGTCCTCAAACTTACTCGTTCAAAAAGTTATCACATGCTATCTACGTTAACACATATTAACAAACAGAAAACAAAGACATTGAATAACTTAAGCATAAAACAAGCAAACATTGTACGACCCCCTCTAAAGGACGAGGAAACAGGTCAACTACATTACAAAAATTAAAATTTGTTTTGGGACAATGTTCGGAACCGCCACCAAAAAGCTAAACATTGTTTACGACATAACAAACAGTTGAAGAAAGACCAAATGATTACTGGGGACCGTCAGCATCGGTTGGTGCGGCATCAGGATCGGGGCTGTCTGAGATGAAATGAGCATAATAGGCATCAAAGTTCCCTGGGACGACGGCGGGAGCAATCCACTCGTCCTTCCCGTCCTTCGCGTCGTCTTCCCTTATAATAAGGAAGTCGTTGTCAGTGAAAGGGACGAGGGGATGGACTGAACGGGCTTCGTCGTCGTGTGTATCCTCGGTGCAAAGGTTGGCCAACTTCCTGATGGAAAGCAGATCCTTCGTTACAGGATCCACCAGGAGCCGCCTAGCCATATGCTTAGCCCCGTCTTTAAAAAAGCCCCTAGCTTTCTGTGTAATCAGCTGGAGGCATTCAACACTCTTCTTGAACTCGTCAACAGCATCAAGTCTGGCTTGAGCCAGGGCAGCATCGTGGCTCGTCTTCATCCCTTCAATCTGGGCACAAGTGGAGTCAAAACTGGCCGTCATCTTCCTGAGCTTACTCTCACAAACCCGGAGGCCGTCCTCAAACACCTTCGAGTCAGCTTCAGCCTTAGATCCCCTTTCCTTCAAGACATCAACCTCCTTCAAGGCTTCGTTTTTCTGAGCCATCAATGACTCATAGGCAGCGGTCAACTGGACGATGTTTTCTTCAGCTTCCTTCAATTTCTTCTCAGTCGTCTCCTTGGCCCCGACGGACAAAATCAGCTGCTCGTTCTCCTTGGCCTCGGCGTCGTAGCATGCCTTGAAGTCCGCCGACATAGCCTCCATTATCGACGTCATCTGCCATCAAAGGATTGTTATTAGCACAAGTATGAACTAGATGAGAGAGACGCGTGGAAAAAACAACTGAGTTACCTCCGTTTGCATCAGCCCGAAACGAGCATGATAGGTCGTCGGACTCATCTTAGCCCCCCTCATCTGGCGTACAAGTTCAGCATCCTTGCCCCATTTGGTCAAGGCCGTCCCCAGAAGGAGGGCAGGACCACTTCTCGCCAAACAAGGAACCCCAAATATCTGAGGAACCTTACCAAACTTGGTGGCCATTTCCAGAGCCTTTGCCCTGGTAAGTACTCCAGAAGACGAGCCAGGAGTTTCGACTTGAGGGGTTGAAGGGTCGGAGGAACTTATAGGGTCGTTGTCAGCTCTATTTCTCTTTCCCTTCTCACTCCCAGAGCCAGCAGGGTGACTTTTCCTCTTCTTGGTGACGTGGCTCCCTTCCCCGACGACCTCATGATTGGAGTCTGAACTTCCAACATCCTCAGAGTTAACGTGCTCACCCTCAACGACGATCTGTTGGTCCTCAGCATTGACAGCCGCTACACTTGACTCAACTCCAGCTCCTTTCTCCAGCTCGTCGACCACTGCTTGACGACCTCCAGTGTTGAGCCCCCCAACGACGGGCTCTCTCTCGATCATAGGAATGGCGCCCTTAGGGTCTTTGGGTAGCTCCTCGTTCCTCATCGTCATTTTCTCCTGACGATCAAGAATGGCGTTGGAGGCCGCCCTGTCTTTCTTCTTGGAGACTCTGTCAGTGGCTCGGATGGCTCCGTCCATTATCCTTGCTTCAATTCTGTCTAAGTCAGCCTGGGTAAGAACTGCAAAACGACCAAGTAAAAAAGGTTAGTTTACTCACGACGAGACAAGAAAAGAGTCAAAATGGAAAAGGTGGCAAGAACCCGACCCCCAGTCATCTCAAGGTGCTCACAGCATTCTTCAGGACGGTCAATGCGTGCCACCACACAAGTCACACAATTATCCTTAAAAGCAAATTCATTGTGGACGACCCAGACAGGATAGCGAGCATCAAGTTCGATTTTTACTAAGGGTTCAGGTCCCATCGACGGCTTGGACATCATGCCGGCTCTGATATATCTCCATTGTGAGGCCTCTATGTCCTTGTACGAGACCCATCAAAGATCTAGCAAATCATCAATCTTTTTCTTTAGCTCGTCGGCCCACGGAGCTTGAAAGATATACCTATCATCAACTGGTTTGTTGCCCTCCGGAAAAGGAAACTGCCACCCCACTCGGCTTTCCACCAAAATCAGGTGGTTCTCCCATCCATACACCTTGTTCGGGATGTCCAAGAAAAAATTCCGTGTGTTTCTGATCGAAGACACACTCACCGTGGATTTCCCTTTGGAAGTATTCCGGGCCGTCCGATAATATTGACGGAATACTTTATTACATGGCTCGTAGCCAAGAAATCTGCAGACGACGGCAAAACCGGACAAAATTCTGATGCTGTTGGCACTAACTTCCATAGGCACACAGGCTGAGTCCTCCAAGAATTCGTTGATGAAGGGGTCTAGAGGCAACCTTAAGCCGAACTCAAATTGCTTATAGAAGAAGGCCACTTTTTCCTTGCTGGTCAGGAGAGACTGACGACGAGGCTCGTACTCCGCTAAGCTGAGATGTTCCAGCTTATAGGTCGAAGCTTGAACTCTGAATGACCCTCGTAGAGCGTCGATCATTTGCTTCCCAACATTCGGTTTCCTGAGCTCGATTTTAGGAATAGCCCAATTCCCTCCTGCCCCGTGTGAGTACCCCGATCCGAACTCGCGACCTAATGAAAGTGCCTTTTACTCAATAAAAGTGCGCTAGGGAGCGTTTCGGTAAATTTCCGGTTCATTCCGAGACTTTCGGGGACTTTTTTTTAAGTTTCTCGCTACGGAAGGACCTAGAAAGAATTATTCAATTTGGACCTTTAAGGAAGGGTCCAGATTTTTCCACTTGGCACATTTCTAGCACATTTCTGGAAGGAACTAATTCCAAAAAAACAATACTCCCTCCGTCCCGGCCGACTTAGGATTTATTTCCATTTTGGGCGTCCCACCCGACTTAGGACGACCCAAAATGAAAACCTTAAATCACTATTCTCTCCACTCATTCTCTCTCCTACATTATTTTAATACTCACAACACCATTATAATTTACTATTCCCTCCACTCATTCTCTCTCCTATTTTTAAATTACACTCACAACATTTACCTTTTCCTTAATCCCCGTGTCGGAAGCAAATGTCCTAAGTCGGCCGGGACGGAGGGAGTATAAAATAAGGGTTTGATCCCATTTTCAAGGGGGGCACACACGAAAATAAAGAAACTCAGTTTCTTTCTCACTAAGGAATACTCACTTCACTCTCTCTCCCTCACTTCACTCTCTCTCTATACGCAAGAACAGAGAGACTCCCCTCCCAAATCGTTCTTCTTCCTCAAAGAAACAACAACAAAAGCAAACAACAACAACACCAAGCTTTCTCTCACTAAACGCTAAAATGGCGTAGCTCTCTCAATTCGTCGACCTCTCCAATAAATTCCGGCCAAAACTCACCGCCATCACCAATCTCTCTCTCTCACAAAACACACAGAGAAAAGAAAAAACAAGACACACTCACACTTTTTCTCTCAATAAACGGTTTTAGAGAGAGAGAGACTTTCTCTCTCTAAACGCAAACGCTAATGGCGACCTAGCCCCCTCCCCCTAAATCGTCTTCTCCGGCCTTCCTCACCGGAAGCCTAATCCTCCCTTACCAAAAACCATCAACCGGCGACCTATTTCTCCTTCTCCGGCCAAGTTTCCTCACCCCTCTGTTTCTCTACCCACCGGCGACCCAATCGCTTACCACCTTCCTCACCGGAAACCTTCCTCACCTACTCTCTCTCTCTCTCTAAATCGTTTCTCAAACTAGACCCAAACCCTTCCTCACCGTTACCTCTCTCTCAAACCCAATAAAATCCAACCCATCCATCACCGTTCCTTTCTCCATTATCCCTAAACTAGTTCGCCGGCAACAGCCTCTCTCTCCTCTCTCTAAATGTAATCCCCCTCTAAATCGGCCGGAGCTCCCTAATCCTCTTCCTCGCCATTTACCCAAACAAATCCTTCGATTTCTTCTCCCCCTCGATTCTGAGACCTTGAACTCATCCATTAGGTCTCGAATCCATTACTTCCGGCCGAGCTTCCGTTCATATCCGGCCGCCCCCACAACATCATCAACAGTCAAAGGTATTCCTGTCCTGACATCTCTCCAGCAAAACACACACACACGACACATATTTGCGACTGCAAATATTCCCAGTCTGAGCTCGATCGGGGGCCGATTTGAAGACTTCCTATACCGACGTGGTATAGGAAGTGTGGATCTACGAGGGTAATCTCTGAATCTCTCTCTCCTGATTATGCATTTTATGCCATTGCCATGTTCATCATCTGGGATCTGTTAATCTGCAAGTAGAATGGATTTGTCTTGGTTTTCTGTTCACGTTGGTCATGTTCTGATTCATATGCTCTGTCCATACCATTGTTTGAACATGTTTGGTTTTAATCTCTGAATGCTACATCTATTCTCTTGATAATGCACATTTGGTCAGTCATGTTATTGAATGCTACGTCTATTCTCTGAATGCTACATCTATTTTCTTGATAATGCACATTTGATCTATGAAACGAAGCATCAAAATGCATTTTATCACATTTTGTCTCACACAATCGCACACACTTATGAATGAATTGGATGTTGAACAATAGAAAGACTCGTATACGAGGCGGGTTGGATGAACGCCAAACGTTCTTCCCAACAAGTAATCTGACCCCCGAACCCATTTTCTCAATTTTAAAAGGTTTTCAATGTTTCCTTTAAAACGACGTGGTGACTCCTAATTTTTTCTAAAAAAATTCGGCGAGCGTACAAACAGTGGCGACTCCGCTGGGGACATTTGAAACTTGTTTTTCAAAAAAGTGGGTCAAACTTTCGTTCGTGTTCAACATCATTCTCATTCATTTGTGTGTGCATTTGTTGGTGACATTATATGTGAGCAAATGCATTTGGTGCTTTATCTTTTAAAAATAATAATAATAATAAAAAAATAGTATTTGGTATATAGGTGGAAACCATTAAGCTTCTTGTATCGCTTCCTAACCCGAGGCTTGGGATGAATTATGGTCTAATGAAGCCACGTGCCGGTATCATTGTTTTTTAAAAAAAAAAAAAAGGTAAAAAAGTGAAAAAGTAAAAAAAGTAAAAAAAGTAAAAAAAGTAAAAGAAAAAGTAAAAGTAAAAGTAAAAGTAAAAGTAAAAGTAAAAGTAAAAGTAAGTGAAAAAAAAAGCAAAAAAGAAAAAAAAAAAAAAAAAAGAAAAGTAAAAGAAAAAAAGAAAAAAAAAGAAAAGTAAAAGTAAAAGTAAAAAAAAAAAAAAAAAAAGAAAAGAAAAGAAAAAAAAAAGAAAAGAAAAAAGAAAAAAGAAAAAAAGAAAAGAAAAGTAAAAAGAAAAAAAAAGAAAAAAAAAGTAAAGAAAAAAAAAAAAGTAAAAAGAAAAAAGAAAAAAAAAAGAAAAGAAAAGAAAAAAAAAGAAAAAAAGTAAAAGAAAAAAAAAAAAAAGGAAAAAAAAAAGAAAAAAAGAAAAAAAAGAAAAAAAAAAAAAAAGAAAAAAAGAAAAGAAAGAAACAAAAAAAAGAAAAAAGAAAAAAACAAGAAAAAAAAAACATTTTCGAAATCTTTTGCATGCATCATGCTTTCAAGACACAAGAAAATTTCTGTTTTTACTCAAAAAAGAAAGATAGACTGCCGCACACTACGCGCACGTTGACCTTACACTGCTGAAATTACCCGGGATCCGGCTCGCGCGCGGAAGGCCCCGGCATCTCGCGTTCGTCGCTGTTCGGGAAGTCGCCCGGATCCGAGAGGCAGCACAATCGCGCCCCGGCATCTGGCTTATTCCGTTTTAGCGTTTGCGCGTTGGAGGTGTCTCGCCGTTTTGCTTTCGCATTTTGTAGAGTCGCCACGCCGTTTTTATTAAGCCCAAAACATTGAAAAAGGGCATCAGTTTAAAGATAAATTTTAAACTGTTTTTGTGTGATGAGATTTTGAGTTCGGAGGTCAGATGACTCCTCGGGAAGAGAATCTTAGAATATTAGAGCTCACCCAGAGTAAGCCTCGTAAAAGCGAGTCTTTCGGATACCCACTAATATCCTTTAAAAAGTTGTGTGATGTGTGTGTGCTTTTAAAAATGCATCTTTGTATCGGATGTCTACATTGTATTGAAATGTATTGAAATAGAATAGGAAGGAAGCCTTACCAATGTTGGTTCGTGTCTGTCTTCCCTTGCAGGGAATAGTGTTTGAGGTCGGAGTAGCGTTCGGATTGCTTTGGGGATGCCGGTGGTCCGCGGACAGCAGGATTTCGGCGTGAGTTGAAAGCTGTAGGGCTGCGTTTGGGCGAGGTTCGGCGTGCGTGGGGATCGTCGGGATCGGTCGGGCGAGAGGTTCGGCGTGCGTTGGAATCGTTGGTTGGATTCGGGCGAGAGGTTCGGCAAGGTTTGGGATCGCCGGTTTGACTCGGAAAAGAGCGGGACACCGTGGGAAAGACCGAGCGAGGCCTCGGAGTACCACGAGGGGCCTCGCAGTACCTCGAGAGTGCCTCGGGCGGCGCGGGAGCGTCTCGGGAGGCGCTCGGAGAGGCTTCTGAGCACCTCGAGGGGGCTCGAAAGGCCTCGGAAGGATCCGAAGAGGGCCGGGAATGCCTCGAAAGGTCTTAGAAGGGGAGCCGAAGGCTTAGGGAGGAAGAGAGAAGTGGGAGGTGTGTGAAAATGAGGAGGGGAGCCCTCTATTATAGTAAAAATTTCGGAGCAAAAGAGGTCCGTGCGGACCTTCTTGGTTATCCGAATTTTGGATTTCCTCGATTTGAGGAATGCGCAATGATGGAGAATATTCGGAATGATGATGTCCCCATGCAATAAGGTCCGTACGGACCATCTTGCATGCGAAAGAGGTCCGTGCGGACCAACTGCGTATGGAAGTCATCATTTCTTAGGGATTTGAGGGAATATTGTGGACTTTAAGGGGATTTAGTAATCATTGAAACAAAGAGGTCCGTACGGACCTTAATTGCTTTCGATTTCCTGAAAATTCAAAGGTCCTTTGTCCCTTTTTATCCCGAGAGAAAGGCTCCTCCACTTGGTTTGTTTGGGGCTTTGAGAGGGTTTTGAGAGGGTTTTGAGTGAGAGAGGTCCACTGAGATTTGCGTGGATGAGTCTACGGTGTTTCCCGTGTGTTTGAAAGGGAGTAATCCAGATTGGGAGTACTTACAAGCCCCTCGACGACGTCACTTATGAAAGAAGTGGGGTCGCCCAGATAAGATAAGGGTCCTAATGGATCGCGCGCTGGGAGAGGAAGTGGCCGTGAGGGTCAGTGAGGACGATGGTGGTGTCCTTTTGGGTGATCATTTAGGTCGATAGGTGGACCACGTGATAGGATTCCTACGTATCCTGGCGGGAATCAAGCACAGTCGTAGTTCGGGTGTGGGAGTGAGTGTTACGTGAATGCGGGCGTGGGTGGTGCCACAGGGTGTTGTGTGACCAGCAGAGGTCGGTGGTGAGCGACGTGGTGGTGTCTTTCAGGTGACCGCGTAAGAGTCGGTGATAAGGAGCGTGGTGGCGTCTGGGTGGCCCGGTATAGGTTGGTGGTAAGGGACGTGGTGGCGTCACCTGCAGGTGACCCAGCATCGTCGGTGTGGGGACGATGGTGGCGTCACTGGGTGACAGCATCAGGTCGGTGAATAAGGGGCCGTGGTGGCGTCTGGGTGACCGCGTCGCCGTCGGTGATAAGGGCAGTGGTGGCGTGCTGGGTGGCCACGTATAGGTCGGTGATGGAAGGCGTGGTGGCGTCTGGGTGGCCGCATAGAGTCGAGTGATAAGGACAGTGGTGGCGTCTGCAGGTGACCGTATATAGGTTGAGTGGTAAGGGCGTGGTGGCGTCTGGGTGACCGCATGGAGGTCCGGTGATAAGGGCAGATGGTGGCGTCTGGGTGGCCAGCATAGGTCGGTGATAAGGGCGTGGGTGGCGTCACCCAGGTGACCGCATCGTCGGTGATAAGGACGTGGTGGCGTCTGGGTGGCCGTATAGGTTGAGAGTGGTAAGGGACGTGGTGGCGTCTGGGTGACCCGCGTAGGTCGGTGATAAGAGCTGGCGTGAGTGGCGTCACAGGTGGCCAAGTATAGCTCGTCGGTGATAAGGGCGTGTGAGTGGCGTCTGCAGGTGGCCAAGTATAGGTCGGTGATAAGGAACGTGGTGGCGTCTGGGTGGCCGCATGGGTCGGTGATAAGGACGTGGTGGCGTCTGGGTGGCCCGCAGCTAGGTCGGTGATAAGGGCGTGGTGGCGTGGGGTAATGAAATATAGGTTGGTAGTAAGGACGTGGTGGCGTCACAGGTGACCGCATCGTCGGTGAATGGGGCGTGGTGGCGTCTGGGTGGCCCGTATAGGTCGGTGATAAGGGACGTGAGTAAGCGTGCGGGTGGCCCAGTATAGGTCGGTGATAAGGACGATGGTGGCGTCTTTGGTGTGGCCGTATAGGTCGGTGATAAGAGGCGTGGTGGCGTCTGGGTGACCGCATCGTCGGTGATAGAGCGTGGTGGCGTCTGGGTGTGCGCATCGTCGGTGATAGAGCGTGGTGGCGTCTGGGTGGCCGTATAGGTCGGTGATAGAGCGTGGTGGCGTCTTTGGTGACCGCATGGGTAGTGATAAGGAGCGTGAGTAGGCGTCTGGGTGACCGCATAGGTCGGTGATAAGGGCGTGGTGGCGTCTGGTGGCCACGCATCGTCGGTATTAGAGCGTGGTGGCGTCACTGCAGGTGGCCGTCTCGTCGGTGGCCAGGGCGTGGTGGCGTCTACAGGTGGCAAACATAGGTCACATTGATAAGGACGTGGTGGCGTCTGGGTGGCCAAATAGGTCGGTGGTAAGAGACGTGGTGGTGTCTGCAGGTGGCCAAATATCGTCGGTGATAAGAGACGTGGTGGCGTCTACAGTGGCCATATGGGTCGGTGATAAGGACGTGGTGGCGTCGGCGGTGGTAGTGGTGGCGTCCGTATAGGTCGGTGATAAGGAGACGTGGTGGCGTCACAGGTGGCCGT